>JBBGZY010000140.1:14430000-14990000 GCA_037952925.1 Lithobates clamitans
GGTAGACATGACGCTGGGATAGCCTCTTTCACTTTCTGAATGAGTAGGGACAACTTCTCCCTTGTATATACATCCCAGTTTTGTGCAGCTACATCTCACTGCAGGCCAATAGTATGTCTAGAAGGAAAACAAGGAGAGGCAGACAGTCACAAGCCAATAAAAGGGCAAGCAGGCTCTGTGTCTAGAGGCAACAGTGCTGGTCGTGGACACGGTTCATCCTCATCAGCACGTGGCTGTGGGACATGCTTGTCCTTTTTTTCGGCAGCTAGCCGTGTTGAGCCGCAATATGCTGAAGACTTGGTCGAGTGGATGACCAAGCCGTCCTCATGCTCCTCATTCTCTCTCACCCAGGCTCAGGGTACTTTGTCTGGCAAAGCAGCTGCCAACGTGGCCTCTTCCCTCGGCTCAATGGCATCAGTGACTCCTTCCCTAGCCCCACCATGTCCTCCTGAGGAGTCCCCCGAACTGTTTGACCACAGTGTTGGGTACATGGTCCAGGAGAATGCCCAGCGTTTTGAAGGCTCCGATGATGGTACTCAGCTAAAGGAAGGCAGTAACGTGAGCCCAGACAGAGGGGGTGCCCAAGACGGACAGCAATCTGGCAGTCATGTTTCCCCCGCTGCAGCATACTGCCAGGTTTTCTCCAGTGATGAGGAGGGAGGGGATGATAAGGTCACTGACTCCACGTGGGTGCCGGATAGGAGAGAGGAGGAGGAGGAGGCACATCACCAAAGAGACAGGATGCCCTCCAGGGGCCAGCCTAAGGGCAGCACACTGACTGCATCACACCGCAGAGCTCTGCATGTGCAGGGCGCATCTGTCTCTGCGAGTTATTCCAAAAGTTCTTTGGTGTGGGCCTTTTTTGAGATGAGTTCATCAGATCCCATCGCTACTATTTGCAACATATGTCTCAAGCGTATCTCGTGTGGCCAAAACATCTCCTGCTTGGGCACCACATGCTTGACTAGACATATGTTGACCTGCCATGCAGTTCGTTGGCAAGTGTACCTAAAAGACCCACACCAAAGAACAAAGAGGGCCTCTCCTTGCTCCTCATCAGCTGGGATCTCCAACCCCACTATACCTTCAATCCTCTCTGAGACCTGCATTGAGAGGAATTAAGGTGTAGAATTAGGTGTGTCACAGCCAAGTACTTGTGGGCAATCTACTATCGGTACACCGACGTCAGATTGTACCAGGCACATTTCCCTGCCCCAGCTACTGCACCGCAGAAAGAAGTTTTCTCCCAGCCATCCACATGCCCAGCGGTTGAATGCTAGCTTGGCAAAATTGCTAGCACTTCAACTGCTACCTTTTCAGTTGGTAGACTCTGCCCCCTTCTGTGAGTTTGTGGAATGTGCGGTTCCTCAGTGGCAGGTTCCCAAACGCCACTTTTTCTCATGGAAGGCGATTCCGGCTCTCTACCGCCATATGGAAGGCAATGCCTTGGCCTCGCTGGACAGGGAGGTCAGCGATAAGGGGCATATTACCGCTGACTCATGGTCCTGCAGGCATGGACAGGGACGTTATTTTTTTTTTGCCTATTTTTTACTGCTCCTCCTCTTTGGTTACAATCAGCCAAAAACATTCATCATCATCATTATTTTCATTTATCTTTTCTCCCCTATGTCAAATCTTTTCTCCCCTACGTCGAATCTTTCCACCCCTACGTCGAATCTTTTCTCCCCTACGTCGAATCTTTTCTCTCTATGTAGAATAATCATGGACTAATAGAGTTAAGGTTAGGCACATTTGACCACAGGTTTGATGGACACAGATTGCTATTGTCATCATCTTGTTGAACCTCCTATCTATATCGAACTGTTGTAGCAATGAAAATGAAAATAAAGCATTTGTTTATGTCGAATCTTTCGTTTTTCTGATTCTGCACTTTTAACAAATGATAACGAAAATACCTGAAATTCGGATGAAAATGCATTCGGACGAAAACGAATGCACATGTCTATTGTATTATGAAGCAGGACACCTGCATGTGGCAAGCCATCACTCCTGAACAGAGGCTAGTCACCACGTTGCAGTACTTGGCGACGGGGAGAAGTCTGCAGGACATCACATTATATGTATTAATGTTTGCTAATTGTGTTTCTTTCATCATTCCCTAATTACCATGATTGTAATATGCCGTGAATGTTCTCTTTATCCTCATGCATGCTGGAAGTTTTTAAAGTTCCTTTTTTGTCCTTCATGCATATTTGCCTTCACTAACCTCCCCAGCATGCTATCCAGGGCTAATACAGTCACTTAACAATGAATTTTTGTCAGCTCCATAGTAGTGCTTACCCTAAACACCTCCTAAAATGTGTACAAATGTTATTTGTGTGCTTAAATTCAGGCAGAATGCTAGAGGCTTTTTTTGGGGGTACCAAACTCATTTGGAACCCTCCCTACCCCCAACCGCTAAGTCAACCAATACCAATCCTCTTTCTGCTGACTTTGCCAAACCCATACACACTATACCCACCTCTTTTGTGGTCAGATTTATGGATGAATTTACCAAAGCATGTAGTGAAAGGGCCTGCCTGAATACTTTCAAATGCTACTGTTTAAAGTTTTGTTCTCCTGTTGTCTTGATAGGTAATTGCAGAATGTGCTTCAATTTGTACAGTGTGTATTCATTTTTTGGATTATGACACTTCTTACCTGTCCAGTGGTCTGCCAATAGTGTAAGTAAGGAGGGGCTGGCCAAAGTAACACACATTATTTATGCAATCAGCTCTCAATGAAGTGGAGAGGGTTACCTGTCCAAAACATCTCCCCCCTAAAATTTTTACAATGGGCCATCAGAGGAGGTGAGGAATCTGATAAGTGGACCTTATATTTTTGTCTTTAAATACTCCTTCAAATCAATGTTATACTGATGTTGGCCAAGAAATTTTGTGTCTAATCTGCTTGCAATGTTATGTGCAAAAGTACTATTTTTTTTTCTTGTTTCACTCCACAGTTTCCTTCAATGCCACAGAAATGGCAGACTGTGGCTTCCCAATTTGTCCAGTGGTGGGACTTTCCCAACTGCAGAGAGGCAATAGATAGGAAACACATCCACATAGTCCCACCCCCCAACTCGGGGTCATACTATTACAACCATAAGGAGTTTAATAGTATTGTGATGTTGGCGGTGGTGTCGGCGACATATGAGTTTCTCTATGTGGATGTGGGGAAGAATGGCTGGATGTCGGATGGTGGAGTCATTGCCCAGACCGAGTTCTATGGATTGCTCCAGAGTGGTGGCTTGGGATTGCCACCTCCAGAAGACAACATGGCTGGTCTTCCGTTCGTCTTTGTCGCTGATTAAGTGTTTGGGCTGGGTGATCACCTGATGTGGCCGTTCCCGATGAGGACCCTCACCCTGGACCAGAGGGTTTTTAACTACTGGCCAGAGCCAGAGGAGTGGTGGAGAATGCTTTTGGGATAATGGCCAGCCGGTTCTGCCTATTCCTTACGCCAATCAACATGGCGGAATATAAGCTTAACCACATAATCCTTGCATGCTGCATTCTCCACAACTTTTTAAGGAGAGATTCAATGAACTATGTGGTCTCAGTTGGGTCTGAGGCCAGATTTCAAGACCAAAGCCTGACGGCGCTTGAAGCTGGCCATCCTGGCTTGCCCCCCCAAAGCGCCCGCGAGGTCCGCCTAAAATATATGGAGTACATTGCGGGTAGGGGGGCCATTGATATGCCAGAAAATGTTTAAGAAGCATTTTTAAAATACATTTTTATTGTAAACTGAAACAATATTTCCTTTGGTTTACCGCTTGTGTTTCTTTTAGCTGTCTCCTAGGTTATTCAATGGGCTTTTCTTCAATAGTGCAAATGTAATTTCTTTGGTACATGAGGTGACAATCTCTTCTTCAGCTAACTTTTATGTTGTGGGTCTGCTACAGATACACCTTTTTTTTGTTTTTAATGTATGTAATGCATTTCTGATAAAAATATTCATCATTTTCAGCACCATGAATTAATTTTTTGGAGTGACAAAAATGGCCTGATTGTTACAAATTCTAAAGCACTGTGGGTGTTATTTACTAAAAGAAAATCCACTTTGCACTACAAGTGCACTGCAAAAGTGAACTTGAAAGTGTACTGAAACTGCACTGAAAGTGCACTTGTAGTGTAAAGTGAATTTGCCTTTAGTAAATAACCCCCATTGCCACTGTAAACACCAACTTACTCAAAAAACTGCTATTGAGCATTGAAAGAAGAAGCCACACATTGTTGAGTAGAAAAATTATTACTCTGTGCACATGTCAGGGCTGGGCTCAGCCCTTCCTTCTCTGAGCTGGCCGCTCAACTTCGGCTAATTGCCAGCTCCCATCTCTCTCCATAGTTACCCAGCTGTTGTTGATTCTTCTCATCAGTCCTCAAGTATATATATAGTGTAGCGCTATGTGTGTGGATAGATCAGGGTGAAATGTTAGAATCGAGCCATCCTGCGATGGCCAGAAAACAGACAAAAAAAATTTTTTTGAAAAAGTGACTTAATGAAAAAATGCAAATTCATATATAAAGCATAATAAATACACCAGTGAAAAAGTGAAAACAGGGTCAAAAATAAATCAACCATAAATAAAGTCCATATAAATGAGATGTGTCCTTGAAGGAAATCAAAAACCAACACCAACAGTCTCTGAGAATTGGCTAATGAGGACAACGGCAGGGTGTTACTGGAGGGTGAGACGAAGGAACACCAAATCCAATGTGACGTCTAAGTATGTGTCAAAAACCACCACCATATCATCTGAGGGGGCTTACCAGACGTAAAGGACTCGGAAAGACATATGTCTTCCAAGTCACAAAGAGCTTGTTTAGCCACCGGGGCTAGCAAGGTAAACACATCGGGTATCCAAAACTTCAATAGAAGGAGCAGGGAGGATCAGTCAACAGCTTCAACCGTCCAGACGTATCGGCAGACCATCAGGGTGTGTGATAGGAACCATGAGAGAAGGAAGACTCACATGGCGTGATATCGTTTAAAAAGCATGCATTTATTATAACATTAAAAGAGAAACACTCACATGGTATACGATCATAAAAGGCTTAAATGGTATCAAACGCGGTGATCATAGGAGGTCCACCCAACATGTTTCGGCTAAGTCAGCCTTCATCTGGCTGACTTAGCCGAAACATGTTGGGTGGACCTCCTATGATCACCGCGTTTGATACCATTTAAGCCTTTTATGATCGTATACCATGTGAGTGTTTCTCTTTTAATGTTATAATAAATACATGCTTTTTAAACGATATCACGCCATGTGAGTCTTCCTTCTCTCATGGTTCCTATCACACACCCTGATGGTCTGCCGATACGTCTGGACGGTTGAAGCTGTTGACTGATCCTCCCTGCTCCTTCTATTGAAGTTTTGGATACCCGATGTGTTTACCTTGCTAGCCCCGGTGGCTAAACAAGCTCTTTGTGACTTGGAAGACATATGTCTTTCCGAGTCCTTTACGTCTGGTAAGCCCCCTCAGATGATATGGTGGTGGTTTTTGACACATACTTAGACGTCACATTGGATTTGGTGTTCCTTCGTCTCACCCTCCAGTAACACCCTGCCGTTGTCCTCATTAGCCAATTCTCAGAGACTGTTGGTGTTGGTTTTTGATTTCCTTCAAGGACACATCTCATTTATATGGACTTTATTTATGGTTGATTTATTTTTGACCCTGTTTTCACTTTTTCACTGGTGTATTTATTATGCTTTATATATGAATTTGCATTTTTTCATTAAGTCACTTTTTCAAAAAAATTTTTTTTGTCTGTTTTCTGGCCATCGCAGGATGGCTCGATTCTAACATTTCACCCTGATCTATCCACACACATAGCGCTACACTATATATATACTTGTTGATTTTTTACTTCTTTGTCTTAGAGGTGTGTTAGCTGCTTATCGTGTAATTAATATTCTTTAACATTTATGTAGCAGCGCTGTACTTATCTCTTATCTGTTTCTCATCAGTCCTGCCTACTTAAAGCCATCCAGCTCACTTGATCTCTGCCTTCGCCTTTGTCAACATCACAGAGACTGTCTCCTACTACCCGATCCGGTTACTGAACTCTGGCTTGTTTTGACTAAGCTTACTCTGTTTACCTTATTATTATTAAACAAGTGTGATTTAACTATACTTCTGTCTCGGTCTGATTCATGGTTCCTGATAGCACATTCACATGTGCATTAGAAAAGGGTTTTTTAACAAACCAACATATTTTTGGTATCACATTTTTTTTGGACAGCAGAAATATCCTTTTTTGTGGTAAACAAGCATGTTTTTAAAACTATTAAACAATACACAACTCAGGAACTTACAAAGTTGAAGGCAATATCAGACAATAGTATGTCCAAACTGTTTTGATCCTGCCTTCATCAGATGGAGTGATGTCACCCCTGTGAAAGCCAAATTTTGAAAATGCACACAAATTGAGAGTCAAAATGGGTATTTCCCTCCTGATCCCATGCCTAATGTTAACATGTGCTAGCTCCCATCATGGGGGATCAATGGACGTGTTTCGGGGGTACAACCCCTTTTACTTTATTTGCGAGGAAGGGGTTGCACTCACAAAATGCGTAAATTGATATCCCGTGATGGCAGATAGCACATGTTGACACACTGTGTGCATCTTCAAAATTTGGCTTTCAAATTTTTAAAGAAAAGTTAGAAAAATAAAAACAGTTTGTTAAATTTTGGTGTGTTTTAGATTCTGCCTAAAACATCAATGATGTTTTTTAGTCTTTTTTCATATCATTGATATCATTCATATTCCTTGATCTTCTGTAAATCCCTATTGCACACCATGATCTCCCCGATGAGAATCTGTACACTTGCACTTGTGAAATGTGTTTCTTCTTCCACAGCATCCACATCACCTAAAATAAAAAAACACACCATGTATTATAAATATGCAGGCACATCTATTACCTGAAGCTGTGGTCTCAGACACTCAACTGTTGTGGTCACTATTTCGCCCACTTCATAAACCTCTCCTTCCTCCACATCCTCTGGTGGTGGTGTGGGGATTTCCCCTTCTTTAGGAGGTTGGTGTCCTCTGATGTCCCGATTCTTTTCTCCCCTATGTGAATAAAAAAAGGTATACTTAGCACACAGATATTTGAGGGCAGAAGTAGTAATATGAAACATTGCTTGGAAGTGTTGTACAATTGTCTGTTTTGGCAGAGTTCCAAGCTGAAGACATGATTTTTTCCCTTTATGAAAGCTGGAATACTTACCTTTTTCGGTAAAGTTTCACACATGGAGACACCCCTAGTATCAACTGGAGCACCTGTGTGGAACACCCTAAAAAGTTTGTTCTGGTGGCCCACACTAGTGCTCCTGCGTCCAAATGTGTAAACAGCTGCTGAGTGTCCTCTCCTTACACTGAATAAAGTTTGAATTTCATTCTAGTTACAAACCCATCTAGACAACAATGTACTAAACTTATTTTAAGACAAATAGGCCTGAACAAATGTAGTTAACCTGGATCTGCCAAAAACATTGTATTAGTGGGCGAACGAACAATGTTTACTACGAATGATTACTGTGCCCACAAACCTGAAAGTTGCCATTTTAAACAGTACAACAGTAAAGAAAAGCACATGGAGCAGCATGCAAGTAATAATAATAATAGGAACACACGACAACTACTTACTTTTTTGAAGAACTCTCTTGATCCTTCTGTACTGATCATGCTCCCTCAATTTCAGGTCTGACCAACGTTTCCTCAATTGATCCTTGGATCACCGTACCCCAAAATTCCTGTGCAGACTTTTCACAACTTTAGTCATGATCTTGGCCTTTCTCACATTTGGGTTTGGGTAAGGTCCATGCTTCCTTTCATAGTCAGCCCCCTTCAAGATGTCCACCAACTCCACCATCTCTACAAAGGACATATTTGAGGCCTTAAATCTCCTCCAGGATCGGCCCGTTCGTGTCTCCGGGCTTTTGTCGTTGCTGCTGCTGTCTTCATGCACTTGTTCTTTCTCCGCCATGTGCTCTCCCACTGCGCCGAAAGAGAAGGGGCAGGGAAAATACTAGAAAGAAGGTCAGGGGCAGATGGAGTTTAATGAATGCATAGTGTATATAAAGCGTAACACGTGTGCGTCTTACATACGATCTGTGAGCGGAGGAAGGAGTAGCGGAAGTGCCGACCGTTTTAACAAAGGTAAAATTTTAACTTGGGGCATCAGTGGCCTATACTGCTTATAGATTGAGGCCTATATTGGGACAATATTAGGAGAGTTTAGCCTGACATTAGGGTTTGTCTTGTGTTGTGTCTTGCAGATAAAATGGATCGATTCAACGATCATGATTTCCTCCCCAATTCATTGATTTGTACAGAGACCTGCCCTGTCTGTGGCAGACAAAACCCCCCTTTTATACATATCCACTAAAGAGGAAGGCAGCACTGGATAAATTGCTGGAATTTGTGAAGCCGCAGATCCCCACGACAGACATCAACTATTTGAAGTGCATAATTGGTTGCCTGAGGAGTACTTATAATAGGAAGCGCAAGAAGGTCCAGGATTCCCAGAGATCAGGAGCAGCAGCAGATGATGTTTATGTCCCCAGGCTGTGTTACTATGACAGACTGCGGTTTAAGACCAGACTGAAATCAGACCATCACTCTCAACCCTTCCTTCCACTCTTCCTTCCACCCCAGCTGAGGCTTCTGATGTCCAACCTGGGCCTTTCACCCTGGAAGAAGATGTGGAGGAGCCCAGCTTGGGTCAGGTATAGCATTGTTAAACAGATTTCTCAAAATTTTGTGTGATTTATGAACAATAAACTAAAACTATGTCCCTTTTTCATACACAGGAAAGCCTCAGCCAGGAGGAGGCTGTGGAAAGTGGCAGCCAGGAGGTGGAAGGGGAAAGTGGCAGCCAGGAGGTGGCAGGGGAAAGTGGCAGCCAGGAGGTTGCCGGGCTCAGTAGCCTGACTGAATCCCAGGTCCCTCCCCTCCGCCTTCAACAAAAAAGGCCCAGGAAGGGGAGAAGCGTGGAGGAGTCAGCACTGGGTTAATTCGGCAGGCTTCTGTGGCCCTCAGAACCACCAGTCTTCTTGAGGCCTATGCCTGCATGGCTGCCAACAAAATGCAGGAAATGGAGGTGGGCTAACGCCTCTTTTGTGAGGAAGTGATATATATGGCCCTAAATAAGGGGTTGAGGGGCAAACTCACAAGCAAAACCCACCTGTGTGAGTTGGACCATCCCTATTAAATGGACTCCTCAGGCCACCAATTTTGCATATCAAATAGTTGATGTGTGCCCTGGGGTACAAAGGCTTCGCTAATTTCACCAGTTTATCCAGCATTGCCTTCCTCTTTATTTTGTTATGACCCCTTAATAAATGTCTATTTATTTACAGAGATCATTGGCCATGTGTTTTAATTAAAAAAGGACAGTTTGTTTGTGAGTAGGCAGGTACATTTCAAAAATACACTGTCAAATTAACAAGGGACACCAACACCAACCAATCTCTTTGAGGTTAAATACAAGATAATAATGGTGTTGTGGTAACTTGACACGACAAAAAATATTATGGAGATCACTAGAAAAAAAAAATGAGATCTTGATAAAAAAATAATTAAAAAAAGATCACCATAAAAATAAAATCGAATTATGGAGATCTGACGAAAAAAAATAAAAATATTATTCAGGAGATCACGAGAAATAATAAAGAAATCAGTTTGTGAGAACTGTCTGTGCATATGAGCAGCAAAACAACTTCATTATTCTAGCATTATAAAGAAGAAGAGAATGCGCTGTATTAAAAGATTATTAAATTTGCAGCATGACGAATGTGCTATCTCCATTACGAATGCTAGTTTTACCAGACTGAGCGCTTCCATCTTGTACTTGATTCAGAGCATGCATGGAATTTGCTGCATTGGAATTGTGTACACATGCTCATAATTTCCGACAATGGATTTTGTTGTCGGAAAATTTGAGAACCAGCTCTCCAATTTTTGTTGTCGGAAATTCCGACAAAAAATCTCTGATGGAGCCTACACGCAGTCAGAATTTCCGACAACAAGCTCCCATCGAACATTTGTTGTTGGAAATTCCGATCACTTGTACGTGGCATAAGAGTATTTGTTTATCCTGTATTCATTTAATTGATGCCAGTGTTTGTTAAGGGGGATGGGGGCTATAATGGCTATTGCAAAAGGCTTGGAAAGGTTTAATTGTTGTTATTTAGCAAAATGAAAGGATAAGTTCACCTTTTTACAAAAAATAATAAGTGCACTTTTTTTGCATACAGTGGGGCAAAAAAGTATTTAGTCAGCCACCAATTGTGCAAGTTCTCCCACTTAAAAAGATGAGAAAGGCCTATAATTGTCATCATAGGTATACCTCAACTATGAGAAACAAAATGTGGAAACAAATCCAGACAATCACATTGTCTGATTTTTGAAAGAATTTATTTGCAAATTATGGTGAAAAATAAGTATTTGGTCACCTAAAAACAAGCAAGATTACTGGCTCTCACAGACCTGTATCTTCTTCTTTAAGAGGCTCCTCTGTCCTCCACTCATTACCTGTACTAATGGCACCTGTTTGAACTTGTTATCAGTATAAAAGACACCTATCCATAACCTAAAAAAGTCACACTCCCAACTCCACTATGGTGAAGACCAAAGAGCTGTCAAAGGACACCAGAAACAAAATTTTAGACCTGCACCAGGCTGGGAATACTGAATCTGCAATAGGCAAGCAGCTTGGTGTGAAGAAATCAACTGTGGGAGCAATAATTAGAAAATGGAAGGCATACAAGACCACTGATAATCTCCCTCGATCTGGGGCTCCACGCAAGATCTTACCCCGTGGGGTCAAAATGATCACAATAACGGTGAGCAAAAATCCCAGAACCACACGGCGACCTAGTGAATGACCTGCAGAGAGCTGGGACCAACGTAACAAAGGCTACCATCATTAATACACTACGCCGCCAGGGACTCCTGCAGTTCCAGACATGTCCCCCTGCTTAAGCCAGTACATGTCTGGGCCCGTCTGAGGTTTGCTAGAGAGCATTTGGATGATCCAGATGAGGATTGGGAGAATGTCATATGGTCAGATAAAACCAAAGTAGAACTGCTTGGTAGAAACACAACTCATCGTGTTTGGAGGAGAGAGAATGCTGAGTTGCAACCAAAGAACACCATACCTACTGTGAAGCATGGGGGTGGCAACATCATGCTTTGGGGCTGTTTCTCTGAAAAGGGAACAGGACGACTGATCCGTGTGCATGAAAGAATGAATGGGGCCATGTATCATGAGATTTTGGGTGCAAACCTCCTCCCATCAGCAAGGGCATTGAAGATGAAACGTGGCTGGGTCTTTCAGCATGACAATGATCCCAAACACACCACCCGGGCAATGAAGGATTGGCTTCGTAAGAAACATTTCAAGGTCCTGGAGTGGCCTAGCCAGTCTCCAGATCTTAACCCCATAGAAAACCTTTGGAGGGAGTTGAAGGTCCGTGTTGCCCAGCGACAGCCCCAAAACATCACTGCTGTAGAGGAGATCTGCATGGAGGAATGGGCCAACATACCAGCAACAGTGTGTGACAACCTTGTGAAGACTTACAGAAAATGTTTGACCTCTGTCATTGCCAACAAAGGATATATAACAAAGTATTGAGATGAACTTTTGATATTGACCAAATACTTATTTTCCACCATAATGTGCAAATAAATTCTTTAAAAAATCAGACAATGTGATTGTCTGGATTTGTTTCCACATTTTGTCTCTCATAGTTGAGGTATACCTATGATGACAATTACAGGCCTCTCTCATCTTTTTTAAGTGGGAGAACTTGCACAATTGGTGGTTGCCCCACTGTATAAAGAAAATGATGTGCATTTATTATTTTTTGTTGTAGAAGCCTGTAAAGCATTGCACCAGCAATTAGCAGATTGCTGATGCCATGCAGGTGTCCTGCATACCTGTCAGTCTATCTGCTTGCTCATATCTCATACGGACAAGTTGGTACACTCTGACAGGAAGAGAGAATGAACTACCACAGTGCTCACAGAATCACAAGCTAACAGCTGCTAAAGCTGTCGGGACTTGTAGTTTTCCATTTACAGAACACTGTGAATAAGTGACGTGGCCAGGCGGGTGAAGTGGTCGGGCTGGCGGAGATCCCTCCACTAGCTGTCAAAGTGGGGAAACGGGGGGGGGGAGTGGGGGCCCGTCCTTTCAAACCATGTTACATGTTATACCCTGAATATGGGTGTAAAATGTAACATGTCCTTTAGGAAGCTATTCATCTATGTTTTATTTTGGTTTGGTGAGCGTGCCCATCCATTCCTAAACTTTAAAAAGAGGAGTTATATTATTTAAACTCATTAGATCTGCATTTTTTAACTATTCTTGCCAAGTATGCTTCAGCTTTGTTGCCCTTAGAGTAATAAATTAATTTAAACCTTTTAAGTAAGCGATCAAATTAATATGACAACACTTGACTAAGTTGCTGTCACAATAACCTGACATGCCTGGAAGTGGTTTGGTATGTCTGGGATTTATTCAGGTTCTCTAAAGATTTTGTTTTTAATAATATCAGATACTATCCAAGGTTACCTCTTCTTTTGACACAAAGCCAATTTCAACAAAATTCTCCTCATATACAGTACACTTTGTGGGTTTTCCAAAATACTAAAAAAAAATATAAAATTATATAAATTATAAAAATAATCACCTATAGAATTACACATAAAGAATCTCTCAAATTCCTCCTTGATTTAAAATAGAGGCATAGTCAGACCAAGTTATCATACTAGCAGAAGAGAGAGTTACATTCAAGAAAAAGTCCTCATCTACCAGAAACAAGTCCATTCTGATGTAATAGCCATATGGAGTTGAGAAAAAGTTATAACCTTTTTCACTGGAATGTTGATATAAAAAACTCATCATTAAGATTTTCTGTCATCTATACATCTCTGCTATAGCGTATAGTATGGTGTTTGTGGTATTAGTTGTCTGAGGTGTCGCAATGCTGTTAAAATCGCCACAGATCAGTAAACTGCTTTTCTGATTTTTTTTCAATGTCTAAAACTTTCCTAATTTTTTTCAATGTCTAAAACCTTCTGTAGCATACAGACATACCAAAGTGTTGGGTACGTTGTCTGTTATACAGCTATGTACTGACCCCCAGGATCTAACACATACAGATTGGTATATCTGGATACAAACTGATCCTTTAAAAGGACACCAAAGTGACATTTTTTTCTTATCTCCAAAAGCAGTAATAATACAGTATAACGATACCTAGGGTTAGTGCATTTAGGGGGCTTATCTACTTTAAAATGCATTTCTTGGATAACCAGGATATCACACACCAGTGCCAGGGCCCCTTTCCATATTAAGTGTCATTTATAGGGGTTAAGGCTTTTTATATTTAAAGAATTAAAACTTATTAAAGAATTAAAATAAAAAAACACAGACAGATAGAATGGTTATGACAGAAAATACCCTATTGGTCTCTTCTGTCATAAGTGCTTCTTCCTGCCTGTCAGTGTTAATGTACACTGTGAGCCCATGCGCAGCTCAGTGTACATTTAGGGTACGACTCTGTGATGATGTGACTCCTGTGTGCATGCGTGGCAGTGACTTAATCTCAGACCACCCAACTCAAGTGACTGAAGAGCTCAAACCTGGAACAAAGACTGAAAGATGATGATGCTCAGTCTGAGGCTGTGGAACTCTGTGTAAGTGGAACTGGTATAAGTGGTGAGTTAAAAACCAGAGTTAGAGCGAACAAGTCTTGCTTTTTGTTTACTGGGTTGCATTTTTGGGGCTTCTCCTTTTAGTTTTTCAATCACCTTTTTCTGTCACTTTTTAAATAGTTTTTTTTTTCCTCTGGTTCCTTCAGGCTATCAATTAAGAGTTGTGGTTAATTGCTCACAGGTGCCTATATAACTGTGTGTAGGACTCATTCTGAGCCTGCTCAGTCTGAGGCTGTGGAACTCTGTGTAAGTGGAACTGGTATAAGTGGTGAGTTAAAAAACAGAGTTATGCCCCGTACACACGGTCGGATTTTCCGATGGAAAATGTCCGATTGGAGCGTGTTGTCGGAAATTCCGACCGTGTGTGGGCTCCATCGGACATTTTCCATCGGATTTTCCGACACACAAAGTTGGACAGCAGGAGATAAAATTTTCCGACAACAAAATCTGATCGCGTCAATTCCGACCGTGTGTGGCCTGTTTCGACGCACAAAGTGCCACGCATGCTCAGAAGAAATTCCGAGACGGGACAGCTTGTTCTGGTAAACTTAGCGTTCGCAATGGATACAGCACTTTCGTCACGCTGCAATGTTAAAAATGGTTTTATACAGCGCACTCTCTTCTTCTTTATAATGTGACAAGAATTAAGTAGTTTTGCTGCTCATATTCACACACACTTCTCATAAAGTTGTATTTGTGTTTTTTTTAGTGGGATTCCCTGAATATATTGTTATTAGTTGTCACATCTGACAGTTTTATATTTTTTCTTTTTTTTGGGGGGGGATTTTCAGCCTTTTTTTTTCTTTAATGTTTGGATTTTTTCCAAGGCTGATCTTTGTTCAATGTTATTTTTATTTTTACTCCAGAATATTTTTGTGTGTGTTTTGTGTGTAAAGTTACCCCAACACCATTGATATCTTTTATTATTTAATCTCCAGGAGATTGTTTGGTGTTGGTGTCCCTTGTTCATTTCACATTGTATATTTGAAATGTACCTGAATCCTCACAAACCAAGTGTCATTTTTGAAGTAAAACACATAGGAGAGTATAATTCAAAACAAAAATCCTTTATTAAGGGATCAGAACCAAACAAAGAGGAAGGCAACACTGGATCAACATGAAAAATTAGCGAAGCCTGGGACACCCACGGCAGACATCAATTCTTCAACATCAAAATTGGTGGCCTGAGGAGTCCATATGTAAGGGAGGGCAGTCTGGTCCAGAATTTGCAGAGATCCGGATAGCAGCAGATGACATCTGTGTCCCCAGGCTGTGGTACCACAAGAGGCTGCATTTTTTGGCCGACCAGACTGGATCCAGGGCAATCACTGTCTGGTCTTCCTTCCACGCTTCCTTCCGGGCTGTGGCTGTGCAGTTGGAGATGTGGCAGGAGGAGGAGTAGGACCTGGAGGAGGAGGAGGACTGGGAGGACCTGGAGGAGGACTGGGGAGACCTGGAGGAGAGGGAGGAGGAGGACCTGCAGGAGGTGGAGGAGGACCATCGCGAAGGTGTGTCTGAGGTGTAATTTGGCCCCTCATACCTTTCTCCAGAGCCTCCAATATGAGGGCCTCACACATGGCTTGTTGGCCCTCCTCCATCCTCTGCATTTTATATGCAAAGAAGGCAGCAATGTTCTCCTCCATGGTGTGGGGTGCTCCCAGGACCTCTGTAGCCCTCCAAAAGAATCCTATAGCAGCCTCCTCTAGGGCACTCCTCCTACTGCCACTTTCTCTTTCCAGGGGGGGTGGAGGGACCTGCAGATCAGCCAGTCAGCTCGGCCCGGCCACCTCCTGGCTGAGAATTCCCTGTGTATGAAAAAGGGACATGGTTTTAGTTTTTGCATCATCAATCACAATCCTAAATTAGTACTCCCAACTAACATCTAGTTAACTTCATTGATTGGACAAGCAGAAATATTTAGAGGAATGCTATACCTGGCTCAATCTGGGCTCCTCCACATATCGCCCGGAAGGCCCAGGTTGGGCGTCAGAAGCCTCAGCCGGGGGGAAAGGAAGCGTGGAAGGAAGACTTGAGAGGGATGACTTGGGTTCAGTCTGGCCTGCCAGAAAGTGCAGCCTGTCGTAGTACAACATCCTGGGGACATAGATGTCATCTGCTGCTCCGGATCTCTGTGAATCCAGGACTTTCTTGCGCTCCCTCAGATATGTGCTCCTCAGGCAACCAATTAATATCTTTAAATAAGTGATGTCTGCCGTGGGGATCACCTGCTTCACAATTTCACACAATTGCTCCAGTGCTGCCTTCCTCTTTGCTTGGTTCTTGAAATGGGGGTGGTTAATCTCCCACAGACAGGGCAGCTCCCTTAGCATCTCTAGGAATACTGACATGAAGTCATTATCTTTGAGTAGCATATCCATGTTCACTGCAAGACACAACACAAGACAAAGCCTAATGTCAGACAAAACTCTCCTAATCTTGTTACAATATAGGCCTCAATCTAGAAGCAGTATAGGCACACGTTTGTCTCTTACCTTCGTTCTTACGATCGGCGCATCCAATGCTCCTTCCTCCGCTCACAGATCGTACGTAATACGCACGCGTGTTACGCTTTATACACACTGCGCATGCGTGTAACTCCGCCCGCCCCTGATGTTCTTTCTAGTCTATTCCCCGCCCCTTTTCGTTCGGCGCAGTGGGTGAAGAGCATGATGGCGGAGTTAGAGCAGGTGTGTGCTAATTATAGCAACGAGGAGGAGATGGAGGAAAGCCCAGATCCAGGCACATCCCGATCCAGAAGGAGACATTTTAAGGCCACAAATATGTCCTTTGGGGAGATGTTGGAGATGGTCGACATCATGAGGAAGTCCGACTATGACGGAAAGTATGGGCCTTACCCCCACCCCAACATCCAAAAGGCCAAAATCATTGCTAAAGTGATCAAAAGCCTTCACAGGAATTTCGGGGTACGAAGATCTAAAGATCAGCTCAGGAAGCGGTGGTCGGACCTGAAGTTGAGAGAGCCAGAGCAGTACCGAAAGATCCGGAGAGTGCTGCAAAAAAGTAAGTACCATATATACTCGAGTATAAGTATAATTTTTCAGCACATTTTTTTGTGCTGAAAGTGCCCCCCTCGACTTATACTCGAGTCAAGCACTTTTCTGCAGCAAAAAATGTCATTTTCCGAACCGACTTTGGGGCCCCGTATCTCAGGGCCACTTCGTGCTAGGAACCCCAAGTTTGGTGTGCAAACCCAGTAGACCTGGCACCACAACATATCCAAAGCTGAATTTCCTAGCACTAAGTGGCCCCGAGATACGGGGCCCCAAAATCGGTTCGGAAAATGTCATTCTCTGCTGCAGAAAAGTGCTTGACATTTTCTGAACCGAATTTGGGGCCCCATATCTCAGGGCCACTTGGTGTTAGGAACCCCAAATTTGGTATGCAAACCCAGCGGATTTGGTGCCACAACCTATCCAAACCTGGAGTTCCTAGCACCAAGTGGCCCTGAGATACGGGGCCCCAAAACTGGTTCGGAAAATGTCATTTTCTGCTGCAGAAAAGTGCTTGACATTTTCTGAACTGATTTTTGGGGCCCTGTATCTCAGGGCCACTTGTGCTAGTAGCCCCAGCTTTGGAAATTTTATGGTGCTAGTTCCACTGGGTTGGAATTTGGGGTTCTTAGCACTAAGTGGCCCCAAGATACAGGGCCCCAAATTTGGTCAACTGTGTCCATCTGCAGCAATGTCATTTCGGGACCCTTTGGGTTCAGAGACCCCAAATTTTGGCTGCAGCTAGGGGGCATCTAGGAACCCTTAACTACCAAGTTTGAAGTTCAGGGGACCTATGGCTGCAAATGGGCACAGTGAGGCATGCAAATGGGCACAGTGATGCTGCAAATGGGCATTGTTGACCCCCTTTACCACTTACAGTAGCTGTGCATTTCTCACCCTCGTCTTATACTCGAGTCAATAAGTTTTTCCCATTTTTTTTGTGGTAAATTAGGGCCTCGACTTATACTCGGAACGACTTATACTCGAGTAAATACGGTAGTTGTGCTGTGTTCCTATTCTTTCTGTCTTTATTCCGTTCATTCTGCTCCATATGCTTTTATTAATTGTAACGTTTAAAAGGGCAACTTTAATGTTCATGGGCCCATTATTCGTTCGTATCAAACATTTTTCTTTCGGCCTCTAGAACACCATTGTTTAGGCCATATGCATTTTCACACATTTTTTTGGGCCTACTTGGATGCCAAATATTTGTTTGTGTAGATGGGTTTGTTACTAGAATGAAATGCAAACTAGATTGTGTGTAAGGAGAGGACACTGAGCAGCTGTTTTCACATCTGGACACTGGAGCACTAGTGTGGGACACAAGAACACTATTTTTATTAGGGGGGGGCACACAGGTGCTCCAGTGTATACTATAGGGGGGGGCTACATCTGTGAAGCTTGTACAAAACAGGTAAAGTATTGCAGCTTGACAAAGGGCAATAAAAAATATACATCTTGAAACTCTGCTAAAATAGACAATTGTACCCCACTTCCAAGCAATGTTTCCTATTTCTAGTTCTGCCATCAAATATCTGTGTGCTAATTATACCATTTTTGTTTTACATAGGGAAGAAAAGACTCGGAGGACACCCCTCATCCGAGGAGAACACAGACCGCCCACCTATGGAAGAAGGTGAAATACCCCCAAACGAAGCTGAGCAGGAGGAAGAAGAAGATGTGGTGAGTGTCTGTGACCACAGACTTAGGTAAACGAGATAGATGGTGGCAGATTTTTGAGACCTTTTTTTTGTTATTTATCTCTTTTTAGGTGATCGTGAGGTTGTGGATCCCCAAAGCTTTACTTCTGAAAGTGCCCAGATCCTGATCGGGGAGATCATGGGGTGTAATGCCGAACTGCAAAACATCCAGCAAAAAATCCATGATGTTATTAAAAAAATAATAACATCATTGATGTTTTGGGGCGAATTTAAACCCCACAAAATCACTTTTTGTATTGTGGTTCAATCTTTTAAATTTTTTTGCAATGTTTTGAAAAGCCAAATTTGGAGGATGCACACAGTGTGCCAACATGTGCTATCTGCCATCACGGGAGATCAATGGACGCGTTTTGGGGGTGCAACCCCTTCCTCAATTATAAAGTCGCGTTGAGGAAGGGCTTGCTCCCCCAAAACACGCCCCTTGATCCCCCCTGATGGCAGATAGCACATGTTGACATTTGTAAATTGGTGTGCATCTTCCAAATTTGGCTTTTCCAGGCGTGATTTCCCCCCATCTGAACGCTATATCAAACCCAGTTCCTAAATACTGATGTCTGATATAGCCTTCAGGTTTTACCTAATGTGAACTTTGTAAGTTCAAGTTTTTTGGCTTTCTTGTTGGTTTTACACAGGCCTGTTTTATCTGAAATGGATATTTCGAATTTTGATAATGCTACTGCAAAAATTGTTATACAACAAACATGTTGGTTTGTTTTAAAAACCTTTGGTAAATGCACATGTGATTGTGCAGGTATAAAAAAGTGTCTTACTCAAGAATGTGTGGATTATTGTCTCAACACTACAACACTTTTGGGGTGATGTAATAGCTGTTTTATGCAAAAATGGGGTTTATTTCCTAAGGGCAAATCCACTTTGCACTACAAGTGCAGGTTCAGTGCAGTTGCAAGTGCACTTGTAGTGAAATGTGTTTTTGCATTTAGGAAATATCAGCCAACAGCGCTTTGTATAAGGTTACCCAATCAGGACATTTTCTGCACTCAAAATATTTCTGTCAGGGTCAGCTAAAACAAACACAAGCAGTAAATGTCCACAAAGAATTTCTTTTTTTTTTTATTTGAAAAAGGCTTCACATATTGTCTGGAATATTGATAGCCCCCCTACCCGCAAAGAACTCCAGGTATCGTAACCGGACATCACGGGCACTCAGGGAGGGCAAGCCAGGACGGCCACTTTCAAGCGCCGTCAGTGTTGTTGGATGTAGGATTCCGGCCTCAGGCCCAACTGAGCCAGCATAGTTGGCAGAATGTTTTCTTAAAAAATTATGGAGAACACAGCACGCAAGTATTATATGGTTCAGTTTATACTCCGCCATATGGATGGGTGTCAGAAATAGTCGGAACCGGCTGGCCAGGATTCCAAATGTGTTCTCCACCACTTTTCGGGCTCTGGCCAGCCGGTAATTAAAAACCCTCTGTTCCGGGGTGAGGGTCCTCATCGGGAATGGCCACATCAGGTGGTCCCCCAGCGCAAACGCTTCATCAGCAACGAACACAAATGGGAGACCTTCCACATTGTCCTCTGGAGCTGGCAATTCCAAGCTGCCATTCTGGAGACACCTGTAGAACTCCGTCTGGGCGATGACTCCACCATCGGACATCCAGCCATTCTTCCCCACGTCCACATACAAGAAGTCGTAATTAGCCGACACCATCGCCAACATCACTATACTATTAAACCCCTTGTAATTATAATAGTACGACCCCGGGTTAGGTGGTGGGACGATGCGGACGTGTTTCCCATCAATTGCCCCTCCGCAGTTAGGAAAGTCCCACCACTGGGCAAAGTGGGAGGCCACAGTCTGCCATTCCTGTGGCGTGGAAGGAAACTGTTGAGGAAAAAACAATAAACATTACTATTTTTTCACAGAAACATGGCAAGCAGATTAGACATAAACATTCTGGGGCAACCTCCAGATAGCATTTATTAAGGGGAATTTAACAAGGCCAAAGTATAAGGTACACCTATCATATTCCCCCTCCCCCTCTCATGGGTCATTTCTAACATTATAGGGGGGGGAACTCTTGGACAGGTAACCCTCTTCACTTCATTGAGAGATGAATGCCTAAATACAGGGTATTACTTGGAACAGCCCCTCCTTAGTTACACTATTGGCAGCCCACTGGACAGGTAAGAAGTGTCATAATACAAAGATATAAATACACACTGTACACATTTGGACATTCTGCTATTACCTATCAAGATAATAATAGGATACAAAAACTTTAAACAGTACAATTTGAAAGTATACAGGAAGGCCCTTGCACTACATGCTTTGGGGAATTCATTCATAAATCTGAGCACTAAAGAGGTGGGTATAGTGTGTATGGGTTTGGCAAAGTCAGCAGATAGATGATTGAGGATAGAGAATTGGGATCAGCTGACTTAGCAGTTGGGGGAGGGAGGGTTACTAAAAATTATTTGGGGACACCACAAAAAAAAGCCTCTGGCACTCTGCCTGAATTTAAATCAAAAATAACATTACCAAACATTTTAGGGGGTGTTTGGGGTAAAGCACTACTATGGAGCAGATAAAATACATTGTTAAATGACTACATGAGGTGAATATAGGACCAAGAGACACCATGCTGGGGAGGTTATTGAAGGGCAAATATGTATGAAGGACCTAAAATAATAATTACATAAAAATCCAGCATGCATGAGAACAAAGGGGACATTCACAGCATATTACAATCATGGTAATTAGGGAATGAGGAAAGAAATACAATATATTAGCAAACATTAAATACAATAAAATGTGAGATTAAAGGATAAAAATCTTACCTTCATATATTCCTTCTGCAGGACCTGGATGATGGCAGAACAGGTCTCTGGGATAATGATCCCCAGAGCCTGGGGGGAGATGCCTGTCGAGAACTTCAAGTCCTGCAGACTTCTCCCTGTGGCCAAATACCGCAAGGTAGCGACCAACCTCTGCTCCGGAGTGATGGCTTGCCTCATGCAGGTATCCTGCCTGCTGATATAGGGGGTCAGCGAAGCCAACAAATGGTGAAACACGGGGTCCGTCATCCTGAGAAAGTTCCTGAAATCATCAGGATTATTCTCACGGATCTCATGGAGCAAAGGCATATGAGAGAACTGGTCACGCTGAAGCAACCAATTCTTGGTCCATGAACTCCTCCCCACCCTGTTCATGGACTGGACTTGTGTCAAGGTCAGGACCCCAACACCAAGCCCCCCGCACAGCACGAACTCTACGAGGAGTACGCATACGAAACATGGCTAGAAAATGGCCGGCTGCTCAGAACGAAGTAACAGAACTCACTGAAGAACAGCAAGGCCTGTGAAGAGCGACCTGAAAAACAGCAATGAGCAGGCAAGATCACACAGAAAACTCTGATACGAACTGACTGCACGCACTGAAGAGCAGATACAAACCCACAAGCACAAACTGAATGGCAGAAAACGATCTGAAAGCCACGAGTCTGAAAAAGCACGAATCGTCTCTCACCAAACTTTTACTAACACGAGATTAGCAAAAGGAGCCCAAAGGGTGCCGCGCTTGGTTCTGAACCGGCCTTTTCTAGTCTCGTCGTACGTGGTGTACGTGACTGCGTGGTTGCCGATCGGAAATTCCGACAACTTTGTGCGACCGTGTGTAGGCAAAACAAGTTTGAGCCAACATCCGTCGGAAAAAATCCTAGGATTTTGTTGTCGGAATGTCCGAACAAAGTCCGACCGTGTGTACGCCCTATTAGAGTGAACAAGTCTTGCTTTTTGTTTGCTGGGTTGCATTTTTGGGGCTTTTCCTTTTATTTTTTCAATCACCTTTTCCTGTCACTTTTTAAATAGCTTTTTTTTTCTCTGGTTCCTTCAGGCTATCAATTAAGGGGGGTGGTTAATTGCTCACAGGTGCCTATATAACTGTGTGTAGGACTCATTCTGATCCTGCTCAGTCTGAGACTGTTGAACTCTGTGTAAGTGGAACTGGTATAAGTGGTGAGTTAAAAAACAGAGTTAGAGTGAACTAGTCTTGCTTTTTGTTTGCTGGATTGCATTTTTGGGGGTTTTCCTTTTAGTTTTTCAATCACCTTTTTCTGTCACTTTTTATATAGCTTTTTTTTTTTTTCTCTGGTTCCTTCAGGCTATCAATTAAGGGGGGTGGTTAATTGTTCACAGGTGCCTATATAACTGTGTGTAGGACTCATTCTGAGCCTGCTCAGTCTGAGGCTGTGGAACTCTGTGTAAGTGGAACTGGTATAAGTGGTGAGTTAAAAACCAGAGTTTAAAACAGGAGGTTATAACAGGGGTCATAGTACCTGTGTAGTGTGAGTACCTGAGTGTTTTCTGAGTAGTGTGTGTGGATCGTTAGTACTTGCGTATTGTGTACTGTATACTTGAGTATTGCGAGTGCACGTAGGTCTGCGACTGTTTTGCGATTGCACGTAGGTCTATGAGTACCTGGGTATTGTCTTGTTGTGTACCTGTGTATTGTCTTGAATATTAGTGCCAGGAAGCTAGCTGTTAGGTAATTTGGACAGGGTAATATCCCCAAATCCTCATTAAATTTAATAGGTACGATGCCCGGCGGGTGTGGAGAGGCGACTCTTTGTACATCTTGCTGCATGTATGCGTTCCTTGATCATCCGATCGAGGGCGAATACTGCTGTGCAAAATGTAAGCACATTGTTTCCGTGGAAGCCCAGGTTCTGAATCTGGGGAAGCAACTGTCAGCACTGAGAAGTCCCTCCATATTAAAGGAGAGCCAGGAACGTACACGGCAGGTGCCGGCAGGGGCCAGCACAGAGGCGGGTGGAGACAAAGAGGTGCAGGCACTAGCAAAGAGTAGATGGGTGACAGTCAGGAGGGGTAGAGGGGGAAGTACCAGGGAGGCCGATCCAGGACTGGAGCATCCCAATAAGTACGCTCTATTGAGTGACATTGATGAAACCAGTCAGGGACCAGCACTGCTGGAGCTGAGGGACTCTCCTAGCTGCCAGGGGAAGAACTCCTCCAGTGAGAGTGGGGGGGCAGCAAAGGGAAAGGAAAGACAGATTCTGGTGGTAGGGGACTCAATTCTTAGAAGGACAGAGAGGGCAATCTGTAACCAAGACCTGAAGCGCCGAACAGTATGTTGTCTACCGGGCGCTCGGGTTCGGCACATCACGGATCTTGTGGACAGATTACTGGGAGGGGCTGGGGAAGACCCGGCTGTCATGGTGCACGTTGGCACCAATGACAAAGTCAGAGGCAGATGGAGTGTCCTAAAGAACGATTTTAGGGACTTAGGAGCTAAATTGAGGAAAAGGACCTCCAAGGTAGTATTCTCAGGAATACTACCGGTACATCAAGCCACACCAGAAAGGCAGAGGGAGATTAGGGAAGTAAACAAGTAGCTGAAGAGCTGGTGTAGTAAGGAGGGGTTTGGGTTCCTGGAGGACTGGGCCGACTTCTCAGTCGGTAACCGGTACTATAGAAGGGATGGACTGCACCTAAATGAGGAGGGTGCAGATCTGCTGGGAATGAAGATGGCCAAAAAGTTAGAGGGGTTTTTAAACTAGGCGATGGGGGGGAGGGTCCAGAGACAGAGATAGCCAGCGCGGAAGATATTCCAGAGGGTAGTATTGGGGGCATTAGTGGTAGGTTAACCAAAGCAAAAAAACACAAGGTGTGTATAGTAGCAATTCCTAGTTGCAATCTCGAAACACCCAATACGAGGACAATATGGGACCGGTCTACACTATGTGGCATGTTCACCAATGCCAGGAGCATGGTGGACAAGATGGGTGAACTAGAGATACTGTTGTACAAGGAGGATTTGGATTTTGTGGGAATTTCAGAGACCTGGTTCAACAGCTCTTATGATTGGCTGGCAAGCATTCAAGGGTATACCCTATACCACAAGGATAGAGATCAAGAATAATGTACAAGCGAATGTGAGAGATGACATCACTGAGGGAGCTAGAGAGGAGGTGGAATCCTTATGGGTAGAGCTCCAAAGGGATGAAGCTAAGGGGAAAATAATACTGGGAGTATTCTATAGGCCCCCTAACTTGAGGGAGGAAGTGGAGACGGATCTCCTGTCACAAATTGGATTAGCAGCAAGGATGGGAAGTGTTATCATAATGGGGGATTTTAATTATCCAGACATAGACTGGGCGGAGGGAACCGCGCATTCATTTAAGGCTCGCCAGTTCCTTAATGTCTTGCAGGACAATTTTATGGGTCAGATGGTAGACGCACCAACTAGAAATAAAACATTACTGGATCTACTGATTACCAACAATACAGACCTGATCATGGATATGGAAATACGGGGCAATTTAGGTAACAGCGATCACAGGTCAATTAGTTTCAGTATAAATCACACAAATAGGCAACATGAAGGGAACACAAAGACACTGAATTTCAAAAGAGCCAACTTCCCTAAACTACAAACCTTGCTAAAAGGCATAAATTGGGATAAAATATTAGGAACAAAGAATATGGAGGAGAGATGGGTTTGCTTTAAGAGCATATTAAATAAGGGCATTAGCCAATGTATCCCATTGGGTAATAAATTTAAAAGAGCGAACAAAAATCCTGGATGGCTTAACTCCAATGTAAAAATGCATATAAAAGCAAAGGAGAAGGCCTTCAAAAAATACAAGGTTGAGGGATCATTCTCATCATTCAGACATTATAAAGAATGCAACAAGAAATGTAAGGGTGCAATTAGGACGGCTAAGATAGAACATGAAAGACACATAGCGGAGGAGAGCAAAAAAAATCCCAAGAAATTCTTTAAGTATGTAAACAGTAAAAAAGGAGGACAGACCATATTGGCCCCATAAAGAATGAGGAAGGACATCTGGTTACAAAGGATGGGGAGATGGCGAAGGTATTGAATTTATTCTTCTCCTCAGTCTTCACGAGTGAATCGGGGGGCTTCAGTAACCAAAACTGCAGTGTTTATCCTCATGACACAATGACACATGTGTGACATGACACACAGGAAGCACCTCCATGGTTAACAGAGGACAGAATTAAAATTAGACTTGAGAAACTTAACATTAATAAATCACCGGGACCAGATGGCTTGCATCCGAGGGTACTTAGGGAACTCAGTCAAGTGATTGCCAGACCGTTGTTCCTAATTTTTACAGACAGTCTATTGACTGGAATGGTACCAGCTGATTGGAGAAAAGCCAATGTAGCACCAATATTTAAAAAGGGCCCAAAATACATCCCTGGGAATTACAGACCAGTTAGCCTAACATCAATAGAATGTAAACTCTTGGAGGGGATGATAAGGGACTATATACAAGATTTTAGTAATAAGAACGATATCATTAGCAGTAATCAGCATGGATTCATGAAGAATCGTTCTTGCCAAACCAATCTATTAACCTTCTATGAGGAGGTGAGTTGCCATCTAGATAAAGGAAGGCCCGTAGACGTGGTGTATCTGGATTTTGCAAAAGCATTTGACACAGTTCCCCATAAACGTTTACTGTACAAAATAAGGTCCGTTGGCATGGACCATAGGGTGAGTACATGGATTGAAAACTGGCTACAAGGTCGAGTTCAGAGGGTGGTGATAAATGGGGAGTACTCAGAATGGTCAGGGGTGGGTAGTGGGGTTCCCCAGGGTTCTGTGCTGGGATCAATCCTATTTAATTTGTTTATAAACGACCTGGAAGATGGGATAAACAGTTCAATCTCTGTATTTGCAGACAGTACTAAAGTATGCAGGGCAATAACTTCTCCGCAGGATGTAGAAATCTTGCAAAAAGACCTTAACAAATTAATGGGGTGGGCAACTACATGGCAAATGAGGTTCAATGTAGAAAAATGTAAAATAATGGGTGGCAAAAATATGAATGCAATCTATACACTGGGGGGAGAACCTCTGGGGGAATCTACTATGGAAAAGGACCTGGGGGTCCTAGTACATGATAGGCTCAGCAATGGCATGCAATGCCAAGCTGCTGCTAATAAAGCAAACAGAATATTGGCATGCATTAAAAGGGGATCAACTCCAGAGATAAAACGATAATTCTCCCGCTCTACAAGGCTCTGGTCCGGCCGCACCTGGAGTATGCTGTCCAGTTCTGGGCACCAGTCCTCAGGAGGGATGTACTGGAAATGGAGCGAGTACAAAGAAGAGCAACGAAGCTAATAAAGGGTCTGGATTATCTTAGTTATGAGGAAAGGTTGCAAGCACTGAACTTATTCTCTCTGGAGAAGAGACGCTTGAGAGGGGATATGATTTCAATTTACAAATACTGTACTGGTGACCAGACAATAGGGATAAAACTTTTTCGCAGAAGAGATTTTAATAAGACTCTTGGCCACTCATTACAATTAGAATAAAAGAGGTTTAACCGTAAACTACGTAGAGGGTTCTTTACTGTAAGAGCGGCAAGGATGTGGAATTCCTTTCCACAGGCGGTGGTCTCAGCGGGGAGCATTGATAGCTTCAAAAAACTATTAAATAATCACCTGAATGATCGCACTATACAGGGATATACAATGTAATACTTACACATAATCACACACATAGGTTGGACTTGATGGACTTGTGTCTTTTTTCAACCTCACCTACTATGTAACTATGTAACTATGTGCTTGTGACAGCCAAGAGAACTTACACCTCAGCGATTGAAGGGATTGGTTGTCAGGTAAGTCTGCAATAATGTGCTAATAATGGTGCATACTAGTACAATAGGTCATAAAGCTCCAGGGCTATTTTAAAATAATTTTTAGGAAAGGGTTTAATTCTGCTATAAGGAAGTAATCCCAATAACAGTTATGTCCCACACACACGGTCGGATTTTCTGATGGAAAATGTCCCATCGGAGCGTGTTGTCGGAAATTCCGACCATGTGTGGGCTCCATCGGATTTTCCGACACACAAAGTTTGAGAGTAGACTATAAAATTTTCCGACAACAAAACACGATTGCGTCAATTCCGACCGTGTGTAGCCAATTCCGACGCACAAAGTGCCACGCATGCTCAGAATAAATTTGAGACGGAACAGCTCGGTCTGGTAAAATTAGCGTTCGCAATGGATACAGCACTTTCGTATCCATCCTTTGCAATGGTAAAAATGGTTTAATACAGCGCACTCTCTTCTTCTTTATAATATGACAAGAATTAAGTAGTTTTACTGCTCATATTCACACACACTTCTCACAAACTTATTTCTTTACTATTTATCGGGATTCCCTCAATATATTTTGATTTGTCACATCTGACATCATTATTTTGGTGTTGTTTTTTTTTTTTGCTTTTAAGGCCGATTAATTTTTTTTGGTTTGTATTTTCTTCAAGACGTATTTTTTTTTTTTGGGATTTTTATTTGTACTCCTGAAAAATTTTGTGTGTGTTTTTTGTGTCAAGTTACCACAACACCATTGATATGTTGTTCTATTTAATCTGTAGGAGATTGTTTGGTGTTGTTGTCCCTTGTTAATTTCACATTTTATGTTAGAAATGTAACTGAATCGTCACCAACAAACTGTCCTTTTTGGATGAAAACACACAGAAGAGTATAATTTTCCAAAATAAAACTTTTATTAAGGGCTCACAACTAAACAAAGAGGGAGGCAACGCTGGAGAAACTGCAGAAATTGGCAAAGCCTTGGACACCCAGGGCAGACATCAATAATTTTCAAGCAAAATTGGTGGCCTGAGGAGTCCATATCTAAGGTAGTGCAGTCTGGTCCATCAGTCCCAGAGATCCAGAAAGCAGCAGATGACATCTGTGTCCCCAGGCTGTGGTCATACGAGAGACTGCAGCTTTTGTCAGACCAGACTGAACCTAGGGTCATCACTCTCTTGTCTTCCTTCCATGCTTCCTTCCACGCGGTGGCTCTGGTGGTGGAGTTGTGGCAGCAGGAGGAGGAGGAGGATGGTCCAACTCAATCACTTCGGTCTTGGGTGTTAGTTCCCCACTCACCCCCTTAGTTAGGACTTTATAAATAAGTTGCTCACACAGGAGGTGTTGACCCTCCTGCATGCCCTGCAGTTTTGTGGCAGCCATGCAGGCAAAGGCCTCTTCAGGAGTGGGTAAGGCTCGGAGGGACGCAGAAGCCTCCTGAAGGAGCCTGAGTGCTGAATCCTGCATGGGAGTCGTCTTCCTCGCTCTTTTGTATGGAAGGCGGAGGGGAGGAACCTGCGATTCAGTCAGGCTGCGACTTGTCTCAGGCTTCTCTTGGCTGACACTTAGCCCCGCCTCCTCCTGGCTGCCACTAATCCCCGCCTCCTCCTGACTGCCACATTCCACAGCCTCCTCCTGGCTGAGGTCTTCCTGTGTATGAAAAAGGGACATAGTTGTAGTTTTTTCTTCATCAATCACACACAATTTTCACCTCCTGACTGTTGCAAATTGAATGTTAACAAATATAACAGACTAGCATTCTGAGCCCAGCATTTTTCATTCTTGTCCCAATTATTTTTGCCCACTACTGTCTATTGATATGTAAAACACTTTTTTCAATCAGCAATTAGTGATCAATAATAACATCTAGTAAACATCATTTCTTTATTGTCCAGAAATCTGTAGAGGAATGCTATACCTGGCTCCAGCTGGGTTCCTCCACTTCTTCCTGGCTGGAAGGCCCAGGTTGGACATCGGAAGCCTCAGCTGGGGTGGAAGGAAGAGTAGAAGGAAGAGTAGAGAGGGATTCCCTGACTTCAGTGTGGTCTGACAGAAATCGCAGTCTCTCATAGTACCACAGCCTGGGGACATAAATGTCATCTGCTGAAGATCCGGACCTCTGGGAATCTGTGACCTTCTTGCGCTCCCTTAGATAAGTGCTCCTCAGGCCACCAATTTTGGTTTTTAAATAGGGATGGTTGCTGTGGGGACCACCGGCTGCACCAACTCCAGCAGTTTCCCCAGCGCTGCCTGCCTCTTTTGTTTATTATTTTAATGGGGATGTCTCACCTGCCACAGACAGGGCAGCTCCCTGTATTTGTCTATGAACAGGGGGAGGAAATTGTGGTCATTGAAGCCATCCATTTTCTCTGCAAGACACAACACAAGACAAACCCTAAGGTCAGGCCAAACTCTCCTAATCTTGTTACAATATAGGCTTCAATTTCGAAGCAGTATAGGCCCAAGTTTGGATCTTACCTTCGTTATCACGATCGGCGCTTTCGATGCTCCTTCCTCCGCTCACAGATCGTACGTAATATGCACACGTGTTACACTTTATACACACTGCGCATGCGTGTAATTCCGCCCACCCCTGTTGTTCTTTTTAGTCTATTCCCCGCCCCTTTTCGTTCTGCGCAGTGGGGGAAGAGCACATGACAGATACACAGCAGGATCATGCTAATTATAGCAACGAGGAGGAGGAGGAAAGCCCGGAGCCGGAAATGTCCCGATCCAGAAGGAGATTTAAGGCCTCAAATATGTCCTTTGGGGAGATGGTGGACATCCTGAAGAAGGCCGACTATGATGGAAAGTATGGACCTTAACCCAACACCAATGTCAGAAAGGCCAAGATAATTGCGAAAGTGGTCAAAAGTCTACACCGGAAATTCGGGGTATGACGATCGTAAGATCAGCTCAGGAAACGGTGGTCGGACCTGAAATTATGAGAACATGAGCAGTACAGAAAGATCCGGAGAGTGCTGCAAAAAAGTAAGTAGTTGTCCTGTGTTCCTATTCTTTATGTTTCTTACGTTAGTGCTGCTCCATGTGCTTTTCTTACAAGTGTACATTTTTAAATGGCAACTTTCATGTTCATGGGTACATTATTCGTTCGTATCAAACATTTTTCTTTCGGCCTATAAAACACCATTGTTTAGGCCATATGCATTTGGCCACAATTTTTACACCCTACTTGTCAGAAACTATTTTGGTTGTGTAGATGGCTTTGTTACTAGAAAATGCAAACTAGATTCTGTGTAAGGAGAGGACACTCAGCAGCTGTTTACACATCTGGACACTGGAGCACTAGTGTGGGACACAAGAACACCATTTTTATTAGGGGGCCACATAGGTGCTCCAGTGTATACTATAGGGGGGGGCTACATCTGTGAAGCTTGTACCAAACATGTAAAGTATTGAAGCTTGACAAAGGACACTGAACATGCTACATTTTTTAACTCTGCCAAAACAATTGTACCCCACTTCCAAGCAATGTTTCCTATTTATAGTTTTGCCATCAACTCACTGTGTGCTAAGTATAGCATTTTTGTTTTACATAGGGGAGAAAAGACTCAGAGGACACCCCTCATCCGAGGAGACCAGAGACTCCCCACCTCTGGAAGAAGGGGAAATACCCCCAACCCAAGAAGTGCAGGAGGAGGAAGAAGACGTGGTGGAAATAGTCACCACAACAGGTGAGTGTCTGCGACCACAGGCTCAGGTAAGAGATGGATGCTGGCATATTTTTGATACCTTTTTTTTGGGGGTTTCTCTCTTTTTAGGTGATCGTGATGTTGTGGATCCAGATCCTTTCACATCAGAAAGTGCCCAGATCCTGATCGGGGATATCATGGGGTGTAATTTACAATTGGAAAACCTCAAGAAAAACATCAATGATCTTATTCTAAAAAATAAAAACATCATTGATGTTTTGGGGCGAGTTTAAAACCCCTCCCAATCCCTTAGTTTTTTGGTGTGCTCCAATGTTCAAAATGTTTGAAAGATTTGTAGAAAAGCCTAATTTGTAGGATGCACACAATGTGCCAACATGTGCTATCTGCCTTCACGGGAGATCAATGAACGCGTTTTGGGGGTGCAACCCCTTCCTCAATAATAAAGTAGCTGAGAGGAAGGAGTTTCTCCCCCAAAACACTTCCCTTGATCCCTCGTGATGGCAGGTCGCACATGTTGACATTGGTAAATTTGTGTGCATCTTCCAAATTTGGCTTTTCCTGGGGTGACTTCCCCCCATCTGAACGCAATATCAAACAGTTCCTCAATACTCATGTCTGATATTGCCTTCAAGTTCTACCAAATGTGAACTTTGTAAGTTCAAGATTTGTGTCTTTCTTGTTGGTTTTACACATGCCTGTTTTATCTTAAATGGACATTTATCTGTTTTATAATGCTACCCCAAAAATTGTTATACAACAAACATGTTGGTTTGTTAGAAAAACCTTTTCTAAATGCACATGTGATTCTGCAGGTATTAAAGAGATTGTTAAGTAAGAATGTGTGGATTATTGTGTCAACGCTAAAACTCTTTGTTGGTGATGTAATTGGTGTTTTTGGTGAAAATGGGGGTTATTTCCTAGGGGGAAATCCTCTTTGCACTACAAGTGCAGTTTCAGTGCAGTTGCAAGTGCACTTGTAGTGCAAAGTGTCTTTGCCTTTAGTAAATAACACCCAACAGTGCTTTGTATAAGGTTACACAATCACGCCATTTTCTGGACTCAACACATTTCTGTCAGGGTCAGCTAAAACAAACACAAGCAGTAAATGTCCACAAAGATTTTCTTTTTTTTGCTTTTTTATTTGATAAAGGCTTCACAAATTTGCTGGCATATTGATGGACCCCCTACCCGCAAAGAACTCCAGGTATCGTAACCGGACATCACAGGCACTCAGGGAGGGCAAGCCAGGGCGGCCACTTTCAAGCGCCGTCAGTGTTGTTTCATGTATCATTCCGGCCTCAGGCCCAACTGAGCCAGCATAGTTGGCCAGATGTTTGCGTAAAAAGTTATAGAGAATACAGCACGCCATGATTATATGATTAAGTTTATACTCCGCCATATGGATGGGTGTCAGAAATAGGTGGACCCGGCTGGCCAGGATTCCAAATGTGTTCTCCACCACTCTTCTGGCTCTGGCCAGCCGGTAATTAAAAACCCTCTGTTCCGGGGTGAGGGTCCTCATAGGGAATGGCCGCATAAGATGGTCCCCCAGCGCAAACGCTTCATCAGCAACAAACACAAACGGGAGTCCTTCCACATTGTCCTCTGGAGCTGGCAAGTCCAAGCTGCCATTCTGGAGACGCCTGTAGAACTCCGTCTGGGCGATGACTCCACCATCGGACATCCGGCCATTCTTCCCCACGTCCACATACAAGAAGTCGTAATTAGCCGACACCACCGCCAACATCATAATACTATTGAACCCCTTATAGTTGAAATAGTATGACCCCGAGTTGGGTGGTGGGATGATGTGGACGTGTTTCCCATCAATTGCCCCTCCGCAGATGGGAAAGTCCCACCGCTGGGCAAAGTGGGAGGCCACAGTCTGCCATTCCTGTGGCGTGGAAGGAAACTGTTGAGGAAAACAAAAGTAAATTAATATTTTTGCACATAAACATGGCAAGCAGATTAGGCACAAACATTCTGGGTCAACCTCCAGATAGCATTTATTAAGGGGAATTTAACAACACCAAAGTATAAGGTACACCTATCATATTCCCCCCCGCCCTCATGGGCCATTTATAACATTATGGGGGGTGGGGAAATCTTGGACAGGTAACCATCTCCACTTCATTGAGAGATGAATGCCTAAATACAGGGTATTACTTGGAACAGCCCCTCCTTAGTTACACTATTGGCAGCCCACTGGACAGGTAAGAAGTGTCATAATACAAAGATATAAATACACACTGTACACATTTGAGGACATTTGGACATTCTGCTATTACCTGTCTCAAGATAATAATAGGATCTAAAAAGTTTAAACAGTACCATTTGAAAGTATACAGGCAGACCCTTGCACTACATGCTTTGGGTAATTCATCCATAAATCAGAGCACAAAAGAGATGGGTATAGTGTGTATGGGTTTGGCAAAGTCAGCAGATATAAACCGAATTCACCAAAAGAAAATTATAGATGAAATAGTGTCGCTAATCCCCAGGTGGGAAGATGCCAGACACTCTTATCCAGCCAGTGAGCTGAATACAGACGTGACTAGAGAAAAAGTGAAAAAGCATATATTGCTAAATATCCCAAAAAGTAAAAATTAATATTAAATAAAATTCAATATGAGCTAATATAAATTATAACACTCAGTGAAAGTGATATACAAATATATAAATCCAAGAAAAAATATATAATGAAAATTGAGCACAGTAAATATCTATAAAGTCCAGAAACCAATCAATCGTGAAAAATAATCATGAAAATATTTGAAGAAAGTCCAAAAAAAGAGGGAGGGTGACTCCAAAACTGCTCAGCTGTGTTTTCAAACATCCACCACACCTCTGTGACGTGAATCCACTCCCTGCTGAAATTCAAACTCACCAGCTGTTAAGACCTCTCACTCTCGTGTTTGGCCTGACAGAGCCTCTAACCCACTTACATGGGGGTTAACATGCGAGCATACACCTCCACTGCTCCATAGGAACACCGCTTTTCTCAGGTTGGTAGTATGACATAAAAATAAAAGAAGCTCCAATAGTGTAATCTCATTTAAAAGATTTAATCACACATAAAACAACTTGTATTGAACTCACATTTAAAATAAAATAACAGGCAAGTCACTTCACGGCAAATGGAGAGCTCCCACAGCACAGCAAGCAATGGCAACCGAAATAACAACAGGCAGGCCACGGCGGACCCAGGAGGTGTGTGTGCTCACGTTCGTCTCACCCGTCCACAGCACTCGTCCCTTCACTGGAGCTCCACTCTGTCCCCCTTCACTCCCTCCTCTAGCACTCGTGTGAGATTGCCGTGTAGGTACGCCCCGACATGTTTCATCATAAAGATTTAACCTCATGATTAAATCTTTATGATGAAACATGTTGGGGCATAGCTACATGGCGATCTCACATGAGTGCTAGAGGAGGGAGTGAAGAGGGACAGAGTGGAGCTCCAGTGAAGGGACGAGTGCTGCGGACGGGTGAGATGAACGTGAGCACACACACCTCCTGGGTCCGCCGTGGCCTGCCTGTTGTTATTTCGGTTGCCATTGCTTGCTGTGCTGTGGGAGTTCTCCATTTGCCGTGAAGTGACTTGCCTGTTATTTTATTTTAAATGTGAGTTCAATACAAGTTGCTTTATGTGTGATTAAATCTTTTAAACGAGATTACACTATTGGAGCTTCTTTTATTTTTATGTCATACTACCAACCTGAGAAAAGCGGTGTTCCTATGGAGCAGTGGAGGTGTATGCTCGCATGTTAACCCCCATGTAAGTGGGTTAGAGGCTCTGTCAGGCCAAACACAAGAGTGAGAGGCCTTAACAGCTGGTGAGTTTGAATTTCAGCAGGGAGTGCATTCACATCACAGAGGTGTGGTGGATGTTTGAAAACACAGCTGAGCAGTTTTGGAGTCACCCTCACTTTTTGGACTTTCTTCAAATATTTTCACGATTATTTTTCACGATTGATTGGTTTCTGGACTTTATAGATATTTACTGTGCTCAATTTTCATTATATATTTTTTCTTGGATTTATATATTTGTATATCACTTTCACTGAGTGTTATAATTTATATTAGCTCATATTGAATTTTATTTAATATTAATTTTTACTTTTTGGGATATTTAGCAATATATGCTTTTTCACTTTTTCTCTAGTCACGTCTGTATTCAGCTCACTGGCTGGATAAAAGTGTCTGGCATCTCCCCACCTGGGGATTAGCGCCACTATTTCATCTATAATTTTCTTTTGGTGAATTTGGTTTATATATATTTTATTGTTAAGTGGCAGCTTTGGTAGGGTTTTGACATTTATTAACATAGCGCGGAGGTGGTAATACAGGTCAGGGGTGGCGTAATTTGCAGCTGGTTATCTCCAGTTTCCAAAGTCAGCAGATAGATGATTGAGGATAGATAGAGAATTGGGATCAGCTGACTTACCAGTTGGAGGGAGGGAGGGTTAATAAAAACGATTTGGGGACACCACAAAAAAAGCCTCTGGCACTCTGCCTGAATGTAAAGCACAAATCACATTTCCAAACATTTTAGGGGGTGTTTGGGGTAAAGCACTACTATGGAGCTGATAAAATACATTGTTAAGTGACTACATGAGGTGAATATAGGGCAGGAGAACATGCTGGGGAGGTTATTGAAGGCCAATCTGTATGAAGGACTAAAACATTAATTACATACAAATCCAGCATGCATGAGGACAAAGGGGACATTCACAGCATATTCCAATCATGGTAATTAGCGAATGAGTAAAGAAATACAATATATTATCAATCATTAAATACAAAAAAGTGAGATTAAAGGATAAAAATCTTACCTTCAAATACTCCCTCTGCAGGACCTGGATGATGGCAGAACAGGTCTCTGGGATAATGATCCCCAGAGCCTGGGGTGAGATGCCTGTCGAGAACTTCAAGTCCTGCAGACTTCTCCCTGTCGCCAAGTACCATAGGGTAGCGACGAGCCTCTGCTCCGGAGTGATGGCTTGCCTCATGCAGGTATCCTGCCTGCTAATATAAGGGGTCAGCGAAGCCAGCAGACAGTGAAACACGGGGTCCGTCATCCTGAGAAAGTTCCCCGAAATCATCAGGATTATTGTCACGGATCTCATGGAGCAAAGGCGTATGAGAGAACTGGTCACGCTGAAGCAACCAATTCTTGGTCCATGAACTCCTCCCCACCCTGTTCATGGACTGGACTTGTGTCAAGGTCAGGACCCCAACACCAAGCCCCCGCACAGCATGAACTCTACGAGGAGTACGTATACGCAACATGGCTAGAAAACGGTCGGCTGCTCAGAAAGAAGTAACAGAACGCACTGAAAAACAGCAAGGCCTGTGAAAAGCGACCTGAAAAACGAATGAACAAAAAAACAATGACTACTTAAAGTCACGTGGAACTTGCTTGCACGCACTGAAGAGCAGATACAAACCCACAAGCACAAACTGAATGGCAGAAAATGATCCGAAACCACAAGTCTGAAAAAGCACGAATCGTCTCTCACCAAACTTTTACTAACACGAGATTAGAAAAAGGAGCCCAAAGGGTGCCGCGCTTGGTTCTGAACTGGTTTTTTCTAGTCTTGTCGTACGTGCTTGACGTCACCGCATTGTTGGCGATCGGAAATTCCGACAACTTTGTGCGACCGTGTGTACGCAAAACAAGTTTGAGCCAACATCCGTCGGAAAAAATCCTAGGATTTTGTTGTCGGAATGTCTGAACAAAGTCCGACCGTGTGTACGGGGCATAAGAGTTCTGGTGATAAAGGACTAACTTAAATAATGTATTGCAATGGAAAACTAAACCACACCACAATGTTTTAAAAATCTGTTTTGAAAAACTTTTGTAAGTTTACCATTAGGTAGTGAAATATTTTTTCATGGGGTGACACATAACAATGTAGGCCCATTGGCATAAACACCCACCAACATGATAATGTTGCCAATGCTTAATATCATTTTGGTAAGCTTTATAACATACTAGCAAATAGTTTTGGTGAGCCAGGGTAATGTCATTGACCAAATATGGTCCTAACCATATTTGGTCAATGAAGTCACCTAGAATCTGCACTGGCTGGTTTATAATTTCAAACAGAAACTGACACAGATCTGTCAATTATAGGTGGTAGTAATACGTCAACCGGAAGTACAGGTGCGTGGGTGAAAGGTTCAGGCAAGGTCAGTTTGTTCACCCATTCGCTGAGCTGTGAACAGATTGGGTTTGGGTTGAACGCATGTTTATCTTTAACAGGAAGTTATTCCCTAATTATGAGAACTATATAGTGGTAATAATATCTAAACCTTAATTATACCTTTAAAAGTTTAGAAGCTATTTACACCTTTTAAAAATGACTTAGATTCCTCATTTAGCTCCAGTCCAATTTTGTTTTCTCTCCTTAAATTTGCAAGCATACCAGGCACTTTGCCCAGAGGATTTTTGGAGTGACACATGACTACTAAATAGTCCTTAATTTTAGAGGATTATCATCCAGCTAATATCAGTCTTCTTGTGTAAAGAAGTGTAATTACAGAGACACTTTGGTTGCCAGGCAACTAAAATCCATGCAAAGCAGTGTATATCCAATTTGCATGTAAACGTGACTGTTAAGCTTGTAAAAAACGCAGAACAATTCACTTATCATGTTATATGACAACTATCTATATAATCAGAAGTCAACAGTGAAAAGCAAACATTAAAACCAATGAAAGTAGGGTTATCAAAAGATTTTTTTTTTATTCATATCTTTAATAAACATTTACCTTAAATACACGCTTAGCTTATGAAATAGTTTGTAATTTCATTTTTTTTTTCTATTCAAAAAAGCTAACCAAACAGTGTAAAGTTTTGTTGATCTGTTAGGCTATTCTTCCATCTCACTGCACAAAAGAGCTGGTTTTCCATGCAGTGCAGCTCAGCCCCCTTACTAATGAACTCCCCAGTTTGGGCTCTGCCACTTGTAGCACTGTACAGAAAGTGCCCCACATGCTCATCAGAAGGCAGTTTCAATCAAAAGCCTATTCTTGATAATGGACACAGAACACAGACACACACTCCTAATTTGTCTGTTCACATACACACCCACATCTGCTCCCTGCAACTGACTCTCCTAAAGAGGAAAGAGCCCTGACTGCCAATACTCTATTCATATCTCAATGTCATAATATGTGCTTTTTTCACAGTGACTAGAGAACGGTTCGGGCCGAGCATAGGTTCGGCCTGAACATTGCTGTTTGGGTGTTCGCCGAACACCCAAATTTTCTGTGCGCCTGGCGGGATGTTTGCCCGCTGAGCGCACAGTCACTAGGTTGTTAAGGAGTGGGGCCGGGAAGCCAGCCCCCATGTCCTTACCAATGAATGAATCATCAGATGTCAGCAGGCTTCCCCACTGACAGCTGAAAATAGGAATAAGAATTGCTGGAAAAAAAAGGCCCTTTGGGTCTGGTATGGATTTTAAGGGGAACCCCATGCCAAAATTTTTAAAAAAATGGCGTGGGGGCCCCCCAAAATCTATACTAGACCCTTATCCAAGCATGCAGGAAAGGGGGGACAAGTGAGTGCCCCCTCCTGAACCCTACCAGGCCACATACCCTATACATGGCCGGGGGCTTATCAGAATCTGGAAGCCCCCAGATCTTGCTCCCCATGTGAATGAATAGGGCTACATTGTACCCCTTGACTCGGTTAAATTGATGATAGGCAACTCCTATCCTCCATATTGATTAGTGGTTCCAAATTAATAATAACTACTGCAGTAGGGAACAGACACAAAAGATACGCTCAGCATCTTTCCAAATTACTGTTCTGCTTTATTATGACGCAATTGAAGGTTTTTATGCACATGATTACGTAGGTATCACATTAATATTACAATTGTACGTTTATGGTAACAAGGGGCGTTACATAGGCAGGCTAATTCTAATCAGGACTCGAAAGAATGTAAACATGTACTGAAAACATTATTAGTGCTGTGTGCACAGTGAGGGCAGTGTGCAATACATACAAAATACAATACAATTATATACAGAACTTACAAATTTCCATTACAGTCTCCCCTCTTTTGATCAATATTTTGATCACTAATCATACCTGCTATCACCTTTAACCTGGAACCTCCACACGCTTAGGTGGAGGTAGTCCTGGCCAAAGAGGCAAAAAAACTCCATTGTGGAGAAAATAATAGCTGAGCAACTTTTTCTTTACCAAATGACTTTTCATTGTGAAAAACAAATGATTGATAAGACACATTTACAGAGTACTGGCTGTACACTCCTGTGGCCAGAATGGCCTTCTAGATGAATTGTGGGCATGCTGACTTATCAGCATATGTAAACACAGACAATTCTACATAAAATGGAAGACGTACAAAAGACAAATATGACTTCAACATGGCTAAACTACTTTTCAAATATATATATATCCCTTACAATTAAGGTAATTGAATCAAAAAGTGCCCTAGACTGTGATCACAAGAGAGAAACAAATCAAACACAGAGATTTCTTTAATTTAGTCATTTTTGCAGTGTCTCGTGTGGATCCAGGTGACTTTTCCTTCAAGTTTTGCAAAAACTGTACATGAAATAGATGCTGTATTGAGTCTCCAAACTTTTCCTTATATATAAATGTCTCTTAACAATCCACAAGTCACCTGGCTTTAGTTTTAGATCCTTCCAAACTTTTAGGATCTGGAATTGGGGAGAAAACACATAAATGAGTTTGTCAAAAAACCTTAAAAGATCAGCAACATTCTCTGTGAGATCTGAATGAAGGACTTCAGCTGCTGAGACAAAATATAAGCAAGTGAGTAACACACTCCCAAACCAAATCCTATAGGGAGAGAGTCCAACATCCCCCTTAGGGGCTTGATAAAATATAAGAAAACATTCAGGCAAAAGTTTTCTAGTTTCTTACTCTACTTTGTCCGCTACATTGTAGACAGTAAGGGGTGTAAAAATAAAACCTCAAAACTTCTATTAAGGACTCTCCTATAAAAATGATTTCCTCTGTTACTCTCTGTACTTTCTGCACTCTGTACTTACAAACTACTTCTGATAACACTTTTTTACTGTGGCCTTAGCAGTAGCATTTGCCACTGGACATCCAAAAAACATGTCCATACAGACAAAATGCATACTCGTAAGATCCTAACTTGGGCATCTGGATATATCTTTTTTGTAATCTCTGGGAGGGATGTTCAGCTTTTGGTAACACCTTTGGTAACAGTTAAAACAAGAAGTGGTATGTTATAAAAACAACTGTGGTGATCCCAGGCTCTATCCCACGCTCATTTACTAAGGCAGCCATAACTGCTTGTGACTGATGACACGGTCCATGTGTCAAGCTGGAGGGAAAAGAGTGGCTGGCAGACATAAATTATCACCTTTTCCAAAGTCCTGTTTCATAGGAAGTTGCCCCCCGTGGACCACTTGTTCTTCTCATTCTGGAGTCCTTAAAGTTGAATTATTAATCCCAGCTATACTGGGCCAGAACTAGGGTGGAATCTGTGAGTTGCACAGACCCATCAAGTGTCCGGGGCTGTAAATGCAGCATCCATAGTCACCTGGTCTGCTTCCATGTGTGAAAGTTAATATGGCTACCTCAGCAAGAACTTGGAAGGCTGAAAACAGCCGATCAAATTAACTTGGCATGCTTGGTTGGTTTACCTGCCGAAGTAAAAACAAACTTCTGGCCCTTCAAATGGAACCAAAAGCTCTCTATATCTCGACTATCTATATAAATATACACTCTTTTTATAGCTCACAGGCTTTGCTAAAACATGGAGCTCTGCTTCTTGAGCTGGGGAAAAAGGATCCAATGACTTTGAATACAGAGTATCCTTCTGGGTGATAAACTGCATACTCAAATCTACAAAAAATTAAATATCTGGGTCTTCAGGGAGTGTGTCTTGCACTGGGCTCACAGCAGCTGATTTCTACACCATCAATTTAACACACGTGTCTTCCTTTGTCTTCAGCCTCCTCCAATAGAGGTAGTTAGGTGGCTGAATTCAAATGTATGCATTTTTCATTGTTAGATTTGTACATAAACAAACTCATATTTTAAACATTTCATTAGACAGACATTTAGTTAGCTGTATATTTGCTGCACAGAATGTCAGACCATTAAAAATTAAATGTTTGACCAAAACAATATCTAACTTTGTCTAATAGCACCTTTGCATAAAAGCTACAGCTCTGATATATCGGGATGAACCCTTCATTACTGGGTCCAGCTTCTATAAATATATTACAATGGCTTGTGTTTTATCACGCTATTTGTGTAAGAACTCCAGTTTCATGTTTCAAAATACAACTTCTTCCTGGCAATATTATAATAAATGATAACAATACCCTGCGGTCATGCAGAGATGCCCATAAATCCAAAATATTCTTCTGCTTATACTACTGTACTTACAAGAAAAAGGGGCACATCATTTCACAATCCACACATTCTGCTTTGGATTTCAAAAATAAAAATAAACAAAAACAAAAGGATCAACAATCTGTATGATGGACCAGAAAGCATCAAAAACTATAAAACAACTGGCTGCAGGTGGCATCTATCCTAACAGGGTGTGTGGACTTGATGTGATGGGTCTGTTATATTTAAATTTTATTTAATATTTCTCTTACATCATGGACTGCACATCAAGTTATTATCAAAAACCTTAAAATTTCATTTTTGTAGAAGAACTTCTTATGTATCCCATTCATCTTGGCTTTGTTAAATATTATGGCAGCTTTATTCCAAATAACAACCTCATCTTAATCTTTTTTTTCTCTCAATAAGGGCTTATTGTATAAATGTACAAAATTGTTATCTTAATCTAAACTAATCCCATTCATTACAAATTTCCCCAATAACCTGGATTTCATTTCCAACCAAAGGTTGTCTAAACCAGTTTCAATATATCTATATTAATAATAAAATTGTTAAACTCATATTAGAAATTAATACTCATTATTACTTAATTTCCCTTTTTTAAATGCACTGTTTCAACTATCAAAGGATATTCAATTTGTGTAATACACGGTTAAATGTAACCTTCATTTTACCATGTCTGGAAAACAGATTCAAAATAATTGTGATCACATTGTTTACCATTAGATTCGTTAACCCGGCACATTTTGTTATAAATGTTTTGTCTAAAAAACTGGAATTGGCATGGTGTCCTTCCAGCTTATCACTGACCTCTCAGGGACATTCTTTCAGGAGAGCACAAAGGAGGGGGTCACATCTGCATACACGACACACACAAGCAATAGAACTAAAGGTCCCAGCATTCGCACACACATACACCAATATCTCTCTAAAATCACTTACATTTTCCCATTTGTACAGAACACATGCATATCATTCTCTCACTTTCTTTTAACTCTCATTAATATTTCCCTGCATAAATTCTGCATTCCTTATTTTGTTCAGATATCTTTTATATCTAGCTTCTATGATCAGACGGCAGCCAGAGTGCTCATCCCATCTTCCCTCTCTGACAACATATAAAGTATTCTGTTTTACCTCTCATTTCTCTGTTTCTGAATTTTACTAGTTGTAGTGCCTGACCCCAAATTCATCCCACAACTTAACATGAAAATGTCCCTTTCTGTCTAGTTTTAATGTCACCCTTCATCCATCCTGCTCACATAGATAGCTGTTTCTCTAGCTGTTTACTCTGCATGATTCTTAGTCCCTATGGCCTTTGGTAACCCAGTTACCCATTGTGGTTCCATGTCCACTCTAACCATTAATCTAGGGGCTCAGAATAGGCGGAACTGCACCTTTGGTTCATATATAGCGCTCCTCTTGCGCTGGACATTTTTGAGGGTCTCTTACCCTTCATTCCCTTACTTAATTCAATGCCCATAATGACTGGCCAGTCTTCTCTCTTCTCTACTTGTGCCTATACCCTCTTGCCTCTAAACTATCTTTATCTAGCAGATGTACTACATATACCTGTGAACAGCACTATTCTTCCCTTTCTTATCTATAACACTCCGATGGACAATAGACAGGGACAAACATAACATATAACCACCAATCAATACAGTTCGATTAAATGGAGTGAAATAGGTACCCTTTGTCCCGAAAATGCCTTACCAATCAAGGAAGTCTGATAACTCAAATGTAAGCAAAAGGCTTACCTCAGCCGGCTGATTATCAGAAATTCCCGGATCGTCTCAAGCTCCTCGTTTCGGATACTCAGGGTCACCTGGAATCCCCTCCTAAGGCAAAGCTCGCCATGCTGACTCGGTTAAATTGATGATAGGCAACTCCTATCCTCCATATTGATTAGTGGTTCCAAATTAATAATAACTACTGCAGTAGGGAACAGACACAAAATATACACTCAGCATCTTTCCAAATAACTGTTCTGCTTTATTATGACGCAATTGAAGGTTTTTATGCACATGATTACGTAGGTATCACATTAATATTACAATTGTACGTTTATGGTAACAAGGGGCGTTACATAGGCAGGCTAAAAGGGGCGTTACATAGGCAGGACTCGAAAGAATGTAAACATGTACTGAAAACATTATTAGTGCTGTGTGCACAGTGAGGGCAGTGTGTAATACATACAAAATACAATACAATTATATACAGAACTTACAAATTTCCATTACACCCTACTCATTCACCAAAAAGTGTCAAAAATAAAGACATGAGCCAGTCTTTGATAATTCCTTTATTTAAAAAAAACAATCAATCACAATGACCACCAGACCGAAAAAAGAAAAATAAACGTTCCACCCATGAGGAAGGCTGACCGCTGAATGCCTGCTCCACCTAATGACAGTTCTTAAATAGGTAAGGGGCGGGGCCACCCACTGACGTCAACTAGTGCTCCCTTGGGACTTCAGAAAATGATGCATTTTGGGTCAGTGATGTCACAAAGGGGCAGGTCCACCAGGTGACATCAATAGGAGGCCCAACCCCTTACCTATTTAAGAATTGTCACCCGGCGGAGCAGACATTCAGAAGTCAGCCTTTCTCATGGGTGGAGTGTTTTTTTTTTTATCTTTCTGGGCGCAGCAGGTGTTGCGATTGACAATGGATCTACATCTAGGGACATTGTTTTTTTTATTTTTTTAATAAAGGAATTGTCAAAAACTGGCTCATGTCTATTTATTTTTTGGTGAATGAGTAGGGATACAAAGTATCCCATACTAATTCACATGGGGGTCCACGATCTGGGGGCTTCCGTATTCTGATAAGCCCCCTGCCCACAGACCCCCACAATTACCACCCAGGGTTGTCAGGAAGAGGCCCTTGTCCCCATCAACATGGGAACAAGGCGCTTTGGGGTGGGGCGGCAGAGCTCCCCTGCCCCAAACCCCCCATGTTGAGGGCATGTGGCCTGGTATGGTTCAGGAAGGGTATAGTTCACTTGTCCCTGCCTTACTGGCATCACCAGGGGGCCCTGCCTCTTACCTATTTAAGAACTGTCAGATGGAGGAGCAAGCATTCAGTGGTCAGTCTTCTTTGCGGGCAGAGCATTTTTTTGGGGGGTCCAGCAGTTCCTTAATAAAGGAATTGTCAAAAACTGGCTCATGTCTTTGTTTATTTTTACTCATTCACATGGGGGGCAGGATCTGGGGGCCCCCTTGTTAAAGGGAGTTTCCAGATACCGATAAGCACCCTGCCCACAGACCCCCACAGCTACCTCCCAGGGTTGTCAGGAAGAGGCCCTTATGCCCATCAACATAGGGACAAGGTGCTTTGGGGCATGCCCTAGACCCAGAAGTGTCAGATCACATACCAGGAATGTGATCCACCACAGAGCGGCTGTCCTGCCACAGTAATTGTGTGGCAGATGGTCCACAAGTGGTTAAGTATCACAACCACCTCCTGACAAAATTAGTAAAACTGTTTTGGTACTCAGCAATCAGTTGGCATACCCATGCAAACAGAAAATTCAATAAAAATAGTGACAGGGGATAATTGGGTTCAGGACCCAAACAATAAAAAGTAAACAAAAAAAGCAGCACTGCTCCGTAGTGTTCAGCAACAGAAATTTTTGCTGAATATAAGGAAGTAACATGCGCACCGCGAACCCTTACTGCCTCACAGAAGTAGTCATTGGATGAAACGTACGTCAGGCTAGGCACGGAGCAGCGGTGACGTCTGAACTCTCGTGGAGGGTGCTGGACAAATAAATGGTTCCATTTTAAGCCTAATTTTATCGTTTTTGTTGTAAGTACAACTTTTAGTTTTTTAAAAGAATATTGCACAATGAGTTTATCTTCCTCTTTCATATGATGAATGTGCATCTGTGGAATCCATTTAAGCAGGCTGGGAAGTGCATGTGGTTGAGCCTATAGTGAGGAGTGAAAGCTCACTGATGCGCATATAGACCCTAGAGGGTCTAAAAATCTGGCAAGCACATATACTTACCCTATCTATCCTGTGGGGAGCACCGGGTGTCTTCACAATTTGAGCATTGGATCAGCACACGTTTTGAGTTCACTGGTATATATATATATATATATATATATATATATCCACTGTATCCAGTTTAGCTAGATCTCACGGCATACCGTTCCTGCTGTACTGTTTCTAATATACTTCAGGCAGGCAGTTTATTCAGTTAGCTGCAGTGTATGTAGTATATATACACATCCCGGTTTTGTATGTATATATATATATATATATTATATATATATATATATATATATATATATATATATATATATATATATATATATATATATATATATATATATATATATATCCACTGTATCCAGTTTAGCTAGATCTCACTGCAGACCGTTCCTGCTGTACTGTTTCTAATATACTTCAGGCAGGCATTTTGATTCAGTTAGCTGCAGTGCATTTAATATATATATATATATATATATATATACATTCCGGGTTTATATATATATATATATATATATATATATATATATATATATACAGTGTATCCAGTTTAGCTAGATCTCACTGCAGACCGTTCCTTGTGTACGTATTCAAATACACTTTCAGGCGGGCAGGCAAGTGATTCAGTGATCCGCAGTGCTTTAAATATATATACAGTCTCTAACATATATATCCACTGCATTCTAGCCTAGCCAAGCCTATATCTGACTGCAGGCCATTGCTGGTGTATGTTTTCAAATACACTTTCAGGCAGGCAGGCAGGCAGGCAAGTGATTCAGTGATCCGCAGTGCATTAAATATATATACAGTCTCCAACATATATATAACCACTGCATTCCAGTCTAGCCAAGCCTATATCTGACTGCAGGCCATTGCTGGTGTACGTTTTCAAATACACTTTCAGGCAGGCAGGCAGGTGATTCAGTGATCTGCAGTGCATTAAGATATATACACAGTCTCCTACATATATATCCACTGCATTCTAGTCTAGCCAAGCCTATACCTGACTACAGGCTATTCCTGGTGTACATTTTCAACGACACTTTCAGGTAGGCAGGCAGGTGATTCAGTGATCTGCAGTGCATAAAGATATATATACAGTCTCCTACATATATATCCACTGCATTCTAGTCTAGCCAAGCCTATACCTGACTGCAGGCCATTCCTGGTGACATTTGTCTAGTAAACTTCAGGCAGTGTTTTGCTAATCCAATTTTACAGCATGTTTGAAAGGCCACCAAGGAAGGGCAGATGCTCATAGGCCACTGTTATGTTACAGCTTCCTGGAAGGAACATCCCAGTACCGGTCATTATTGACTCAGGAGCATGCAGTGGCTTCATTGACCGAACCTTCATTGATAACCATACTATTCCTCTCCAACCCAAGGCCCAGGGACTTGCAGTATTCTTAGCAGATGGTTCCACCCTCAGCTCCGGACCAGTTACCCAGGAGACCGTTCCCTTACTGGCCACTATTGGCCCAGAACATCAGGAACTCTTACGCCTGGATGTCATCTCCTCTCCCCTCTTTCCAATTATCCTAGGAATGCCTTGGCTGCAAGCACACAATCCCAGCATCAACTGGTCCACAGGAAAGATTCAGTTTCTCTCCAATTACTGCAAACAACACTGTCTACTGGGAACACCCATTACACCATCTCAGTGCCTTTACTTAGACTGTGATACCAAGCTTTACCAATCCCTTCCCGAGCCCTACCGGGATTTCCTGGATGTATTCAGCAAGAAGGGGGCAGAGACTCTCCCGGTACACAGGCCCTATGACTGCCCAATAGAACTCTTACCCGGAACTGAAGTTCCCTTCGGAAGGATTTTTCCTTTAACTGAGCAGGAGCTGGGCACCCTGAAAACCTATATTGATGAAAACCTAAAGAAGGGATTCATTCGCCCCTCTACATCTCCTGCAGGTGCGGGCATCTTCTTCGTTGAGAAGAAGGATCACTTCCTACATCCCTGCATCGACTACGGGGAATTGAATAAAATGACCATAAAAAACAGATATCCGCTACCCTCAGTACCTGAACTGTTTCAAAGATTGGGGTCCGCTACAGTTTTCACCAAGTTGGATCTCCGCCGAGCCTACAATTTGATCCGCATAAGAGAGGGGGACGAGTGGAAGATGACTTTTCGTACTCGATTCAGGCACTTCGAGTACCTCGTCATGCCCTTTGGCTTGTGTAACGCGCCAGCCACCTTCTAACACTTTGTTAATGATGTCTTCCGTGACTTTCTGGACATGTACGTCATAGTCTATCTGGACGATATTCTGTTTTTTTTCCGCTTCCCTGATCGACCACCGCAGACATGTACGAAACGTACTTACCCGACTCAGGCAACATGGGCTTTATGCCAAACTCGAAAAATGTGAGTTTGAGCTCCAATCTATTCAGTTTCTAGGCCTGGTCATCTCTCCCGAGGGTATCAAGATGGACCCTCAAAAAGTATCCGCTATCCCGGATTGGCCTGCACCTGTAGATAAGAAAGGAGTACAGCGCTTTATTGGCTTCGCCAATTTCTATAGGAAGTTCATCAAAGGATTTTCTTCGATAATAACCCCCATCACTGAACTCATCAGACAAGGGACCCGTTTTTGCTGGACTCCTAAGGCACAGCTGGCCTTTGAAGAACTCAAGGCTTTGTTTACCTCAGCCACCATTCTTAAACATCCCAATCCAGCCCTACCTTTCGTATTGGAAGTTGACGCATCCGAAATTGTAGTAGGAGCTGTGTTCTCGCAAAGACAAGGCGCCAAAGCTCTCCTGTACCCTGTGGGGTTTTTCTCATGTAAAATTTCATCTTCAGAAAGGAATTACGACGTGGGAGATTGGGAACTTCTAGCCATCAAAGCAGCTTTAGAAGAATAGCGTTATCTTCTGGAGGGTGCTGCTCACCCCATCTTGGTCTACACAGACCATAAAAATTTAGAATACCTGAGAACGGCTAAGAGACTAAAACCTTGGCAGGCCAGATGGGCACTTTTTTTTGCGATTCCAATTCCATATTACCTACAGACATGGATCCAAGAATGTCAAGTCTGACACACTCTCTCGCATGTTCCACAACTTAGAAAAAGCCCTACCTCCAGACACCATCCTCCCTTCTGGGAATTTCCTGCTGCTTCAAGAAGATCTTGTCTCTCAAATTAGATGGGCCTCTATGGGAATGACAGCACCTGCTGAAGCTTGTGCCAAAGATGGGCTGTTTTGGTATGAAAACAAAATTGTGGTCCCTGAGGAGCTAAAAGTACAGGTGTTAGAACTTTGCCATGATCACAAGTTGGCTGGACACTTTGGCTCACGAAAAACAATCGATCTAGTACAACGTACCTTCTGGTGGCCTCATCTTGTTAAAGATTGCAAGGAGTATGTTGATTCTTGTAATACCTGTGCCAGAAGCAAGAATCGCCGGGCAAGGGCGTGGGGTCTGTTAAAACCTTTACCGGTCCCAGAGAGGCCGTGGACCATGATTTCAATGGACTTCATCGTTAAACTCCCCCCATCAGAAGGGTTTTCTTCCATCTTTGTTGTGGTAGATAGGCTGTCTAAGATGGCCCATTTCCTTCCCATGAAGGGTAACCCCTCGGCTATGGAAACAGCTACTATCTTTATCAGAGAAATTATCAGATTACATGGAGTGCCAATGAACATAGTTTCTGACCGTGGTGTCCAGTTCACCTCCAGATTCTGGAAAGCCCTCTGCGGCTCCTTGGAAATTGAATTAGCATTCTCCTCGGCCTATCATCCCCAGTCAAATGGGCAAACTGAGAGGACGAATCAGACCTTGGAGCAATATCTCCGCTGTTTTTCTGCATTCTCCCAGGACGATTGGGCCTCCCTGCTCCCTATTGCAGAGTTCTCTTACAATAATTCATTGCACTCAGCTACCAATCAAACACCATTCTATGCTAATTACGGCTTCCATCCGTCCTTTTTGCCTGGGTCAATACCCGAGTGCTCCGTCCCTGCAGTGTCTGAAACTTTGGATTTCTTTTCAACAAACAATAAACTACTACAGGACACCATGGCCAAGGCTCAGGAATACTACAAGAGGATGTTCGACAGGACGAGGCGTGGAGAGCTTGTCTTGGAACCCGGCAACCCAGTTTGGTTATCCACCGCTAACCTGAAGTTGGCCTGTCCGTCCAGAAAACTAGGCCCTAAGTACTTGGGTCCTTTCTTGGTTAAGAGGAAGATTAACAACGTGGCCTATGAACTTGACCTGCCTAACTCCGTGAAGATACATCCAGTCTTCCACGTGTCTCTTTTAAAACCGGTTACTCCCAATTCCTTTGTTGGCCGTAGTATCGGTCCACCCAAGCCTATCCTAGTTGACGGCGAAGAGGAGATTGAGGTAGAGGCAATTTTAGATTGCAGAATAAGACGCAACCAAACCCAATACCTCGTAAAGTGGAAGGGCTATGGGCCTGAAGACAACTCATGGGAGCCAGAAAGCAACTTGCATGCCAGAGAGCTCTTGCAGTCATTCAAAGTTTCTCATGCCTCAAAGTTGGCCCAGCTGGGCATCCGGAGTCTGCCCTTGAGGAGGGGGCACTGTCAGAGAGGTTACCTGGTTGGGCGTCGGTGCGCGCCGGGGCGCGTTGGTGCGCGTGTTCCTGTGCGTGCTGGGGCGCGTGCTTCTGGGGGCACTGGCGTGTCTAATCTGGCTGGCCACGCTGTGCCTTGTGGTGCTGGTGTGCGTGCCGGTGTCCGGGGGCGCGCTCGGGCGCGTGCAGGTGCGCGGGCGTCTGTGCGTATCAGCACGCGCACGAGCGCGGTGTTTGGCGCCAATCAGCCTATTTAGGTCTGCTGTTATCTCTGATCGGTGCTGCCTGATGAACAGCTCTGTGCCTAGTACCTGTTTCCTGTTTCTAGTTCCTGTGTTCCTGAGTTCCTGAGTTCCTGATCTGTTGACGACCTGGCTTGCCTTTGGATTCTTCTGACCTCTGCCTGCATCTGACCCCGGCTTGTTTTGACCTCGCTTCTGCCTGCTCCTCCTGTACCTCTGCTGCCCGCCTGTTGCCAAACCCAGCCTGTGCATTGACCTGTCTTTAGCTCCTGCTCAGCATCCGTTGCCTGTGCCTCTGACTATCACCTGCTGTCTGAAGACTGCTAGCTTCCGAAATACGGACTCCTGCACAGGCTCTCATACCACTCCGCACTCGTGTGCTTCCTGTCTGCTCTACCAGGGGCCGCAAGTCAGATACGTAAGGGAGCCTACCCTCTGCCCAAGTGGACTCTCCGGTCTGGTAAGTGTGAGACCTGACTAGTTCTTTGGTGTGGACCTTTTTTGAGACGTGTGCAGCAGATCGCACCATTGCTGTTTGCAACATATATCTGAAGCGTATCAAGCGTGGCCAAAACAGCAGCCGCTTGGGCACCACATGCTTGACCAGGCATATGTCCAGCTCCCATGCAGTCTGTTGGCAACAGTACTTAAAAGACCCACACCAAAGAACAAGGCGTACCTCTCCTTGCTTCTCATCAGCTGGGATCTCCAACCCCACTATATCTTCAGTCCTCTCAGAGACCTGCACGGAGAGGAATGAAGGTGTAGAATTAGGTGTCCCAAGCACTTGCGGGCATTCTGCTAGTGGTACACCTAAATCCGATTGTAGCAGGCAAATTTCCCTACCCTAAACCGTCAAAAGAAATTTGGTCCCAGCCATCCACATGCTCAACGGCTGACAGCTAGTTTGGCTAAATTGCTAGCACTCCAACTGCTGCCTTTTCAGCTGGCAGACTCTGCCCCCTTTTTAGAATTTGTTGAATGTGCGGTACCTCAGTGGCAGGTTCCCAAATACCATTTTTTTCTCAGAAGGCCATTCAGGCTCTCTACCGGCATGTGGAAGGCAATGTCTTGGCCTCGTTGGACAGGGTGGTCAGCGGTAAGGTGCATATTACCGCTGACTCATGGTTCAGCAGGCATGGACAGGGATGTTACCTTTATTCCACGGTGCACTGGGTAACCCTGCTGGCAGCTGGAAAGGATGCAGGACAGGGTGCAGTAATGTTGGAGCTTGTTCTGCCACCACGCATCCAAAATGCTGGTAGTGGTGATTCTGCCACATCTCTCTCCTCCACCCCCTCCTCTTCTTCTTCCTCTATGGCCTCTTCCTGTTCAGATTTGACCTCGAAACCAGCGGTGCTCTGTACAGAGTTGGTCTGCTTAGGGGACAGGAGCCACACTGTGGAAGAGATTCTGGCAGCTCTGCAGGGGCTGGTTCAGAGGTGGTTGATGCCATGCCAGCTTCAGGCAGAAAATGGTGGTTTGCAACAATGGCACCAACCTCCTCTCTGCCCTCCGACAGGGACACTTGACCCATGTTCCCTGTTTGGCTCACGTCCTTAATTTGGTGGTGCAGCGGTTCTTGTACAGGTACCCAGGCTTACAGGATCTCCTGAGGCAGACCAGGAAGGTCTGTGGGCATTTCCACCAGTGATATAATGCCAGTGCTTGGCTGGCTTACCCTCAAAAGGAAAGCAACTTGCCCAAGAACCAACTCATCTATGACATGCCCACCAGGTGGAACTCAATGTTGGCAATGCTGCAGCGGATGCACACGCAGCAGAGGGCCATTAATGAGTACCTGTGCGAGTATGGCACCAGGACAGGGTCAGGGGAGCTTGTTTTATTTTAGCCACGCCAGTGGCTAATGATCAAGGATGCATGCACTGTCCTGTCACCATTTGAGGAGGCCACGAGGATGGTGAGCAGTGACAGTGCATGCTCCCTAGGCATTCTAGGGGCTACGCAAGCACTCAGGCAAAAAGATGCCATGTGGTGCTTGAGTTGGTCTGCTTAGGGGACAGGAGCCACGCTGGGGCAGAGATTCTGGCAGCTCTGCAGGGGCTGGTTCAGAAGAAGTTGACGCCATGCCAGCTTCAGGCAGGAATGGTGGTTTGCAACAATGGCACCAACCTCCTCTGCGCCCTCCGACAGGGACACTTGACCCATGTTCCCTGTTTGGCTCACGTCCTTAATTTGGTGGTGCAGCAGTTCTTGTGCAGGTACCCGGGCTTACAGGATCTCCTGAGGCAGGCCAGGAAGCCCTGTGGGCATTTCCACCGGTCATATAATGTCAGTGCTCGGCTGGCTGACCTTCAAAAGGAAAGCAACCTGCCCAAGAACCGCCTCATCTGTGACATGCCCACCAGGTGGAACTCAATGTTGTCAATGCTGCAGCGGCTGGACACTCAGCAGGGGGCCATCAATGAGTACCTGTGCGAGTATGGCACCAGGACAGGGTCAGGGGAGCTTGGCTTTTTTTTGCCACTCCAGTCTCTAATGATCAAGGATGCATGCACTGTCCTGTCACCATTTGAGGAGGCCACAAGATGGTGAGCAGTAACAGTGCATGCATCAGTGATACTTTCCCTCTTGTCTTCCTGTTGGAGTACACACTGCGTGGAATAATGGACAGGGCACTTGAGGCAGAACAGAGGGAGGAAGAGGAGGACTTCCTTACGTCTCAAGGCCCCCTTTATCCAGACAGTATTCCTGCAGGCCCGCCTATCACACAGGAAGAGGAGGAGGATTGTGTCAACATGAAGGTGGAGCCTGGCACTCAGCATCAGCAGAAGTCTTCAAGGGATCGTTTTCATTCCCCAGAAACCCATGGACTTGCACATAGCTGGGAGGAGGTGGCTGCGGATCATGTCATCCTTAGTGACCCAGAGGACTCCGGACTGAATGCCTCAGCAAACCTACGCTGCATGGCCTCCATGATCCTGCAAAGCCTGCGAAAGGACACTCGGATTTGTGGCATCAAGTAGAGGGATCAGTATTGGCTGGAAACCCTTCTTGATCTACGTTACAAGGGTAAGGTTGTGGAACTTATCCATCCTTCCCAGAGGGAGCAGAGGAGGAAACATCTTCAGGAGGCCTTGCAGAAAGGTTTGTGCAAGGCGTTTCCAGAGCCTGGGAGGTTGCAATTTTCTGGTCCTCCTGGACAATGTGTTGCTGAGGCTTTGGTCAGTCACAGAAGGAGTGGTGGAGAAGGTGGCCATCTGACCAATGCGTTCAGACAATTTTTTAATCTGCAGCCCCAAGATCCAACCGAAAATCCACTGGGTTACTGGGTCTTGAGGATGGATCACTGGCCAGAGTTAGCACAGTATGCAATTGAGCTACTGTCCTGTCCTGCATCCAGCGTTCTATATGAACGCACATTCAGTGCTGCTGGGAACAGAAAAAATTCCCCTGGTGGACTTTATAGGCACATAAAAAGGAATGTTAGGGAGAGTATGTATGATAAATAACAATTTATTAATTACAAAAAATTCCTCAAGTAAACATCAAACAAATGACATGGATAAAAGCAGGGAATGCAGTTCCATAGATATAGAGCTAGTGATACCAATACACTTGCACCCGACGCGTTTCGGAGTTGCTTTTGCCTCCTTCTTCAGGGAAGATTATAAGCTTTAAATAGAAATTTCTGTATGGGAAATGGCATATGCAACATAGACATAGTAAATATACGTGAAAATCAAAACCAAAAAACATATAATTACATAATATACATATGTCTATTTACACTTACATTGGTATCTATAGGTATTGGTTACGCATTCCCAAGAGGTTTAAAAGAAAACAGACGTACTGACACATACTGCCCATCAGACGCGTCCCCTGATCATGGTGTGTAGAGCTTTAGTAGAGTGTATCCCAGGTATTCATGTAGCCTCAATCGAGGTGAAAATAGATGGGCTAGGAATATGTAGGGTAATTTTACTTCGTTTCAGTAGGAAGAGAAGCCCATTGATCAAGGGCATATAAATGTTTGGATCTGAAATCCCACTGAGGCCAAATGCGGGTCCTGTAGGTTATGGAAATATGTAAATCAGTTCATGTTGGTCAAACATATAAGTAGCTAAAGTAATAGGTAGGAAGTCCTAAGGTGTATCCTACCTGGTCAGCCTACAGTATAAGGATCAAACGCTGATAGTGGATGTAAATCGGGTGAGGCCCAAATAGCTGGAGGGTCAACATGGAAAAAAGAAGTATATCAAAACCCTGATTAAGTACTTCTATCAGAAAAAGAAGGGGGGGGGAGAGGGGGGGAAAGGGGGAGAGGGGGGGAAGAAAAAAAAAAAAAGGGGGGGGGGGCGGTGTTGGGGGGGGAGAAAGAACGGGAGAGAAGGAGGTAGGGGAAAGAGAGGGGGCAGACAAGAAAAGAAGAAAGGAGAAAGGGGGAGGGGGGAAGGGTTTGGGGGGTGGTTAAGTAAGAGGGGAAAGGGGGGGGGAAGGGGAAGGAGGTGGGGACAGGGAAAAGAAGGAAAGGAAAAGGGGGAAAGGAGGAAAGAGGAGGAACGGAAAAAAGGAAAGGGGGGGGGCGGGGGGGAAAAGGAAGAGATGGGGAGGGAGGGGGGGGGCTGGGAGGGGGGAAAAAGGAAAAGAGGGGGGAGGGGGGGCGGTGTTGGGGGGGGAAAGGGGGGGGAAAGGGGGAGGGGGAAAACAAACGGGAGAGAGGGAGGTAGGGGAAAGAGAAGGGGCAGACAAGAACAGAAGAAGGAGAAAGGGGGAGGGGGGGAGAAAAAGAGGAGAGAGGAAGAACAGGGAAGGAAAACAGATAGGAAACAGTAGGAGAAAAAATGAGAAACATAGAAAATAAAGATATCAGCTGAGATAGATGCCAGGTAGTTTGAATGAAGGGGTCACAGTCAATACGTGTATTAGAGTTACTCACAATATAATAGCAGCTCACACCAACAGCGTCCTGTCAAAGCAGATGACGCCTGGTGTGAGCAGAAGCTCGGTATATAACGCCCTCCCCCACCAATCAGCTGTTGATGAACAAGAGCAACAGCTGATCGTGGATGGTGGAGGAGGGACGGACGCGCTCTGACTGGCCCCCCGGGTGGAGCGAGCGTCGCCAGGCTTCCACAGCGCCTGCATGCGCAGACGTCGTGGGGCGTAGCCACGCCTACTACACCCGCCGGCACGTCTAGCTTCCCCGACGGACTGCGCATGTCCGCCGGGGTCGCAAGATGGAGGACAGTGTAACACTGTACCTCACACAGCGCCGCCATGAGCCAGAGAGCGCTCAGGCGGCTTTGTGTGCCGGGCGGATAGCAGATCGCAATATAGGGCTAATGTAGGTGAATTGAGGCGCAAATATTGTGCTTCTTGTAAAAAGAAAAAATGCATATGTAGTCAATTTGGTTACCATGACCGGGAAGGCAATACTGGTGGGCAGTATTATACAGGTTGGGATGGTATCCTGGTGGAGGGACATGTAATTTTAAACAGTAATCATATAAGCAAACATAGGTAATGCATAACTAAAAGGCATGTCACATGGGCAGGTATCGTGAATATACATATGGTCCAGGTATTTGTGACCTAGGATATTATATTATAAAATATGCAGAATATATAGCAATATATATAACACAACAGTTTGGTCCGTAGAGGATAGCATGATATACAGTATGCAAAACATCTGACGACAATCTGATCGGAGTCCCCAAAACATGACAGTCTGGTGTGTCCTATAAGACAATGAAAGGTCTTACTTCTATATATACATGAAAAGACCAATAAATATTGGCCAAAATGAACTGCCGCATGTGTTGTTAGGTTTAGAACCCCTCCTTTACTATGTGATGTAGAAAGCAGATAGAGAAGGGTCCACCAGACAAACAGATAAGTGACCGGAATACAGATAGTGGTGTCCTTTGCATAAAAGGTATTAATAGACAAGATGTAAAAACCTGATCTATGGTCCAAGTATGGATATGCAATTGTCTGTGAGGTTATCTTCTCTACTGCTCTCTACCGCCTGATGAAAAGCCTTCGAGAAAGGGCTTAAACCAGATGGTTTCATTTAAGCCTGGGGTTGGGTGGCTCTTAAATTATATATCCACCGGGACTCTAACTGTAAAAGTGTTTTGTTCCAGTCCCCTCCCCTCGATTCTGGATGTACCCGATCCAAGATAAGAAATTTAATTTTTGGGCATTTGCCGTTATGTACTGTTAGGGTATGTCTCCCCAGTGGGAGGTCAGGATCGCAGGTTTCCATGCTAACTAGGTGTCTATATGCCCTCTTCCAGAATTCAGTTTTGGTTTTCCCTATATAGAAGCATGTACATTAACAAAGAAGTAAGTAAATCACCCCAAAGGTCCTGCAGTTGGCAAAATGTTTGGGGTGAAAGGGCTGGCCATTAGGAAGAGTCGGGTTTTTAGTTGTAAACATGTATTTGCAATATCTGCATTTGCCACACATAAATGTTCCCTTATATTTACAGTGTGTTTTATTAATCCCTGCCTTGAACTCACTAGCTGTGATCTTGTCTCCCAGGGAGGTGGTTCTTTTGAATGTAAAGAGGGGTCTCTGTGGGACCAGTGGTCCTAGTGTTGGATCACACTGTAACATGTGCCAATATTTTGTCACAATATTTCTAACCTGTCTATGTTGATTATTAAATTTGGTGATGATTCTGAGGGTGTCGGTGTCGTTCTTGTCTGGTTTGTTTACCTTTTTGGAGTATAATAGCTCCTCTCTTGGTTGCATCAAGGCTTTTTTAAAAGAGCGTTTCAATGATGCATGGGAGTATCCCCTAGAAAGTAACCTATCACGTAGCTTGTTTGCCTCTAGTCTGAAGGTGTTATTGTCGGAGCAGTTTCGTTTTACTCTCAGGTATTGGCTATATGGAATGGAATTGAGGAGGGGTTTGGGGTGGAAGCTACTCGCATGCAGAATGGCATTACTTGCGGTGGATTTCCTGTATAATTTGCTTACGATGTTGCCCTCCTCTCCCCTGCAGACCTTTACATCAAGGAATGTAACACATTGTTTGTCAAATGACATGGTGAAGTTGAGGTTGAAATCATTACGGTTCATCCTCAGCAAACACTCCCTAAGGAGATCGATCGATCCGTCCCACACGATGAAGAGGTCGTCGATGTACCGGTACCAACATAGTATGTGGTCCGTGTACATCGACAGGCCCTCATCATTAAGGAACATGGCCTCCCACTCCCCCAGGTACAGGTTGGCATACGATGGGGCACAGCATGTCCCCATCGCAACCCCCTGCACCTGGAGGTAGTGGGAGCCGTTAAAGGTAAACACATTGTGGCTAAGAATATATTCCAATAAGGAAGTAATGAATTCGCTATATGTGGGGTCCAAGTCTCTGGCTGTACGGAGAACATGTTTAATGGCTGCTACACCCTTCTCATGGGGAATGGAGCTGTAAAGGGATTCGACATCGATCGTAACGAATATAGCATGATCAGGAATTGTTTGTTTATCGATAATTTGTAAAAAGTGTACTGTATCTTGACGAAGGAGGGAAGGGCATGGACAAAAGGTTTTAGTACTTCGTCTATCAGTTTGCTTGCATTTTCACTGATTGCCCCTATGCCGGAGATGATAGGTCTACCGGGGGGGTTTTTTATGTCTTTATGGACCTTGGGTAATGAATAAAAAACCGGTGTGCGTGGAAAATTGTTTCTAATGAATTGCCATAGAGTTTTAGAAATAGTAGAGTTAGAATATGCCATATCAATCAGTGTATAGAAATCCCGATTATATTTATTGACCAGACTCGCCAGTATGGGGCGATACCACTTTCGGTTGTCCAATAGTTTGTTACACATCCTAATGTAGTCTTCATTATTGAACACCACAATGTTCCCACCCTTTCACCCCAAACGTTTTGCCAACTGCAGGACCTTTGGGGTGATTTACTTACTTCTTTGTGAATGTACATGCTTCTATATAGGGAAAACCAAAACTGAATTCTGGAAGAGGGCATATAGACACCTAGTTAGCATGGAAACCTGTGATCCTGACCTCCCACTGGGGAGACATACCCTAACAGTACATAACGGCAAATGCCCAAAAATTAAATTTCTTATCTTGGATCGGGTACATCCAGAATCGAGGGAGGGGACTGGAACAAAACACTTTTACAGTTAGAGTCCCGGTGGATATATAATTTAAGAGCCACCCAACCCCCAGGCTTAAATGAAACCATCTGGTTTAAGCCCTTTCTCGAAGGCTTTTCATCAGGCGGTAGAGAGCAGTAGAGAAGATAACCTCACAGACAATTGCATATCCATACTTGGACCATAGATCAGGTTTTTACATCTTGTCTATTAATACCTTTTATGCAAAGGACACCACTATCTGTATTCCGGTCACTTATCTGTTTGTCTGGTGGACCCTTCTCTATCTGCTTTCTACATCACATAGTAAAGGAGGGGTTCTAAACCTAACAACACATGCGGCAGTTCATTTTGGCCAATATTTATTGGTCTTTTCATGTATATATAGAAGTAAGACCTTTCATTGTCTTATAGGACACACCAGACTGTCATGTTTTGGGGACTCCGATCAGATTGTCGTCAGATGTTTTGCATACTGTATATCATGCTATCCTCTACGGACCAAACTGTTGTGTTATATATATTGCTATATATTCTGCATATTTTATAATATAATATCCTAGGTCACAAATACCTGGACCATATGTATATTCACGATACCTGCCCATGTGACATGCCTTTTAGTTATGCATTACCTATGTTTGCTTATATGATTACTGTTTAAAATTACATGTCCCTCCACCAGGATACCATCCCAACCTGTATAATACTGCCCACCAGTATTGCCTTCCCGGTCATGGTAACCAAATTGACTACATATGCATTTTTTTCTTTTTACAAGAAGCACAATATTTGTGCCTCAATTCACCTACATTAGCCCTATATTGCGATCTGCTATCCGCCCGGCACACAAAGCCGCCTGAGCACTCTCTGGCTCATGGCGGCGCTGTGTGAGGTACAGTGTTACACTGTCCTCCATCTTGCGACCCCGGCGGACATGCGCAGTCCGTCGGGGAAGCTAGACGTGCCGGCGGGTGTAGTAGGCGTGGCTACGCCCCACGACGTCTGCGCACGCAGGCGCTATGGAAGCCTGGCGACGCTCGCTCCACCCGGGGGGCCAGTCAGAGCGTGTCCGTCCCTCCTCCACCATCCACGATCAGCTGTTGCTCTTGTTCATCAACAGCTGATTGGTGGGGGAGGGCGTTATATACCGAGCTTCTGCTCACACCAGGCGTCATCTGCTTTGACAGGACGCTGTTGGTGTGAGCTGCTATTATATTGTGAGTAACTCTAATACACGTATTGACTGTGACCCCTTCATTCAAACTACCTGGCATCTATCTCAGCTGATATCTTTATTTTCTATGTTTCTCATTTTTTCTCCTACTGTTTCCTCTCTGTTTTCCTTCCCTGTTCTTCCTCTCTCCTCTTTTTCTCCCCCCCCTCCCCCTTTCTCCTTCTTCTGCTCTTGTCTGCCCCCTCTCTTTCCCCTATCCTTTTTCCCCCTCCCAGCCCCCCCCCTCCCCATCTCTTCCTTTTCCCCCCCGCCCCCCCCTTTCCTTTTTTCCATTCCTCCTCTTTCCTCCTTTCCCCCTTTTCCTTTCCTTCTTTTCCCTGTCTCCACCTCCTTCCCCTTCCCCCCCCTTTCCCCTCTTACTTAACCACCCCCCAAACCCTTCCCCCCCTCCCCCTTTCTCCTTTCCCCTCTCTTTCCCCTACCTCCTTCTCTCCCGTTCTCCCCCCCCCCAACACCACATATTTCCATAACCTACAGGACCCGCATTTGGCCTCAGTGGGATTTCAGATCCAAACATTTATATGCCCTTGATCAATGGGCTTCTCTTCCTACTGAAAGGAAGTAAAATTACCCTACATATTCCTAGCCCATCTATTTTCACCTCGATTGAGGCTACATGAATACCTGGGATACACTCTACTAAAGCTCTACACACCATGATCAGGGGATGCGTCTGATGGGCAGTATGTGTCAGTACGTCTGTTTTCTTTTAAACCTCTTGGGAATGCGTAACCAATACCTATAGATACCAATGTAAGTGTAAATAGACATATGTATATTATGTAATTATATGTTTTTTGGTTTTGATTCTCACGTATATTTACTATGTCTATGTTGCATATGCCATTTCCCATACAGAAATTTCTATTTAAAGCTTATAATCACCCCTGAAGAAGGAGGCAAAAGCAACTCTGAAACGCGTCGGGTGCAAGTGTATTGGTATCACTAGCTCTATATCTATGGAACTGCATTCCCTGCTTTTATCCATGTCATTTGTTTGATGTTTACTTGAGGAATTTTTTGTAATTAATAAATTGTTATTTATCATACATACTCTCCCTAACATTCCTTTTTATGTGCCTATAAAGTCCACCAGGGGAATTTTTTCTGTTCTCAAATTTGAATTTAGGATGTGGCACAATTTCTAGATAATTAGCCGATCAAACCCTTATTCAGTGCTGCTGGAGGCTTTGTAATCAATCACAGAGTGCACCTGTCCACAGACTTGGTTGATTGGCTCACCTTCATAAAAATGAATCAGTCTTGGATCACCAGCTACCAAGCACCTGATGCTGATGTAACCGATTAATTTTTTAATGAATGTGAGATCCCTTGAAGACTGCCTATGCTGATGCTGAGTGACTATCCTCTTACGCTGAGTGACTATCTTATTCCTCCTCAATGTTCATGTTGATAGCTTCTAAGAACATTTTTGGTTCTGGGCACCACCACCAGTGCCTAAAGCCCAATTTTCACCCCCTGTTTAACAGGGACATGTAATTACAATTTTTGCTGCAATATTTTGCAGCAGGGCTTGTTCCTGCACTCAACTAGAATATCTATGAGGGGTTGCAGTGTTGTGGCACCAGCACCAGTGCCTAAAGCCCAATTTTTCTGCCCCTGTTTAACAGGGGCATGTAATTATAATTTTTGCTGTAATATTTTGCAGCAGGGCTTGTTCCTGCGCTCAACTAGAGTATCTGTGAGGGGTTGCAGTGTTGTGGCACAACCACCACCACCCAAGGCCTAATTTTTCTGCCCGTGTTTAACAGGGGCGCGTAATTACAATTTTTGCTGTAATATTTTGCAGCAGGGCACGTTCCTGCACTCAACTAGAGTATCTGTGTGGGTTTGCAGTGTTGTAGCACCAGCACCAGTGCCTAAATCCCAATTTTTCTGCCCCTGTTTAACAGGGGGGGGTGTAATTACAATTTTTGCTGTAATATGTCGCAGCAGGGCCCATTCCTGAACTCAAAAATAGTATCTGTGAAGCTTTACAGTGTTGCGTCACCACCACCGCTGCCTAAGGCCCAATTTTTCTGCCCCTGTTTAACAGGGGCACGTAATTACAATTTTTGATCTAATATTTCACAGCAGGGCTCATTCCTGTGCTCAACAACAGAATCTGTGAGGGGTTACAGTGTTGTGGCACCACCACCACTGCCTAAGACCCAATTTTTCTGCCCCTGTTTAATAGGGGCATGTAATTACAATTTTTGATCTAATATTTTACAGCAGGGCCAGTTCCTGCAGGGCCTGTTCCAGCGCCAACCAAGAGTAACTGTGAGGGCTTACCGTGTTCTGGTACCACCAACACCTAAGGCCCAATTTTCTGCAGAGTATATAGGGCAGGCTGTATAGTATATACAGGCAGTCCCCTACTTTCAAACATCCGACTTACAAATGACTCCTACTTACAAACGGAGGGAGACAACAGGAAGTTAGAGGGAATCTACCCCAGGAAGGGAAATTCTTTCCTGTAATGCAGCGTACACACGACCGGACTTTCCAGTAGACTAGGTCCGACGGTAAACTTCCGAATGCACGGACTTGCCCACACACGGACAAGTCCATTCATTTTGAACGTGACTCTGGTATGATGGGACTAGAAAGGAAAGTCAATCTCACCACCTTTATTGGCGAGATTGACACCTTTCAGTCCCCGTCACAGGGTATACCAGGCCCTTAGGTCTGGTACGGATTTTATGGGGAACCCCTACGCCAAAAAAACGGCATAGGGTCCCCCCAAAATCCATACCAGACCCTTATCCGAGCATGCAGCCCGGCTGGTCAGGAAAGGGGGTGGGCACGAGTGAGCGCCCCCCCTGAACCGTGCCAGGCCGCATGCCCTCAACATCCGGGGTGGGTGGTTTGGGGGAGGGGGGCACCCTGAGGTCCCCCCACCCTAAAGCAACTTGTCTCCATGTTGATGAGGACAAGGGCCTCTTCCCGACTACCCTGGCTGTTGGTTGTTGGGGTCTGCGGGTGGAGGGCTTATCGGAATCCGGGAGCCTCCTTTAATAAGGGGGCCCCCAGATCCCGGCCCTCCAACCTATGTGAATGAGTACGGGGTACATCGTACCCCTACCCATTCACCTAGGGGAAAAAGCGTCAATAAAAAAACACAGTACACAGGTTTTTAAAGTAAATTATTAGGCAGCTCTGAGGGTCTTCTTCCGACTTCGGGGGTCTGCTTCCGACTTCTCCACTCTCTCTGGTCTCTTCTCCCAGTGTCCAGTTCTTCTGCTGGGCTCCTCTGCTATCTTCTGCCACTCTTTTGCTAGTGGTGGTCCAGTCTTCTGCGTCGCCTTCTTCCCTCTTCTTTCGATGTTGACACGATGCTCTCTCCCGCTGTAATGCTGTGTGGGCGGTGCGTAATAACTTATATAGGCATGGGGCGGGGTCACCGGGTGATGTCATACGGTGACCCCACCCTCTTATGACGTCACAGTCCCAGCATGCCCCGGGACGATGTACCCCATACTCATTCACATAGGGTGGGGGGCTGGGATCTAGGGGCTCCCGGATTCCGATAAGCCCTCCGCCCGCAGACCCCGAAACCAACGGCCAGGATTGTCGGGAAGAGGCCCTTGTCCTCATTAACATGGGGACTAGGTGCTTTGGAGTGGGGGGGCCGCAGGGTGCCCCCAAAGCACACCCACTCCCCATGTTGAGGGCATGTGGCCTGGCACGGTTCAGGGGGGCGCTCGCTCATCCCCACCCCCTTTCCTGACCGGCCGGGTTGCGTGCTCTGATAGGGGTCTGGTATGGATTTTGGGGGACCCCACGCTGTTTTTTCAGCATAGGGGTTCCCCTTAAAATCCATACCAAACCTAAGGGACATTGTCACCTCCCCCATGCTCGCTGCAATAGGAAAATGTGTTTTTCCTATTGTAGCGAGTGCGAAATGTAGCACCCTGTCGCTGAGAACCAGGGCGATAGGATCGCGCTGGAAACATTCTCACGGGCAGGTGCTGTAGCTGCCCTTGTGTCGTATTTGGTCTGTCGGACCAGCATACAGACGAACTGGCTTTTTGATAGGAACTGAGTCCGGGTGGAGTTCCGGCGGGAAGATTTGAAGCAAGATTCAAATCTAAAGTCCATCGGATTTCCGACCAAAATGGTCCATCAGAAGTCCAATGCAGCCCACACACGATCGGATTGTCCACCGGATTCGGTCCATCGGACCAGTCCGGACGAAAAGTCCGCCTATGTGTACGCTGCATAAGAGTTAATATGGGAAAAAGGTGTCTCCACTGATGCTTTATTATCACCAATCCTTGTTTCCCTAAAAAAAAACAAATTTTCAAAATCCAATTGTCATTGGGACAGAAAGTGAGGTGAAATCTTCTGAACAGGGGCACAGACAGCAAAACAAATGTTACAGAGGTGATGATAACTCTTCCCTATATTATCCAAAAAGCTTAAAAATAGATTTTTTTGGCTGGAGCTACACTTAAAAAATGTACCTGTTCCAAATTACAAACAGATTCAACTTAAGAACAAACCTACAGTCCCTGTCTTGTTCGGACCATCTGTATACTGCTGTCCAGAGTAGGGATGAGTCGAACAACCCCCGGTTCGGTTCGCACCAGAACCTGCGAACGGACCGAAAATTCGCACAAACGTTAGAACCCCATTGACGTCTATGGGACTTGAATGTTCGAAATCAAAAGTGCTCATTTTAAAGGATAATTTGCATGGTATTGTCCTAAAAAGGGTTTGGGGACCCGGGTCCTGCCCCAGGGAACATGTATCAATGCAAAAAAAAAGTTTAAAAACGGCAGTTTTTTTCAGGAGCAGTGATTTTAATGATGCTTAAAGTACAAAAAAAAAAGGTGAAATATTCCTTTAAATATTGTACCTGGTGGGTGTCTATAGTATGCCTGTAAAGTGGCACGTGTTTCCCGTGCTTAGAACAGTCCCTGCACAAAATGTCATTTTTAAAGGAAAAAAGTAATAAAACTGCTTGCGGCTTTAATGTAATGTCGGGTCCTGGCAATATGGATGAAAATCAGTGAGACAAACGGCAGTTCATTACCAGGCCCTTTGGGTCTTGTATGGATATTAAGGGGAAAACCGCACCCAAATTAAAAAAAGAAAGGTGTGGGGCCCCCAGGCCCTATATACTCTGAACAGCAGTATACAGGCGGTGCAAACAAGACAGGGACTATAGGTTTGTTGTTAAGTAGAATCTGTTTAAAATTTTGAACTGGTACATTTTTAATGTGTTTAGCTCCAGCCAAAAAATCTATTTTAAGCTTTTTGGAAAACCTAGGGAAGGGTTATCACCCCTGTGACATTTGTTTTGCTGTCTGTGCTCCTCTTCAGAAGATTTCACCTCACAATTTTTGAAAATGTGTTTTTTTTTGTGAAACAAGGATTGGTGATCAGTGGAAAGGAGAAAAGTTTTTCCCATTTTAACTCTTACAGGAGATAATTTCCCTTCCTAGGGGTAGAATCCATCTCACTTCCTGTTGTCTCCTTCTGTTTGCAAGCAGGAGTCGTTTGTAAGTTGGATTTGTGAAAGTAGGGGTCTGCCCTATATACTCAGCAGAAATTTGGGCCTTAGGTGTTGTTGTGGCCACAACACTGTAAGCCCTCACAGGGCCCTGCTGTGAAATATTAGATTAAGAATTGTAATTACGTGCCCCTGTTAAACAGGGGCAGAAAAATTGGGCCTTTGGTGATGGTGGTGGTGCTGGTGCCACAACACTGTAAGTCCTCACAGTTACTCTTGGTGGGCACTGGAACAGCCCTGCTGTAAAATATTAGATCAAGAATTGTAATTACATTTCCCTGTTGAACAGGGGCTGAAAAATTGGGCCTTAGGCACTGGTGCTGGTTCCACAAAACTGCAACTCCTCACAGATACTCTAGTTGGAGCGCAGAAACGAGCCCTGCTGCAAAGTATTGCATCAAAAATTGTAATTACACGCCCCTGTTAAACAGGGGCTGAAAAATGGGGCCTTAGCCACTGGTGGCAGCGCCCAGAACCTTAAATGTTCTTACAAGCTATCAGCGTGATCATTGAGGAGGAAGAGGATAATCACTCAGCATAACAGGATAGTCATTCAGCATCAGCATAGGCAGTCTTTGAAGGGATCTGACATTTCAAAAAAAATTATTCAGTTACATCAGCATCAGGTGCTTGGTAGCTGGTGGTGATCCAAGACTGATTCATTTTTTATGAGGGTCAGTCGATCGACCGAGTCGGTGGACAGACGCACCCTATGATCGGTTACAAAGCCTCCAGCAGCACTGAATGTGCGTTCCGAAATAATGCTGGATGCAGGACAGGCCAGTAGCTCAATTGCATACTGTGCAAGCTCTGGCCAGTGATCCAACCTCAAGACCCAGTAACCCAGAGGATTTTTGGTGGTAAAGGTGTCCAAGTCAGATCTTACCCCTAGGTATTCCTGCACCATGTAAAACAGACGCTGGCGATGGTTGCTGGAACCTGATCATACCTTGGGGCTGCGGACTAAAAAATTGTCTGAACGCATCGGTCAGACGGCCACCTTCTCCACCGCTTCTTCTTTGACTCACTGAAGCCTCAGCAACACGTTGTCCAGAAACAGGAGTTTGTAACCTCCCAGTCTCTGGGAACGCATTGCACAGACCTTTCTGCAAGGTCTCCCGAAGATGTTTTATCATCTGCTCCCTCTGCGACAGCAAGATAATGTCCGCAACTTTACCCTTATAACGTGGATCAAGGAGGGTTGCCAGCCAGTAACGATCCCCCTCCTTGATACCACGAATACGAGGATCCTTTCGCAGGCTTTGCAGGATCAGAGAGGCCATGCAGCGTAGGTTTGCTGAGGCATTCGGTCCGGAGTCCTCTGGGTCACTAAGGACGACATGATCTGCAGCCACCTCCTCCCAGCCACGTACAAGTCCATGTGTTTCTTGGGACTGTAAATGATCCCTTAAAGACTGCTGCTGATGCTGAGTGCCAGGCTCCACCTCCATACTGACACAATCCTCCTCCTCCTCCTACTCCTCCTCCTCTTCCTGTGTGATCGGCGGACATGCAGGAACACTGTCTGGATAAAGGGGGTCTTGAGAGCTAAGGAAGTCCTCCTCTTCCTGCCTCTGTTCTGCCTCAAGTGCCCTGTCCATTATTCCACACAGCGTGTGCTCCAACAGGTGGACAAGGGGGACAGTGTCACTGATGCATGCACTGTCACTGCTCACCATCCTCGTGGCCTCCTCAAATGGTGACAGGACAGTGCATGCATCCCTGATCATGGCCCACTGGCATGGGGAAAAAAAAACAAGCTCCCCTGACCCTGTCCTGGTGCCAGAGTCGCACAGGTACTCATTGATGGCCCTCTGCTACGTGTGCAGCCGCTGCAGCATGGCCAACATTGAATTCCATCTGGTGGGCATGTCACAGGTTAGGCGGTTCTTGGGCAGGTTAAATTCCTTTTGGAAGTCTGCCAGCCGAGCACTGGCATTATATGACCGGCGAAAATGCACACAGACTTTCCTGGCCTGCCTCAGGACATCCTGTAAGCCCGGGTACCTGCCCATGATCCGCTGCACCACCAAGTTAAGGATGTGAGCCAAACAGGGCACATGGGTCATTTGTCCCTGTCGGAGGGTGGAGAGAAGGTTGGTGCCATTGTCACAAACCACCATTCCTGCCTTAAGTTGGCATGGCGTCAACCATCTCTGAGCCTGCCCCTGCAGAGCTAACAGAACCTCTGCCCCAGTGTGGCTCCTGTCCCCCAAGCACACCAGCTCAAGCACCGCATGGCATCTTTTGGCCTGCATACTTGAGTAGCCCCTTGAACGCCTACGGAGCACTGCTGGTTCCGAGGACAAAGCACAGGAAGAGGCCATGGAGGAAGAAGAAGAGGAGGGGGTGGAGGAGAGAGGTGTGTCAGAATCATTAGTAGTGGCATTATGGAGACGTGGTGGCGGAACAACCTCCAACACTACTGTACCTTGTCCTGCATCCTTCCCAGCTGCCAGCAGAGTCACCCAATGCACTGTGAAACTTAGGTAACGTCCCTGTCCATGCCTGCTGGACCATGAGTCAGCAGTAATATGCACCTTACTGCTGACCACCCTGTCCAGCGAGGCATGGACATTGCCTTCCACCTGCCGGTAGAGAGCCGGAATCGCCTTCCATGAGAAAAAATGGCATTTGGGAACCTGCCACTGAGGTACCGCACATTCCACAAATTCTCAAAAGGGGCAGAGTCTACCAGCTGAAAAGGTAGCAGTTGAAGTGCTAGCAATTTTGCCAAGCTAGCATTCAACCGCTGGGCATGTGGATGGCTGGGAGCGAACTTCTTTCGGCGGTGCAGCAGCTGGGGCACTGACATGTGCCTGGTACAATCTAACGTCGGTGTACCGAAAGCAGATTGCCCACAAGTACTTGGCTGTGGCACACCTAATTCTACACCTTCATTCCTCTCAGTGCAGGTCTCAGAGAGGACTGAAGGTATAGTGAGGTTGGAGATCTCAGCTGATGAAGAGCAAGGAGAGGTCCTCTTTGTTCTTTGGTGTGGGTCTTTTAGATACGCTTGCCAACGAACTGCATGGCAGGTCAACATATGTCTGGTCAAGCATGTGGTGCCCAAGCGGCACAGAGATGTTTTTGTCACGCGAGATACACTTGAGACATATATTGCACTCGTCACAAAAAAGGCCCACACCAAAGAACTTTTGGAATAAGGCGCAGAGACAGCAGCACAATGCACATGCGGAGCTTTGCAGTGTGATGCAGTTAGTGTGCTGCCCTTAGGCTGGCCCCTGGAGGGCATCCTACCTCGTTGGTGATGTGCCTCCTCCTCCTCCTCCTCTCTCCTATCAGGCACCCACCTTGTGCCAATGACCTCATCATCCCCTCCCTCCTCATCACTGGAGCCAACCTGGCAGTATGCTGCAGCAGGGGGAACATGACTGCCAGATTGCTGTCCTTCTTGGGCACACCCTCTGTCCGTGCTCATGTTACTGCCTTCATCTAGCTCAGTATCATCATCAGAGCCTTCTAAACACTGGGCATCCTCCTGGAGCATGTACCCAACACTGTGCTCAAACAGTTCAAGGGACTCCTCAGGAGGACATGGTGGGGCTACGGAAGGAGTCACTGATGCCATTGAGCCGAGGGAAGAGGCCGCGTGGGCAGCTGCTTTGCCAGACAAAGTACCCTGAGCATGGGTGAGAGAGGATGAGGATGGCTTGGTCATCCACTTGAACAAGTCTTCGGCATGTTGCGGCTCAACACGGCCAGCTGCCAAAAAAAAAGGCCAAGCGTGTCCCACGGCCACGTGCTGATGAGGATGCACTGTCTCCACGACCAGCACTGTTGCCTCTAGACACAGAGCCTGCTTGCCCTCTTTTATTAGCTTGTGTCTGTCTGCCTCTCCTTGTTGGCCTTCCAGACATACTAATGGCCTGCAGTGAGATGTAGCTGCACTAAGCTGGGATATATATATATATATATATATATATATATATATATATACTGATACTGCAGCTAGCAAAATCAACTGCCTGCCTGTAGTATGAGAACACCACCAATCTTCTACAGGTAGCTTTAGTTGAACACTGTGCAGAGGTTGCACTACACTAACTTGTAGCTTTAGCTGACCACTGTGCAGAGGACGCACTACACCAACGTTAAAATAATGTAGCTGCCTGCAGTAGTGATAGGATCTGGAAAACACCACCAACCTTCTACAGATACCTTTAGCTGAACACTGTGCAGAGGACACACTACACTAACGTTAAAATAATGTAGCTGCCTGCGGTAGTGATAGGATCAGGAAAACACCACCAACCTTCTACAGGTAGCTTTAGCTGAACACTGTGCAGAGGTCACACTACACTAACTTGTAGCTTTAGCTGAACACTGTGCAGAGGACGCACTACACTAACTTGTAGCTTTAGCTGAACACTGTGAGGAGGATGCGCTACACTAACTTGTAGCTTTAGCTGAATACTGTGCACTACACTAACTTGTAGATTTAGCTGAATACTGTTCAGAGGACGCACTACACTAACTTGTATCTTTAGATGAACACTGTGCAGAGGTCGCACTACACTAACTTGTAGCTTTAGCTGAACACTGTGAGGAGGACGCACTGCACTAACTTGTAGCTTTAGCTAAACACTGTGAGGAGGACGCACTACACTAACTTGTAGCTTTAGCTGAACACTGTGAGGAGGACGCACTACATTAACTTGTATCTTTAGCTGAACACTGTGCAGAGGTCGCACTACACTAACTTGTAGCTGTAGCTGAACACTGTGAGGAGGACACACTACACTAACTTGTAGCTTTAGCTGAACACTGTTCGGAGGACGCACTACACTAACTTGTAGCTTTAGCTGAACACTGTTCAGAGGACACACTACACTAACTTGTAGCTTTAGCTGAACACTGTGCAGAGGTCGCACTACACTAACTTGTAGCTTTAGCTGAACACTGCACAGAGGTCACACTAAACTAACTTGTAGCTTTAGCTGAACACTGTGAGGAGGACGCACTACACTAACTGTAAATAGTCTAGCTGCCTGACTGTGGTACTAATAGGATCAGAAGAACACCAGCAATATTCTTCAGGTAGTTGTAAATACTTTTACAACACAAGCCTGCCTGTCAGTAGGAAGATAATAACAGGAACGGATCTAGCTAAACTGAATACAGTGTATATATATATATATATATATATATATACACAACGCCTGGGATGCATATATCTACACAATACACTGCAAGTGCAGCTAACTGACTGACTGTCCTGCCTAATCTATCTAACTTAAATCAAATGACACTGTCTCTCTGTCTCTCAAAGCCGGAACACACACTACACTTATATAGTGTGGGGCGTGTACTAAACCCCCTGAGCCATAATTGGCCAAAGCCACCCTGGCTTTGGCCAATTACAGCTCTCTCTACAGACGGCGCTGTGATTGGCCAAGCATGCGGGTCATAGTGCATGCTTGGCCAATCATCAGCCAGCACGCACTGCGATGCCGCAGTGAATTATGGGCCGTGACGCGCCACGCGAATTTGGCGTGAACGGCCCATATCGTTCGCAATTCAATGAACGGGTGAACAGACGATGTTCATGTCAAACATGGGTTCCACTCGAACATGAAGCTCATCCCTAGTCCAGAGTATATAGGGCCTGGGTGCCTGACGCCTTTTCTTTTTTTAATTTGGGTGCGGGGTTCCCCTTGATATCCATACAAGACCCAAACGGCCTGGTAATGGGCTGGGGGGTACCCATGCCGTTTTTATCAATAATTTTCATCCATATTGCCGGGACCCGACATAACATTACAGCCGCAAGCAGTTTTAAATGACTTTTATTCCTTTAGAAATGTCATTTTGTGCAGGGACTGTTCTAAACACGGAAAACACATGCCAATTTACAGGCATACTATAGACACCCCCCTGGTATGATATTTAAAGGAATATTTCACTTTTATTTTTCTACTTTAAGCATCATTAAAATCACTGCTCCTGAAAAAACGGCTGTTTTTAAAACTTTTTTTGCATTGATACATGTCCCCTGGGGCAGGACCCGGGTCCCCAAACCCTTTTTAGCACAATAACTTGCATATTAGCCTTTAAAAGTCGCACTTTTGATTTCTCACGTTCGAGTCCCATAGATTTTAATGGTGTTCGAATGTTTGCGCAAACTTCCGGTCCATTCGCAACCGAACCGGGGGGTGTTCGGCTCATCCCTATTCATTACAGGCATCCATTTTTGACTATTAGAACCACATTTGAAGGTAAAAGGGACACCTAATGGATTGCCTTACCTTTTATTATATACCAGAGATGTTTATCTATACTTAAAGTAGACTAGTTAGTATTTAGGGTGGGTGGCGGAGTGCGAGAGAGGGATTATATACAACTATTTTGATACAGATATAGATTCAATAAAATATATCTTTAGTTATAGACACCATACTTGGTTAGCCCTTTTAACTACATTGTCTCATTATGGAAAGCAGGGGTGAAGGTGGGAACATTTTTGGGCTTTTTACTTGATTTAAGATAAAAGATAAACCACCATTGGTGGAGGAAGGTGGCAACAGCTGGTCATACAAGAACTAAAGTTTTTACTCTGTTTATATTGATGTTACTTATACTGAGGTATGCAGAGAGATCTGAGTTGGAGCGAAAGACTCGAATCTATAGTACATGAAAAACAAGATAAAACTGTGCTCGAGCATAACTAGTTGTGTAAATAGCAGCACCACTAACATGAGATATAATCATGGACAGGACAATAAAAAACACATGTGTTGCGCTTTAAACATGAAAATGCAAATCGGTCTCTAGGGTTGATTTACTAAAAGGGTAGAGTGCAAAATCTGATGCAGCTGTGCATGGTAGCCAATCAGCTTCTAAATTCAGCTTGCTTGATTAAGCTTTTACAATAAAACTTGGAATCTGGTTTCTGTGCAAAGCTGCAGCAGATTTTGCATCCAGCAGTTTTAGTAAATCAACCATCACGTGTCTTCAAAACGGCACCAATGAAATGCCTTCACAGAATATGTGCAGAAGTTCTGATTCACTCAGCTCCTCCACCACGTGAATAGACCACCACCATAAGTTAGGATGTACTCTTACCAGAGAGTGTTGATCACCTATTATGGGTGGTCAAAAAGGGCTCATAAATCTTATATGCTCCATCCATGGTTGTTCCTTAGCAAACAAAAATGGGAGGGATCATCCAACTGTCACATGGAAAACAATACTCCTCTGGTTCCAGATGGTAGTATCCAGTGAAATGTATCAGTAAAGAGATAAATGCCACATAGTGTAAATCCTTAAAATTAGGTTTTATTCAAGTAATGCACTGTCATGCCATTACACTGAAAGAAAAAAACATCATCAGTCTAAAGAACTGGCTAAATACAAACATGAGAACAGGAAACAATGCCTTTACTCGACCGGTTTTGTCGCAATAGGACTTCTTCCGGGGTGTAGGCATCTCTTCCTATTATCACTATATATAGTTCTGGTGTCTATCCAAGCCTTGCTTTCATCTCCTAACCACAGCTCACTTTGATACACCATGATGTTAGTCAGAACCAAGTCTCATTTCAATTCCAAATGAGGCGCACTCATTGGCTGGTAATATCTCACGGCAGGAACAAGGAACCTGATCATGATCTAGTTCACAATAGAGACCCAACTGGAACAATTTTTAAGGGTATAGAGAGTATAGAGGGTATAGAGGTAATCCCATTGGAGGGACAGTTATAAAGTTAGAGAATTGTCCAAAACTGCAACTAAATGGATTTACGTTTTGAAGAGTTATGTTCCATATGGGTTAAATATGGACTAGGACATGAAAAGCTTTTTGGACAATTCTTGAACCTGCTATTTTGAATATAATTAGAGAAATATTTTTAAAGTATTTTAATACATTTACTTAATGTTTTAATTAATGTCAATCATTTACATTTGTTTGTATACTGTTTATATTAATATCTGAAGATTGGTACTGTTTAAGCCCACTCCAGCCTCCCATTTAACATTTTCTCTTCCGTGGAAAACGTTGATACATGGGATGGGGACATAGGTTTTTCATTCCTGCCATGGGATATTACAAGCCAATGAGCGCACCTCATTTGGAATAGGAATGAGGCTTGGGTCTAACTAACATCATGGTGTATCAAAGCGAGGTGTCTTTATATTGGGAAGTTGCACTCTGTAGGAGATGAGAGCGAGGCTTGGATAGACACCAGAACTATATATAGTGATGACAGGAAGAGATGCCTACACCCCGGAAGAAGTCCTATTGCGACAAAACCGGTCTAGTGAAGGCATTGTTTCCTGTTTTCATGTTTTAATTGAGCCCATTGTTTTGGCTGATTTTTTTCTTTCAATGTAATGGCATGTCTGTGCATTACCTAAATAAAACCTAATTTTAACGATTTACACTGTGGCATTTATCTCTTTGCTGATACATTCTCCATGTGACAGTTGGATGATCCCTCCTGTTCTTTGTATGCAACTGGAACAACTGTGGATGGAGCATATGAGATCTATGAGCCCTTTTTGACCACCCGTAATAGGTGGTCAACACTCTCTGGTAAGAGCACATCCTAACTTATGGTGGTGATCTATTCACATGGGGGAGGAGCTGAGTGAATTAGAACTTATTGCACATATTTATACAGTAAAGGCATTTCATTGGTGCTGTTTTGAAGACACATGGACTGATTTGCATTTTTATTTTTAAAGCACAATACATATGTTTTTTATAATCTATAGTACATACCGTACATTAAAACCATTAACTGTATACATTTCATTTTAGAGCTTGACTGTTACTTATTTTCACTCAATCTTGCAAAGGATGATGATTCAATTTCTTACTGTGTAGTATGCAGATATTATTTCACATATGTGATTTTGTTTTATGTTATGCCCACATAACATTATGTATGTCTTTTATGGTTTTAACAAGTTGTTATACAATAAATTTTGATTGTTTTTCAACAAAACCTATTTGTACCTATTTAGTTTTAGTCCTTTGTTAGTTTATATAATTATAATTATATAATTATAATTATAATTAAATATAATTATCCTGCGCAGAGAGTCGTGTTGCTGTGCGGCTTTACAATATACTTTTAATTATATGCAAATGCAAACGTCTTTTTTTAAATTAAATATTAGAGGAAAAAATGCTTATTTTTCCAGCTGATACATAGTAGTTAAATATTGGGAACCTTTTGTATATTTACATAGTTAGTGGCCCCTCACATTGTACTGTTTCTCTTTTGAATGTAAACTGACCTAGTGCTTGTTCCGATCTTACCTAAAACATAAGTAGGATCATCAATATATGAATATATATCATTCATCTGACAAAATGACCCCAACACAGACTATTTAGACAGCTATGAGATGTTCAGAAATATAACTTCATAACAGCCAACAAAAAATTTACTATTAGCAATTTCCTGTTATTTCAGCTTCCATACTACACAAATGCATAAAAATAACTTTTTGATCATCCGCTCAAATTATATAAGTAGGACAAAAAATGGGATACAGTTGATAAATAGCCTAACATCATAGCATTGCCAAATTAATATGATAAAAGGAATAATAATGTGTAGGGAAATAAATAATATGCTCGGGCACACCACATATCCGATCAAGGTAAAGAACCTATGACGTAAGCTCTTTACCATGTGATAAGCTAGGTCCAATCACAACTGATCGCAGTGTAACTAGGAAGTGCTGGTTATAGGCATTCCTCTACCATGGCTGACAGCGCATAAGCATAAGCCGATAAGCAGCTTTCCTGATGGGGTCTGCACTGATGATCAGTGCAATGGTTATCAATGCAGCCACATCAGTGATGCCCACCAGTGTCCATCAGTGATACCCTCCAGTGCCCACCAGTAATGCCCACCAGTGCCCATCAGTGCTGCCTTTCAGTGCCCATCAGTGATGCCTGTCAGTGCCCCCTCAACAGTGCCATCTATCAGTGCCCAACAGTGCCACCTAACAGTGCAGCCTATAAGTGCCCATAAAGGCAGCCCATCAGTGCTGCATATCAGTGCTGCCTATCTGTGCCCATCAGTGCTGCATATTAGTGCCTTCTCATCAGTGACTGTCTTTTTTCATTTGTTTAGCAAAAAGGAAAAAAACTCAGTGGTGATTAGATACCATCAAAAGAAAGCTCTATCTGTCTCCAAAAAATGATAATCATTTTGTTTGGGTACAGCATTACATGACCACGCAATTGTTATTCAAAGTGTGATAGTGCTGAAAGCTGACAATTGGCCTTGGCAGGGTGGGGTTGAAAGTGCCAAGTATTGAAGTGGATAAATAAACATGTATCTAAAAATGCTCACTTACTGTCCTATGATGGCTATTCTCTCTTATGTATCTATGGAAGAACTAGTTGTCACACTGGTTGCTCTCCTGATTTGAACAACAAATGGGTCTTTCTCTTCTCTTCAGCTTAGAAGATAAAATATTTTGGAGATTTCTGTTCAATTCACAGGAAGTGACATGGACACTACATTTCTGGCAAGATCAACAGGTATATGTGTGCTTGCAGTCAATGTACTTGGCCTGAAAATAGAAATAGAATGCAGTCACCACATCTAAGGACCGGAGAGCTGAATGTTTTTGATCTTGTATTTGCATATCCTTAAAGAATGTAAAAATGAATAACTAATGAGAAACTACATTTTAGTTATTTTGTGAAGGTTGTTAGGATAACAGAGAAAGTGGTGGCTTAGTTAGTGAATTATTTTAATTGCCTGCATAAATCCAGTCAGTTTTGACTATTCACACTTGCATTTTCAAAATCTTACTTGCTTTTGTGCTGATTTAGTAAAAAAAACCCCAACGTAACAAATGATACTAAATATATAAAGTTTGTATCTCCATCCAAGAATCGTGGTTTACCAAAAATAAAAAGCTTACCATGGTCAGTATTTTACCTAACAAAGTTTGGAACTTAAGTAATACCCTTTACTGGCTGACTTAGTGAATTTCCACATTTGCAGTCAACTTTAGGAACTCAAATCCACTCTGCACTACAAGTGCACTGCAAGTGCACTTTAAAGTGCACTTAGAAGTGCAGTTGCTGTAAATCTGAGGGAAAGATCGGACATGAGGGGAAGCTCTGCTGATTTTATCATCCAATCATGTACAAGCAAAAATGCTGTTTTTTATTTTCATTGTATGTCCCCCTCAGATCTAAAGCGACTGCACTTCCAAGTGCAGTCCAAGTGCACTTGCAGTGCAAAGTGGATTTGCCTTTAGTAAATAGACCTCTATGTTTGTTGTGTCCCCACTCACAGAACATACCTAGGAACAATTATTAAAACAATATTTCCTACCTTTCTTTTCAAATAATTTATTGAGTTTTACAAGGTACAATAACATTTTTACATTAATAACATATATGGTAATACAATGAAAATTGAAAAGAACTGGTAATTAGGCTTCTCCCATGAAAAGTAATTGACAAGTGAATCATTTAGGATAATTTGGTGATACAACATATTTCTCAAGTCATCTTCCAGGACAGCACCCTGAGGGATGACTGATGTGACAGGAAACACAATTAATAGAGGTTAAACCCTGCCCGCCCTGTGCTTCTCAGTTTTTTTTTTGTGTTTCCGCACAGCAAAGCAGTTTGTTATTTTTCCTTGACCCAAAGCCGGGGCTGGAGGAAGCTTCTGGGTCTGGTAGGGCTTTGCCCTTCCTGGGGAGGGGTCTTTTTCTCTTTTTTTGTCTCAGGGGGCAGCAGTATTGGAAGAGCCCCCTGAGGTCTGAAGTACCCTGGGCACAGTGGAGGTTTCCAGAACTTCAGGGACCACATCTTTTCTGCTCCCCTTCCTTACTTGATGGGGTGTGCAGGGTACAGGACACTGTTGATCGGTTCTCCTCGGGACACTTGCGCGGCAGGCTCCGCTCCTGTGCCCTCTGGGTCATGCGGGCGGCTTGTGAATAGGATAAGAGTAGTGCCTTTGCTGTACCGCACCATGATGCCAGCATTCTGAGCAGCGGAAGTGATGCGTTTCCTTCTCAGTCACCAGAAGTGACGTCACTGCTGCTACAGCGGGGCACTTCCGGTTTCGGCAAGGCTTCCAGAAAATGGCGGCAGAACTCTCAGAGTTGCCGTTGCGGTGCTCACTCCAGGAGTAGAGACTGGATCAGCAGGGGGCAGGCATCCATATCCTACTCTCGCCAGGACATTGGTGCTATGGAGCGAGAGGAGGGGCCCGTAATGGCCACAGCTATGGAGGAGACCACAGGGGGTGAGTCTACCCAGCTGGCAGGGGTAATGGGGGGGTCCCCCAAACCCTTACACTTGCATGGTACGGCGGATGGTTCTTTTGTTTTCTTGTTCCTAATTATGGTACATCTCTTGCAGAGGCAGAGGCTGTTGCCCAGGGAGTCGCCAGTAGACCTAAGTCTAAAAAACCACCTCCCATTCCAAGAGGTGTGGATACTGCAATGATAAATTGCCGCAAGACCACACCAAACCATTCTGCTACAAACGTATCCACAAGTTGTCTGTAAAAGAGATATCTCAGGTCATGAAGGATTTTTTCTCCGTACAGATGGAGATGTTGACAACCCTCAAAGCTTTCCAGGCAACTCTAAAACCTAGGCAGGAACCTGAGCCCCACTCTAGTAGAGAAGGTTTATCCTCGCAGGAAGGTTCACCCACTAATTGGGGTAGCAGGTACAGGCGTCCTGAGCCCCGGAAAACCCTAGCTTCTCAGAATTCTGAGGAGGAGGAAGAGGAGGCAGAGGCCTCTGATCAGAGCCTTCCTGAGGGGGGAGGGGATGTAGAGGATAGCCGGGAGGAGGAAGAGAACTCCAGGCCAGGTAGACACATCTTTTCGGCTGATCATATGGAAGGTCTCCTGGGGGCGGTATATGCCTCAGAAGAGATACAGGAGCCTTCAGAGCAGGTTTCTGCCCAGGACAGGATGTATAGAGGCCTGGTCAGGCCTCAGTCAAGGGTTCTCCCAATCCACCAGTCCCTCAAGGATATCATTTTGTGAGAGTGGAAGGAGCCCGAGAGGAAACTCTTGAAATTTAAGACCTGGAAATGCAGGTGCCCCTTTAAAGAGGAGGAGGAGAGATTTTTTAAGACACCCAGACTGGATGCCCCTCTAGCACAGGTGTCCAAACAATTTGACCTCTCCTTCAAGAATGCAGGCAATATCCAGAACCAAATGGACTGCCGGTCTGAGACCCTCCTGTGCAGGGCCTGAGAGGCCAATGCAGCAGCCATGAATCCAGCCCTGGCTTTGGGCCTGTGTGGCCAGGAACGCGGACATGTGGGTGACCTAGTTAATGGATCACATAGCACGTACTTGCAAGTCTAAGCAGGCCTTGGACTCCTTGGAGGTGATTGGAAGGGCAGTAGCCTATAAAGCAGTTGAAACTGTGTGTACAGCTGCAAAATCTGTAGCCCTCCTAAACTCTGCCAGGAGGGCCTTGTGGGTGAAGACCTGGGATGGGGACCACACGTCAAAAACACATTTGTGTAGTTTGCCATTTGAAGGGTCCCTACTCTTTGGCACCGGTTTGGACCAGGCCCTATCTAGATCTACAGACAAAGGGAAGAAGTTTCCCGTGAAGCCTAAAAAAGACCAGGGAGAATATTTTCGAGACCCCCAGGTCAGCCCGAGAGTCTTCACAAAATTCTCGCAGAAGTCATCTCTCACCTCCATCTCCAGGGGATTGCGCTGATCCCCTATCTGGAGGAACTATTGGTCTACAACCAGTCCCAGAATTACCTGCTCTCCAACCTGGACGAGGTGATAAACACCTTGGAATCCCTGGGGTGGTTAGTGAGCCAGGAAAAGTCGCTGGTTCCATCACAAACCAAGGTCACCTGGGTTTCTTGGTGGATTCAGTGGCACAGAAGCTGGTACTACCCCAAGAGAAGGTAGAAAGTCTGATAGGGGCAGTTTTATCCATCATAGAAACTATTGAGGCCTCCTGCAGGAGCATTATGAGGATTCTCGGGTTACTGACATCATGCATTCCCACGGTCCCTTGGGCCCAGCTCCACTCCAGGACTCTTCAGCAATTCCTGCTCTCCACCTGGGATGGAAAAAGGCAAACATTAGACAGGCAGGGGAGGTAAAGAAGTCACTTAATTGGTGGCTTAACCCTTAGAAGGGAGCCTTCTTTGGACCCAGCTTCAGCCTGTCAGGGTAACAACCGATACAAGCGCCTGGGTTGAGGAGCCCATCTAGAGGAACTACCGGCCCAGGGCACCTGGAACTGGGTTCAGAGGACCTCTTCCTCCATCTTCAGGGAACTCCAGGCAGTCAGAGAAGCTCTAAGAGCATTCGAGGAAAGGATCAGGGGAAGAGAGATCCAAAATCTCTACGACAACTCAACGATGGTGGCCTTTCTGAATCGACAGGGAGGAACCAGATCTCACACACTTATGAGCTTAACTCATGGAGTGGGCAGAGCAGAGAATGCCCTCAATCTCGACAGTACATATAAGGGGATCTACAACATAGAAGCAGACTACCTTAGTTGGCAGCTTATTCACCGGGGGAATGGAAATTAAATCCCGAGGTATTCGCTCTCGTGTGTCGGCACACTTTGCCTGCAATGGGTACAGAAGGGTCATAAGGTTCTTTTCTCTGTCCAGAGAGGAGGGGAGGGGTCCGAGGGGGTGGATGTGTTGGCACAAGATTGGGAGTTCGACCTGGCCTATGCTTTTCCCCCCTTAGCCCTGATCCCAAGAATAGTGCAGAAATGGAGTCGGTCATATGGCAGTCTGATCTTGGTCACTCCCTGGTGTCCCAAAAGGGCCTGGTTCCCTAAATTGGTCAGTGCCCCCCCCCCCCGCAGCATCTCCCGTAATGCCAGGACCTTCTCCTTCAGGGTCCACTTTCCACCCGAACCCTGTTTTTTTCAAGCTGATGGCTTGGTTCTTGAAATGGAGAGCCTGCGACAGAAAGGGTGTTCCAAGAAAGTAATCAAGACCCTTTTACTGAGCAGGAAGCTGATTACCAGACACATTTATGCCAGGGTCTGGGGGGTCTTTTCTCATTGATGTCAAATGAAGGGGGCCTCCCAACAGAATATCCCTGTGATCCTGGACTTCCTTCAGGAGGGCGTGGATCAAGGTCTGGCAACCAAGACCCTCGGGGTCTGGGTGGCAGCCCTGTCCAGCTTTTTGGACAGGAGACTGACTCAGGACCCCTTGATTAAATGATTTTTGAACGCTAGGGAGAGGATGTCTCCGAAAGGGCACCTTTCGAGCCATTAGCTCAAATTACACTTAAGTTGCTTTCTCTTAAGACAGCCTTTATTCTGGCCATTACTCTGTCAATGAAAAAGCCCATTTTTCTATTTTTTGAAGACAGGATTATACTCAGGCAGGATCCCCTGTACCTTCCTAAAGTGGCCTCACAATTTCACAGGTCACAGGAGATTGTCCTTCCTTCCTTTTGCGTTACACTCAGATTGAGAAAGAAAGATCGTTTGATTTATTAGATGTCAGACGATGGTGCAGCACTAAAGTATTTGTAATAAAGTCCATAAATCAAACAATGAAACACTGTATCCAAATGGTCATCAGTGATGTGGTATCATGCAGAAAACTCAGTGGGTATATGTGATCCCTCCACCAATGTTAAAGATGGCCTCTCACCTCAGCACAGGGACCCTTTAATTACAGAGGTCAAATACACCTCCCCTTGCTGGTCAATGGAGATGATAGGCAGCGGATCCAGGTCAGTCAGATAACAGCAAAAAGCAAGGGCTATGCAGCAAGGATACTCCCAAAGCACATGAATCATATAAATAGAGAAGGTTACAACATAGTGCTCTCCGCAAAGTAAACTTTAATAATGAACAATTGAAATTAAACTTACAAACATGGCACTAATCCAGTGCCAGATGCTAAAGCGTGTGGATGAGAAAAGGATGCGAGATGGCCGCGAGTGACGTCACAACGCTTCCTTCCGAACGCGTTGCGTTCCTCCCGACACATTGCATCACAGGTCACGTGACTTTCTCAAGAGAAATGAAGCCATGTGACAAATGTTGCTGTATAAGAGCTACGATTGGTTACCATGGTGACGTATGAGTCATTGGATCATCTTGCCGTCAATCACATTTACAGTACTCTTCATTGTGTAGAATTTATACATAGTATTACCTAATCCAAATAGCGATAAATTACTTAAAATGATATATATATATATATATATGTTTTAAAATATTATATTAAAACTATTATGGTAGTATCGGCATTATGGCTTGGCGTTATCTGGTGGGTGGATCAATGATCCTAACTATCTCAAGTGTCCCCTACGTTAGTTGGGCATACAGGTGGATGAAGGAGGAAGGGAAGGGTTGGGTGCAGGGGTACGACATGGGAGGGAGGGGTCTCCAGAGAGGACCATTGGTCTAAAGAGCTAGGTGTGGATTAAGCGTAATGGTGAAGTGGGTGTTATATGCCCTCAGGGTAGTAATAGCGAGCAGTCAAAGCCCGGGGGTAAGTAGTATTCGATCCATGGTTTTTATAATGATTAAAATTCAGATACTTTATCGAGAAGGATTGCTTCAGTTTTTGTATGAATCATGGCTTGTGTTACTCTTTGTTTGAGTGACGCTATGCAAAGTGAGTTGGATTTCCACGCTTTCATGCTTTTGCTATGGTTTGCTTAGCTGCTATGGTTACATAGAGCATGAGTTTGAATTGCCTGTGGGTTATGATTTGTGGTTTGCTATTCAGGAGCGCTACTGTTGGATCAGGTGGTAAGGTAACATGGAACACAGTGGAGAGGATTTTGAACACTTCCATCCAAAAGGAGTTGGCTATAGGGCATTCCCACCAGATGCGTATGTGTGTGCCCAGGGTTGTACACCTCGGAAGCAGTGGGAGGGATATTGGGGAGAGAATTTAGATATTCTGGCAGGGACCAGATACCATCTGGTGAGTACTTTATAATTGGTTTCAGAGCAACTATGTTTGGTGTGGCCGATTTGGTTGCCTGCCAGATCTGGGCCCAATCCAGTTCATCTGATTTGGAGGTGGAAGTCAGTCTCCCATCTGTTTGTGTAGGTTGGGGGGAAGATTTATTGTGTGAAAGTAGCTGGGCATATAAGTCTGAAGTCCACGTCTGTGGGGGTCAGATTTGAAGATTCTTTCAAAGATAGTAAAATCAGGGGTCGTCGAGTCTGGGGGTGCGCTGGGGTTAAAAAAAATGTATTTGAAGGTATCCGAAGGTTTCTCTGGGTGGAAGGTCATGTGTTTCGCATAAGGTTGGGAAGGGTGTGATATTAGAGGATTTAAAAAAAAGGTGGGCTCGTATCAATCCTGCATTTGAACATTCTGAGAAGGAGGTTGGGGAGGACCAGACTGGGTAGAAGGAGGAGTTGTGGAGGAAGGAGAGGAGAAGGTTGTGTTGAGACCAAAGCGGGTTTTCAGTCTGTACCAAATGAACCAAATGTTTAGTAATGGGATTTGTGATTGTCCGCCACTGAGCAGGGGTTAGCCATAAGAGATTTGAGGTGGAAAGAGGGTCGCAGTCAACTGATTCTAATGCTACCCATAGTGGGGTTTCCTTGGTGGTGTAGTATTTGGGCAACTGTGCTAGTTGGGCTACGTAGTAATATTTTGTGAAATGCGGTACACAAAGTCCTCCTCGAATTTGGGGGGAACATAAGGTGGGTTTTGGTTAACGGGGTTTGTCCCAAATGAATTGAATGGTTTTGTGTTGTAAAATGCATAAGAAGTGTGAAGGGATCCTTATGGGGAGTATTCAAAAAAGATATAGGATCTTAGGGAGCATAAACATTTTGACCACTGTTATTCTGCCCATCCATGCCAGTGGCAAGGATGATCAGGTTGTGAGGAGTTTTGTAAGTTGTGTTAACATTGGCAGGTAATTTGTTGCATAGAGATCTTTCAGGGTTTGCTGTAAAGTTAATACCTAGGTATGATATATGCATCTTTGAGCAGGCAAATGGGAGTGAGTTGTGTAGTTGAGTCTGAAGATCAGATGGTATTGGTATGTTTAGGGCTTTGGATTTATGTGGATTTATTTTAAGGCCTGATAATTGTCCAAATTTGGATTGTCCATGCGAGTCAGTGCTGATATTAGGGGTGAAGTAAGGAATATCAGGACATCATCCGCAAACATACATAGTTTATGATGGTGGCCTCCAAGCTCTAGACCACTGATATTCGGGTTGGATCGGATGAGTTGGGCCAGGGGTTCAATCCCTACGGCAAAGAGAAGAGGGTGAAGGATCCTCCCTGGTAACCTGAGTAGGTTATATATGGATGTGGATATAAGGTGGCTATTCATTTCAGGAAATGTGTACCAAATCCCCATCGGCGAAGGATGAAGTTTAGATAGGACTAGGATAGTGAGTCAAATGCCTTTCGTATGTCTAGTGAAAGGAAACAGGTAGGGATGCGGCAGGACCATGCTGCATGAGCTAAGAGTGTAGCTTGACTGATGTTGTCACCCGCTTGCCTAGGGGGGATAAACCCAGTTTTGTGGATTGAGGTACCTATAATGGGTTTGAGTCGGGTAGAGAGGATTTTAGCCAATATTTTGATGTTAAGTATAGATATCGGTCTGTAGTTAGACCAGGATGTGTTGTCTATATTCGGTTTTGGGATCATGGAGATGGAGGCTGTGAGAGACTCTGTACGGAAGGAGTGACCTGTGAGGAGGGAGTTCAAGGCTTCAACCATGAGAGGGGACAATAGCGTAGCAAAACGTTTATAATATGTGGCTGGAAAGCCATCTGTGCCTGGACAAGTTTCAGGGACTTTATTGCGGTCTGTATTTCTATGTCAGTAATAGGTCTGTCTAAGGTCTCTTGGTGGGATGAGGAGAGGGAGGGGAGGTGAACAGAGGACAGAAGCGTCTCTATATAGTTCGGAGAGTTTTCTGCAGAATTCATGTAGGATTTTCAGTGGGTTGCTGGAATAAATATCTTTGGTTAATTTTAATCGGATAGGTTTCCGGGTATAAGCAGCCATTCATAATGTTGGCCAAAGAAGCTTTCTGTCTTGTTTGCTTTTATATAGAAAGTATGTTTAGATTTGCGGAGAATCTTTTCCGCTGAGTCTGTCAAAAAGAGATTGCGTTCCAAGCGTGTTTTGTTATATTGTTGTTTATTTGACGGACAGGGCATGGTTTGAAAGTTCTCTAAAGCTTTATAGAATGCATCTTCCAGACGTTTGTGAAGTTGTCACTTCATTTTACGATGGTGAGATTCTTGGCTAATACAGAACACTCTGATGTATAGTTTGAGGGCTTCCCAAAGAGTCAGGGGCTTTGAATTATTGGTATTGTTGCTTACAAGAGAGTCTTTTATAGCATTTTCAATTTCCTGTTGATGTATGGGATTAGCCAACAAACTGTCATTTATGTACCAGGTTGGGTCGTGGGATAAGGGAGGAAAGGGTTGTCATGACCACATTATGATCCGATCAGGTGCATGGTATAATGAGTGAATCTAGGATGAGTGCTAAAGTGCTGATAATCACAAAGAGATGGTCTATGCGGTAAAACTGTTTGTGGGGATGGGAATAATGTGTATATTATATGGGAATATGTGTATATATATATGGGAATATGTGTATAATAATGTGTATATGCTACCCCTCTCTGCCAATCTCTCCATTGGCTACCACTCGCCCAACGAATTAAATTCAAAATACTAACAATAAGTAACAAAGCCATCCACAACTCTGCCCCCAGCTACATCACTAACCTAGTCTCAAAATACCAACCTAATCACCATCTCCGTTCCTCGCAAGACCTCCTGCTCTCTAGCTACCTCATCACCTCCTCCCATATCCGCCTCCAGGACTTCTCCTGAGCCTTGCCTATCCTCTGGAATTCCCTACCCCAATCTGTCAGACTGTCTCCAAATTTATCCACTTTTAGGCGATCCCTGAAAACTTTCCTCTTCAGAGAAGCCTATCCTGCCTCCATCTAACAACTGCACTATTTTCTCCATTAGCTCATCTCTCACAGCTATTACCCTTTTGTATAACTTGACCCTCCCTCCTAGATTGTAAGCTCTAATGAGCAGGGCCCTCTGATTCCTCCTGTATTGAATTGTATTGTACTTGTACTGTCTGCCCTAATGTTGTAAAGCGGTGCGTAAACTGTCGGCGCTATATAAATCCTGTATAATAATAATAATAATAATAATAATAATAATAATAAATAATAATATATTGTCGTCTTGCAGGATTTTGTTCTCGCCATGTGTCAAGAAGAGAATGTGTATTAAGGAGTTGTTGGTAGGAAAGGTGGTGGGTGGTAGTTGGGGCTAGGAACGGATATAATGTTTGGTTCAAATCGCCACCGATCATGAGGGTGCTTTGTTTATGGGATTTCACTACCGAAAACAAATGGAGAGAAATGACAATGGATTTTTATTAGGAGCATAATAGGAGACTATTGTGACTTCATTGTCTAGCAGAAGACAGGATAGTATTAGGTATTGACCCTCTGGGTCTTTGAGCTCTGTTTGGAGGGTAAATGGTGTTGCATGATGGAAAGCGAACAAAACACACCTTTGTTTAGTGTCAGCCAAAGCAGTGTAAACCTGAAGGTATTTGTAGCCCAAAAATTTTGGTGAGGACTGTGATGAAAAGTGCGTGGTTTGTTTACTCCTGTAAGCAAACCATGTATGCCAAGAGTTTTGAGAAGGAGCTGAAAGCTTTAGTGCATTTTGGGGGGGGGGGGAGTTAAGACCTTGTACGTTAAGTGTCAGTATATTTAGGGAGGCCATCTCTGAGTATGGATGGGGTTGAGAGTCATGGCTACAGGTGGTTAATCTGTAGGGCTACCTCTCTGGAGAGGAGGCGGATAGGGAGAGTTGGGAGGTAAGGAAAAGCTAGGACTGGGGAGAGGATCAGGAGGGAGCTGTGCAGTGTACATAGACTCTAATTGGAGCTAGTATCCAAAGGGTGGTGAAAGATCACCAGCCTGTGGGTACAGTTAGTCCAAAGAGTGTCCAAACAGCAATGTGGGGCACTCGAGGAAGTAGTGGAGGTGCAGTGGCTTTCTCCGAGACTACGACAGCCATCAAACATGTAATATAAGTAACAAACTATTTAACAAACGAGTCTCAAGCATAAGAAAGGCTTGAGGTAACAGTTAGGAATCTAGCTATGATGTTGACCAAGATAGATCTGGACTGGAGTTGTGCTATGGTTTACCTATTATTGAATTAAGGTTATAGGTCAGGTGAAGGGTGACCCTTGTCTATGACCTAGGTTCTCATTGGTCAGTGAGCAAGGGGCAGACAACTAAACTCACTGCAGGAGAACATCGATCAGGTCCTGTATGGGGTTAACAGGTAACTTTTAAAGTTCTGTTTCTCTGGGTGTTCCAAACAGGGATCCAAGTACCCTAGTCAATGGGCCCTAAGGGAAGCGGTAGGGTGTTCAAACCCTGCTAACCAGGAGATTGACAAATCAAGTAGGGAAACCTGGTTAGAGTATTAAACTGTGAGTGAACATACCAAAATACAGAATATAGGTTCTGTTTTTGGTGGTATCACCCATGGGGTACAGTGTGTGTAATGTTAACAGGGCAAGCCCTTTAAGGGGTATATCAACCATTTAGGATACATCAGTTCATTGGGTCTCCTCCAGGATAGGTGAAACAAGGCGACTCCTCTTGTTTAAGCTGGAGGGAACCTGATGTTCAGGGGGGGTCCTGCTGATTTTGGGGGGAACCAGAATCCGTCTGATGCATAGGTCCCTCGGCCATCATTTCTGGTGTTGACAGGTGGAGATCGTGGATTGTGGCAAGAAGGTCAGCTGCTGTTTTGCAGGTATAGGAGGTTCCTTTAGAGGTAAAGCCAATGGCGAAGGGGAAACCCCAATGGTATGAAATGCGATGGTTTTGGAGCACTTGCAAGTGTGCTTTCATTGCCTTTCAATTGAGTGTCTGTTGGGAGAGGTCCTGGAAGATTTGGTAACCATGTCTCTGAAATGTCAAGGACTCTTTATTGCAGGCAGCTTCTAGTAATTGCTCTGTGGTAGGGAATTATGTTATAATTTTATAATAATGTCTTTGGGGGTCCATCCTTCTTACGTGGAGCCAGAGATCTATAGATCCTGTCCATTTCTAGCTCTATGGGGATAGAAGGTGCAAGCTCCTGAAAGAGCGCCGTGGCTGTTGATTGAAGATCCTCAATTGCCTCAGATATTCCACGAATATGGAGGTTAGAGCTCCTGTCCCTATTTTTGAAATCCTCAAGGCGGGTTTGGAGGGAAGAATATACCTCACTGAGGTATTCTATTTCTTCAGTATGGTTAGAGGTAGTGACATCAAATTTATCTACCCTCTGTTCCATGATAGAGGTACGTAAGCCTATCTCTCGGATCTCCCAGGTCAATTTGTCGGTGATAGCATCTGAGGTGTTCTGTAAGGCTTTGTGAAGGACCCGTTCAAATTGGCTTAGTAAGTCAGAGCCAGATGGGGTGTTCTGCAGGGTAATTGGGGGTTATCCCAAATTCAAAATCAGGCTCACAGCGCTGTGTAGAGGAAGGAGACAAGAGGCAGTGTGGAGTGGGAAGGTGTATATCTTGTCAGTGCTTCCTGGATCTTTACTGACTTAAGCTTCTCTTTTCTCCCACTGTACATCCTGTCAGCTTGTTCTCTTGAGTCATGGTAAGGTGCCGGTTACTGAGTGTGGGCTATAGGCTGATGTGACTTGGTTTATGAGGCTTTCGGGTCACGGTCGGTGCAGAGCGCTAAGCGGACATGTCCTGCTTAGACGGCTTCGCTCATGCGTCCCCTATTTCTTAACTTTCTAGGAGCTTGTTTGGAGCATGTTTCAGATTGAAATGAAAGAAAAATACAAACTGTCACCATGGACCCCTTTTCTACTATTTAGGTCATTTAACAGTAGATCAACGGTAAATCTCCATTTACCGAGCTATCATTAGAAGACTTGTGTACCAAGAGACACTGTATAAAGCCACTTCAAGGTCTGTTTACAGTGATGAATTATCCCTTTCTCCCTACCATAGGGGAAGGAGAAAGACTGAGCATCTGTGAATGGGGACAGAATGAATAGATCTGCACCTGAAGATTGTTTCATTCTGATTCAGTGACCCAGGGATACATTTTTAATCCTTTCATGCCCCTCTTCTCCTAAACATACTCCTGTATATTACCCCTTCACCTGCACATCTGAACATTAACCCCATGTATCTCCATCCTACCTCTGTATGTGACCAATATATTAACCCCTTCACATCTTCTCCCCTCTGAGTATGACCTGTACATTAATGTATCTAGTGCACCATTTAAAAAAAAGTATCACAGACAGTAGTCAACTGCATTGTTGCAAGTACAGTAATGTGGCCACAATCACTTTAAATTATATTCCCACTTTTTCAGTCTATTTTGAGGAAACCCTACCATATGTTTGTTATGTGTGTATGTGTTCCTATTCCCACAGAATACCTTATGGTAAACATTACCCCCCAGCCCCCTCTGCATAGCAGAGGAAGATTTCAGTTTTGGAGTTTGTAGAAAACAGAGAGTGAAAAGTAAGCAGTGATTCTGTATTTATTTATTTGAATAGCATTTGAATGAGAACATATAAGATATATAAAGTAGGTGCTAATTTGGCTGCAAAAGTGGAGATGCACTTTAAAGCAATATCATCTAGAAAAAACAATGTGCTATGTTTTTAATTTCTGTTTTTAGCATTCTTCTGTAAAGTGTTACTAAACCCACAACAGTAAAATCTGTCTGTATATGTAGAATAGCATGCTTGTTATACTCACTGTGGAACGTAAGGGGTAATCCTCTGTATTGTGTAAAAAGGCTCTTTGATCCTGTATGCACAGATCCCCCCACCTTCTGCAGGGTCTCTCTTGGCAAGGCCAGATAAGACACAGTCAGAGTGCCCCCCCTGCATGCTCAGACTATGCTCAGTTTTGTCTCTATTGCTGTAAAGAATATTTCCTTGTTGAGCTGAGCTAGCCAGGTCACATGGTATTGACATCACACATCTGGGCATGTATACAGATCCTAAATGACAGCCCGGTCCCTCCCTCCTCCTCCAAGTTCAGTAACTAAAAAAGAACACAGTGGGTGGGATGTCGCATCTTGATTCATGGATGATCCGCCTCCCATAATAGCATGAGGACACAGGCTATAGTGGAAATCTCCTCCTACCTGAACACTCAGCACTGCAGTTTATCACGTGGTATACAGATCAGCCAAAAAGGTATATAGTGGCAGTTTTCTAATGTAAAAAGTAAAAAGAAGATTTATAAGCTGTGGGCACTGCGCGGGGTAACACTTTAACCACTTCCATACCGCAGGCCGTCATATGATGTCCTGGGCTGTCAGCTGTGATATCTGAATGATGTCCCTGTCGACTGAGGCCCGGGCGCTACATTATAACGTCACGTCTGGGCCGGCAGATGTAAACAAGCTGGGTACTCGGCTGAAAAGCCTGACATCGTTCATTTTTTTTTGAGGATCTTAGGCTTTCCAGCCTGGAGGAGAGATGTGGGGTCTTATAGATCCCACATCTCTCCAAAAAGAGGACCTGTCACGCACTATTCCTATTACAAGGGATATTTACATTCCTTGTATTAGGAATAAAAGTGATCACATTTTTATTAAAGGGAAAGTGTAAAAATAAAAAAGTAAGATAAAATAACAAAAAAAAAAAATTAAGCGCCCCGCGTGTTCGCACGCAGAAGAAAATGCATACGTAGGTCACGTCCGCATATGTAAATGACGTAAATGACGTTCAAACCACACATGTGAGGTATCACGCGAATGTTAGAGCAAGAGCAATGATTCTAGCCCAAGACCTCCTCTGTAACTATAAACATATAACCTGTAAAAAATGTAAATTATCGCCTATGGAGATTTTTAAGTACCAATTCCACAATGTTGGGTATCTATTTACTCTGCATAATGTCATCTGTCACATTGTACAAAATGGGCTAACTTTACTGTTTTTTTTTGTTTTTATTCAGTAAAGATTAAACGTGTTTGAAAAATTGCTGCGCAAATACGCGTGTCATCACCGATCACGTGACATCCCCTGAAAAAGTCACGTGATCGGTGATGACACGCATAGGGACGGAATAGGCTGTTTCACATTGCTAGACACAGAACGAGTTCACTGCTCGTAGGAGAGAGGTTTGCTCTGCATTGTTTTTATGTGAGTACATCTACTTAAAGTTTTTTAAAAGCATTACCTGGTTAAGACATACTTCACTATCAAGTACCTTTGTCCTGCATATTCCTGTACATACATACCTGAGAGGTGGAGGCTGAGCTAGGATCCGCGCTGGTCCAGGACCCCTGATAGGACCATAGCCACTTGTAATCAGCTGCCATTAGGATAACCCAACACCGGCAAGCGTGGATATAGGGACGTGATGGAGGCTCAGGACCTGGCGTTTTAGCTACAATTCATGCGGTTGACCTAGCACCGCTAGGTAAGGGGCCACTGCTTACATTAGTTTTATGCACGAAGAGGACACTGAGTGAATTGCATCCCAGACACCCCACTGTTGTTTTATTGAATACACCAGAACTTGCTTTTGCACCTTCAATGACTTTTACACTGGCACTTTAAGTTTGCTGCACTTACTGGCATGTCATTGGTCATTTGTTTCGCAGGCCAGCACAATATATTTTATATCACTATTATTGGGACATTTATTTATATTATTTATTTTCCATATTGCGTTGGATTGATGTGTTTTATTTGCGATATCTAGATCACCTTTAAGCACTGGCACTTTGTACGTTTTGCACCATTTATAAGGATATGTCTTTGATGGTTATTTCTGATTTATTCTATGTATTTTTTTTTAGAATTATTCACATGAAGTAGTGTTTATGTCCCTTTGTGCACCTACACATGATTATCTAGATTTATATGCTTTTAGTGTCAACACTTATTTATGCGATTTTACATGCGATTTATTTTTTGTCATTTAGTATATACCAACTGAAAAGGATTTTTTATGCACTTTTTTTCACATACACATGATGCTGATTATTAAGACTTGAATGTTTTTAGTGTCAACACTTATTTATGCGATTTATGCGATTTATTATGCGATTTTATGTCATTTTATTAATTGACCACAGACAGAAATTTACAGCTTTCTACTGGTTAGCGCAGCACCTCCCCCCCTATACCTCAGTTTGATTTTGGGCTTATGTCTGACCCTTGCTTCGGTGCATGCAGCTGTCCAGTCGCATACGTGCGTTTTTACTATTTTTCTGAGTTCTTGTTTTCTTTTCTTTTTCCAATTGGGTAGCGCAGGAATATTCTTATTACATGACTGCGCAATTGTCAGTTAAAATAATGCAGTGCCGTATTGCAAAAAATGGCCTGGTCAGGAAGGGGGTAAGACCTTCTGGAGGTCAACTGGTTAAATGTAGTACACATGTATTTGTTCTGTTTCTAGCATTCTTCCTTAAAGCAAAGTTCCACCCTGTATTTCAAGTTTGGTCCCCAACGTTGCTGATCTCATTGCCTAAAATATTCAACATTTTTTCTTTTTTAACATTTTACCCTTTTCGGGTCACTAAATGCTTTACCTCCTCTGTACCTCGCCATGGCGAGGTACCTCATTTCCAGCCGCGCATTGGCTCCTAGGATATGTGTCATCGATCCCAGGAATCAATGGGCAACCTGTAGTACACCAAGTGCGCTGTGCTTTGTTCACACAAGTGTGAGAGATCAGGAGGTGCGCGCTGGGTAGCAAGCTGCACCATTTCCCAGAAGAAACTCGGAGCGGGCTTCAGATGCCCACTCTAATGCCCCATACACATGGTCGGATTTTCCGATGGAAAATGTCAGATCGGAGCGTGTTGTCGGAAATTCCGACCGTGTGTGGGCTCCATTGGACATTTTCCATCGGATTTTCCGACACACAAAGTTGGAGAGCAGGAGATAAAATTTTCCGACAACAAAATCCGATCGTGTCAATTCCGACCGTGTGTGGCCTGTTCCGACGCACAAAGTGCCACGCATGCTCAGAAGAAATTCCAAGACGGAACAGCTCGTTCTGGTAAACTTAGCGTTCGCAATGGATACAGCACTTTCGTCACGCTGCAATGTTAAAAATGGTTTAATACAGCGCACTCTCTTCTTCTTTATAATGTGACAAGAATGAAGTAGTTTTGCTGCTCATATTCACACACACTTCTCACAAAGTTTTTATTTTTGTTTTTTTATTGGGAATCCCTGAATATATTGTTATTAGTTGTCACATCTGACAGAATTTTTTTTTTTAATTTAATTTTTTTGGGGATTTTAAGCCTTTTTTTTTTATTTAATGTTTGTATTTTTTCAAAGGCTGATCTTTGTTCAATGTTATTTTTATTTTTACTCCAGACTATTTTTGTGTGTGTTTTGTGTGTCAAGTTACCCCAACACCATTGATATCTTTTATTATTTAATCTCCAGGAGATTGTTTGTTGTTGGTGTCCCTTGTTCATTTCACATTGTATATTTGAAATGTACCTGAATCCTCACAAAAAAACTGTCATTTTTGAAGTAAAACACATAGGAGAGTATAATTCAAAACAAAAATCCTTTATTAAGGTATCAGAACCGAACAAAGAGGGAGGCAACACTGGATCAACAGGAGAAATTAGCGAAGCCTGGGACCCCCACGGCAGACATCAATTCTTGAACATCAAAATTGGTGGCCTGAAGAGTCCATATGTAAGGGAGGACAGTCTGGTCCAGAATTCGCAGAGATCCGGATAGTAGCAGATGACATCTGTGTCCCCAGGCTGTGGTACCACAAGAGGCTGCATTTTTTGGCCGACCAGACTGGATCCAGGGTCCTCACTTTCTGGTCTTCCCTCCACGTTTCCTTCCCAGCTGTGGCTGTGCTGTTGGAGATGTGGCAGGAGGAGGAGTAGGACCTGGAGGAGGACTGGGAGGACCTGGAGGAGAGGGAGGATGAGGAGGAGGACCTGCAGGAGGTGGAGGAGGACCATCGCAAAGGTGTGTCTGAGCTGTAATTTGGCCCCTCATACCTTTGTTAAGAGCCTCCAATATGAGGGACTCACACATGGCTTGTTGGCCCTCCTCCATCCTCTGCATTTTATATGCAATGACGGCAGCAATGTCCTCCTCCACGGTCTGTGGTGCTCCCAGGACCTCTGTAGCCCTCCAAAAGAGTCCTCTGGCAGCCCCCTCTAGGGCACTCCTCCTCCTGCCACTTTCGCTTTCCAGGGGGGGTGGAGGGACCTGCAGATCAGCCAGCCGGCTCGGCCCGGCCACCTCCTGGCTGAGACTTCCCTGTGTATGAAAAAGGGACATGGTTTTAGTTTTTGCTTCATCAATCACAATCCTAAATTAGTACTCCCAACTAACATTTAGTTAACATCATTGACAGGGCAGCTCCCTTAACATATCTACGAATACTGACATGAAGTCATTGTCTTTCAGTAGCATATCCATGTTCACTGCAAGACACAACACAAGACAAAGCCTAATGTCAGACAAAACTCTCCTAATCTTGTTACAATATAGGCCTCAATCTAGAAGCAGTATAGGCACAAGTTTGTCTCTTACCTTCGTTCTTACGATCGGCGCGTCCAATGCTCCTTCCTCCGCTCACAGATCGTACGTAATACGCACGCGTGTTACGCTTTATACACACTGCGCATGCGTGTAACTCCGCCCGCCCCTGACATTCTTTCTAGTCTATTCCCCGCCCCTTTTCGTTCGGCGCAGTGGGGGAAGAGCACATGGCGGAGTCACAGCAGGTGCGTGATAATTGCAGGAACGAGGAGGAGGAGGAGGAAAGCCCAGATCCGGACACGTCCCCGATCCAGAAGGAGACGTTTTAAGGTCACAGATATGTCCTTTGGGAGATGTTGGAGATGGTCAACATCATGAAGAAGTCCGACTATGACAGAAAGTATGGGCCTTACCCCAACCCCAATATCAGAAAGGCCAAGATCATGGCGAAAGTGATCAAAAGTCTGCACAAGAATTTCGGGGTACGACGATCGAAAGATCAGCTCAGGAAGCGGTGGTCGGAATTGAAATTAAGTGAGCCAGAGCAGTACCGAAAGATCCGGAGTACTGCAAAAAAGTAAGTAGTTGTGCTGTATTCCTATTCTTTCTGTCTTTATTCCGTTCGTGCTGCTCCATATCCTTTTCTTAATTGTAACGTTTAAAAGGGCAACTTTAATGTTCATGGGCCCATTATTCGTTCGTATCAAACATTTTTCTTTCGGCCTCTAAAACACCATTGTTTAGGCCATATGCATTTTCCCACATTTTTTTTGGGCCTACTTGGATGCCAAATATTTGTTTGTGTAGATGGGTTTGTTACTAGAATGAAATGCAAACTAGATTCTGTGTAAGGAGAGGACACTGAGCAGCTGTTTTCACATCTGGACACTGGAGCACTAGTGTAGGACCCCAGAACACCATTTTTATTAGAGGGGCCACATAGGTGCTCCAGTGTATACTATAGGGGGGTCTCCATCTGTGAAGCTTGTACTAAACAGGTAAAGTATTGCAGCTTGACAAAGGGCAATAAAAAAAGACATCTTGGAACTCTGCTAAAATTGACAATTGTACCCCACTTCCAAGCAATGTTTCCTATTTATAGTTCTGCCATCAATTATCTGTGTGCTAATTATACCATTTTTGTTTTACATAGGGGAGAAAAGACTCGGAGGACACCCCTCATCCGAGGAGACCACAGACCCCCCACCTATGGAAGAAGGTGAAATACCCCCAACCCAAGCTGAGCAGGAGGAAGAAGAAGATGTGGTGGAGATTGGCACCACAACAGGTGAGTGTCTGCGACCACAGACTCAGGTAAGAGATGGATGCCGACAGATTTTTGATACCTGTTTTTGTTTTGTTTCTCTCTTTTTAGGTGATCGTGATCCAGATCCTTTCACATCAGAAAGTGCCCAGATCCTGATCGGGGAGATCATGGGGTGTAATGTAGAACTGCAAAACATACAGCAAAAAATCAATGATGTGATTAAAAAAAATAATAACATCACTGATGTTTTGGGGCGAATTTAAAACCCCACAAAATCACTTTTTGGATTGTGGTCCAATCTTTTAAAACTTTTTGCAAAGCCAAATTTGGAGGATGCACACAGTGTGCCAACATGTGCTATCTGCCATCACGGGAGATCAATGGACGCGTTTTGGGGGTGCAACCCCTTCCTCAATTATAAAGTAGCGGTGAGGAAGCACTTGCTCCCCCAAAACACGTCCCTTGATCCCCCCTGATGGCAGCTAGCACATGTTGACATTCGTAAATTGGTGTGCATCTTCCAAATTTGGCTTTGTAAGTTCAAGTTTTTTGGCTTTCTTGTTGGTTTTACACAGGCCTGTTTTATCTTAAATGGACATTTCAATTTTTGATAATGCCACCCCAAATATTGTTATACAACAAACATGTTGGTTTGTTTTAAAAACCTTTGGTAAATGCACATGTGATTGTGCAGGTATAAAAAAGTTGGTTACTCAAGAATGTGTGGATTATTGTCTCAACACTACAACACTTTTGGGGTGATGTAATTGCTGTTTTCAGCAAAAATGGGGGTTATTTCCTAAGGGCAAATCCTCTTTGCACTACAAGTGCAGTTTCAGTGCAGTTGCAAGTGCACTTGTAGTGCAAAGTGTCTTTGCCTTTAGTAAATAACACCCAATAGTGCTTTGTATAAGGTTACACAATCGTGCCATTTTCTGGACTCAACACATTTCTGTCAGGGTCAGCTAAAACAAACACAAGCAGTAAATGTCCACAAAGATTTTCTTTTTTTTTATTATTATAAAAAGGCTTCACAGATTGTCTGGCATATTGATAGCCGCCCTACCCGCAAAGAACTCCAGGTAGCGTAACTGGACATCACGGGCACTCAGGGAGGGCAAGCCAGGACGGCCACTTTCAAGCGCCGTCAGTGTGGTTTGATGTATCATTCCGGCCTCAGGCCCAACTGAGCCAGCATAGTTGGCCGAATGTTTCCTTAAAAAGTTATGGAGAACACAGCACACAAGTATAATATGGTTCAGTTTATACTCCGCCATATGGATGGGTGTCAGAAATAGGCGGAACCGGCTGGCCAGGATTCCAAATGTGTTCTCCACCACTCTTCGGGCTCTGGCCAGCCGGTAATTAAAAACCCTCTGTTCCGGGGTGAGGGTCCTCATTGGGAATGGCCGCATCAGGTGGTCCCCCAGCGCAAACGCTTCATCAGCAACGAACACAAATGGGAGTCCTTCCACATTGTCCTCTGGAGCTGGAAAGTCCAAGCTGCCATTTTGGAGACGCCTGTAGAACTCCGTCTGGGCGATGACTCCACCATCGGTCATCCGGCCATTCTTCCCCACGTCCACATGCAAGAAGTCTTAATTAGCCGACACCACCGCCAACATCACTATACTATTGAACCCCTTGTAATTATAATAGTACGACCTCGAGTTGGGTGGTGGGACGATGTGGACGTGTTTCCCATCAATTGCCCCTCCGCAGTTAGGAAAGTCCCACCGCTCGGCAAAGTGGGAGGCCACAGTCTACCATTCCTGTGGCTTGGAAGGAAACTGTTGAGGAAAAAACAATAAACATTACTATTTTTACTCTGAAACATGGCAAGCAGATTAGACACAAACATTATGGGGCAACCTCCAGACAGCATTTATTAAGGGGAATTTAACAACGCCAAAGTATAAGGTACACCTATCATATTCCCCCTCCCCGACCTCTCATGAGCCATTTCTAACATTATGGGGTGTGTGGAAATCTTGGACAGGTAACCCTCTTCACTTCATTGGGAGATGAATGCCTAAATAATGGGTATTACTTGGAACAGCCCCTCCTTAGTTACACTATTGGCAGCCCACTGGACAGGTAAGAAGTGTCATAATACAAAGATATAAATACACATTGTACACATTTGAGGACATTTGGACATTCTGCTTATCCTTATCAAGATAATAATATGATCCAAAAACTTTAAACAGTACCATTTGAAAGTATACAGGCAGGCCCTTGCACTACATGCTTTGCGGAATTCATCCAAAAAATATGACCACAAAAGAGATGGGTATAGTGTGTATGGGTTTGGCAAAGTCAGCAAATAGATGATTGAGGATAGAGAATTGGGATCAGCTGACTTAGCAGTTGGGGGAGGGAGAGTTACTAAAAATTATTTGGGGACACCACCAAAAAAAAGCCTCTGGCACTCTGCCAGAATTTAAAGCTAAAATAACATTTCTAAACATTTTAGGGGGTGTTTGGGGTAAAGCACTACTATGGAGCAGAAAAAATACATTGTTAAGTGACTACATGAGGTGAATATAGGGCCAGGAGACACAATGCTGGGGAGGTTATTGAAGGGCAAATATGTATGAAGGACCTAAAATAATAATTACATAAAAATCCAGCATGCATGAGAACAAAGGGGACAGTCACAGCATATTACAATCATGGTAATAAGGGAATGAGGAAAGAAATACAATATATTAGTAAACATTCAATACAATAAAATGTGATACTAAAGGATAAAAATCTTACCTTCGAGGAGTATGCATACGCAACATGGCTAGAAAACAGTCGGCTGCTCAGAACGAAGTAACAGAACGCACTGAAGAACAGCAAGGCCTGTGAAGAGCGACCTGAAAAACAGTAACGAACGAACAAGAATACAATGACTAAGTCACGCGGAACTTGCTTGCACGCACTGAAGAGCAGATACAAACCCACAAGCACAAACTGAACAGCAGAAAATGATCTGAAAGCCACGAGTCTGAAAAAGCGCGAATCGTCTATCACCAAACTTTTACTAACACGAGATTAGCAAAAGGAGCCCAAAGGGTGCCGCGCTTGGTTCTGAACCGGCCTTTTCTAGTCTCGTCGTACGTGGTGTATGTGACCGTGTGGTTGGCGATTGGAAATTCCGACAACTTTGTGCGACCGTGTGTAGACAAAACAAGTTTGAGCCAACATCCGTCGGAAAAAAATCCTAGAATTTTGTTGTCGGAATGTCCGCACAAAGTCCGACCATGTGTACGCCCTATAATACTTGAAAATATTGTTCAGAAAATAAAACCTCTTTTTGAAGGAGCAGTCAATAAGTTGAATGTTAAATGACAGGCTATATTTAATATTGTTCCCATTTTAACATTGTTTATCTTGTACAGTAACAAATTTATGAGATGTCTACCTAGTCCAAGGATTGCAAAACAGGGAAAAGAAAGACCATAAATCTTGTGCCAGCAGGCACGTACAAGAAAACACATGCTAAAACAATCGAGGACCACAAATGTGGATGAGAAACAAATAGTTGAAGTAAATCACATGATTAATAACATCATAGTGACAGTTTCCAGGTCAAAGTTATTTATTATACCAAGCAAAGTAAATAGTCAACTATGTGGACTGTTATCTTTTGAAGCAATGTTCTATATTACAGTAGTCTACACACACACACACACACAATATTGTGGGAAGATTAGCTCACGTGTAGTGCTTGCAAAGATGCAATTATTTTAAAAATCTTTTAAGGTTTTTCTTGCCTACTTTAACCACTTGTCCACTGGAAGATTTACCCCCCTTTTATTACCAGGCCATTTTTTGCTATATGGCACTGTGTTACTTTTTTTGAATGCAAAGGTTTTTATTTGGAAGATCTTGTTACAAACAGGATATTATAATCGTACAAATCAACAATAAACAAGAAATACCAAGTACAAGAAGACATTACATAGAATGGAACTGAATGAGAGACTGGTTACATTTCACTAGTTAATAGTTTGTACCAAATGGGAAATAAGTAATAGACAAAAACGTAGAGCAAATTCAGTAGGAAGCCACAGCATCAGGGAGAGCATTGATCACGTTTAATATAAAAAGAGGAACAACTGTGGGTTACAAAAAGGGGGTATCCCAGTTATCCCATTTCTTGTTAAAGAGCTGCATCGTGTCATACAATGTATGGTGAATATGTTCAAATAGTTTGATCATCTCCATCCTGGCTAACACCTGTGGCCAAGAGATGGAGGAGAAATGCCAATGTGATGTGGTTACCCAATGAATGGATACAAAAAGAGTGTGTATCAATCTTTCACAAGGAATGGGGTGAGGTATTGGGGTGAAGAAGAGACACATTTGCATTGTTAAAGTAATGGGGCGACCTGCTATTAATGTAGACTTTGTGGTTGCATGTTGCCAAATTGACTGAAGGTGCTTACAGCTCCAAAATATATGGATAAAGGAGTCAGAGTCCAGGCAGCCATGAAAACAAGATGGAGAAACTAATGGGTAAATAGTATGGAGCTTAGCTGGTGTCATATACCACCTGGTGTGTAATTTTATCAAAGTTTCAGGGATTGAAATAGATTGTGTGTTCTTGAGCATATTATTGAGCATCTCTTCTCATTCAAGATGTGTAAAAGTGAGACCAGATTCTGCTTCCCATTGGGTCATCGGTTTAGTTTTCTCTGTGAGAGAACCTTAAATAAAGGCTAAGGTCACCTTTGTTCACTTTTTTTTTTCTAAATTCCAGCTCCCCTTTGTACCAATATAGCATTAATGTACTTATTTTGCAAAAGTAAAACAGCTTTCCATTAATTCTACACAGGCTTACCTCACTCTCTTCATAGCTGTTTAAACACACTGCTCGATTACTTCTACCTTACTTCCTGGACTGACTTTAGGACATGACACAGGAAGCAGTTGAACAGCTGATCTCATTAGCACACACCCTAAATCATCTACCCTCAGCTAGCCAACTCCTTCCTGTGTCATGGCCTAAAGTCTCTCCAGGAAGTAAGGCAGAAGTGATCGAGCAGTGTGTTTAAACAGTGAGGTATACCTGTGTAGAGTTAATGGAAAGCTGTTTTATATTTGCAAAATAAGTACTTTAATGCTATATTGGTACATAGAAGAACTGGAATTTAGCCTTTTAAGGTAGCTATAAATGAATGATATTATAGCATGATGTGGGAAAATATTGGGTGATAATTACTTTGAAATTGTAAATGGCTTTGAATGTTAGGGTGAGTTGTATACCAAGGTAACGGAAGGATTGAGTGCACCATGCAAAAGAAAAATGTTGTTGCAAAGAGGCCATCAATTCCCCCAAAATAATAATTGGCATGGCAGAACATTTGGCTAGGTTAACACCCAGTGCTGATATAGTTTGAAAAGAATCTAATAGGGATGTCAAATTGGGTAGTGCAATTAGGGGATTGATTAGGAATAGTAGGGGGATTGATTGTAACCATTGTATAAGTGATCCAGTGTCTTAGTGAGAGATTGTAAGTCTGCAAGTTTGGCTTTGTGTTTGTTAACAGCTATGCCAATGAGATGGCCTCACATGACAGCCTTATGAGCAGTCCATAGCGTAGAGGGAGACATCGCAGGATGTGAGTTCTCTGCAAAATAGTTGTCCAGGTTTAGTTCAGTTTAGAAAGCGACTGGATAATTACGGGGTCTGTGAGTAGGGAGTCATTGAGTCACCATGTGTGGGTCATGGGTTTAAGGCCAATTTGTGACATGGTGAAGGCCACCATATGATGGTCAGACCAAGGACAAAGGTAAAGCTTAACAGCAGATAATTGGGGTACAGAATATGTAGTCTAGGCGAGCATAGCTGTCATGTGGTTTAGAATAAATGGTGTAAGATCTTGAGCCCACATTATAAGCTAGCCATGCATAGAGAAGTTGGAGGTAGTGTAAAGATCTGGCAACCGATTTAGGAATGGCTTTGGAAGATGGAGTAACTCTGGTTCTAATCTAAATTTGGATGGGCAGTGATATTAAAATCACCTCCCACTATTAAACATGGGGAGAGATATTGATCCAGAATTTCAAAGAAATGCTTAAAAAACAAGGCTTGTGCATAGTTAGGAGTGTATACTGAAGCTATGGTGACAGAGCTGCCTTGAAGAACCTTGAAGTATAAGAAATTAACTGTCAGGATCCTTATTCACATGTAGAACATAAAACAATAAAGAGTTATGGATAAATATAGCTACTCCACAAGACTTACTGGAATTGGATGTGCAATAAATTTGTTTATACGCTTTGTCATGAATTGAGGGTGGTTAGAGACAGAAAAATGGGTCTCTTGCAACATGAGGACTTCAGCACCTAAGCTCTTATAATGGCGGATAAGGATGGGGCGAACAACCCCCGCACCAGCACATACCGAATAGGCAAAAAATTTGTCAGAACACACGAACACAGTTAAAATCTATGGGACACAAACATGAATAATCAAAACTGCTCATTTTGGCTCTATACACCACCACAATGGATTTGAAATGAAACAAACAAGATGTGCTTTAACTGCAGGCTTTCAACTTTAATTTGAGGGTATTTACATCCCAATCAGGTGAACAGTGTAGGAATTACAACAGTTTGTATATGCGCCTCCCACTTTTTAAGGGATCAAAAGTAATGGGACAGATTAACAATCATCCATCAAACGTTCACTTTTTAATACTTGGTTGCAAATCCTTTGCAGTCAATTACAACCTGAAGTCTGGAACGCAAAGACATCACCAGACGCTGGGTTTCATCCCTGGTGATGCTCTGCCAGGCCTCTACTGCAACTGTCTTCAGTTCCTGCTTGTTCTTGGGGCATTTTGCCTTCAGTTTTGTCTTCAGCAAGTGAAATGCATGCTTAATCGGATTCAGGCCAGGTGATTGACTTGGCCATTGCATAACATTCCACTTCTTTCCCTTAAAAAACTCTTTGGTTGCTTTTGCAGTATGCTTCGGGTCATTGTCCATCTGCACTGTGAAGCGCCGTCCAATGAGTTCTGAAGCATTTTGCTGAATATGAGCAGATAATATTGCCCGAAACACTTCAGAATTCCTCCTGCTGCTTTTGTCAGCAGTCACATCGTCAATATATACAAGAGAACCAGTTCCATTGGCAACCATATATGCCCACGCCATGACATTACCACCTTCATGCTTAACTGATGAGGTAGTATGCTTTGGATCATGAGCAGTTCCTTTCCTTCTCCATACTCTTCTCTTCCCATCACTCTGGTACAAGTTGATCTTGGTCTCATCTGAAGAGATAAATGTTGTTGGATCTTTTACAGAAACAGATAGGTGTCTCCACTCCCTAGTAGTAGGTAAAAGTGTAAAATTACGATGAAGACTTAGCTGCCCCCCAAAAAATGGGATTTGTAGGAGACAATAATATCTGTATTACAAGGTAAGCACAGAATAATTGAGATTGTTTAAGAATTTGATTTATTGATACAAAAATATAAAATATAAAATCACAAAATCAACATGATGCAGAATTTGTGAATGATACTTGGATGTACAGTTTAGCAAGATGCTTGGATATGCAGAAAGCCGACATGTTTCGCAGTTTCCTGCTTCTTCAAGGGCGTCACATGCATCTATAGATTCATCTAAATTACATAAAACATCATTAGGAACTTAATTTATTGAGTACACAAATGATAAAAATTTCCTTGGAAGAGTATATATGCTTACCCAATCAGAGATTGCACATGCTTACAAGGGACGTGTATGGCAAATACTCATGGTCAAGACACGGCTATCAGAGTCAGTCAGCTGGAACCGCTATCCTGTCAAATTCCTGAGGGTTGGATAGTGGGATATCGGATCACGCAGTTACCAGGATATCAGAAGATTGTTACCAGTGCCATTAATCTAAAGATTTAAATTGAAATTTAAAAGGAACTATTTTTAAGCATTAGTGAATCAGTAATAGGGTACTAATATATTTATTTAGATATTTGTGCGAGTGGTTTAGCAACAGTCACAGATGGTCAAAAATGTAATGCAGGTAAGCCAAAAGTGGCCCAGCCCGGGCCACCAGTGGCACGTCAGCAACATAAAGTACGCCAAAGTTGATCCAATAAATATATATATGAAGATAATCATAATAATTTATTAAATTAACACTAACAAACTAGGAGGCTGTATCCACAGGACCTGGTGAGTACAGATATAGGGTCTGATTAGGAGCCATCAATGGGACAGGGAGGGAAAAAAATCAACCATTTAATGTTGCAGATAACGCAATATATAAATACAAGACTATATTAAATTGTACAGCTATGGTTTAGGGGCAAAACAACATTGCAGTGACATGGTTTTCATTGCTCTAATCAATCGGCAGCTGATGACATTCACCATTATGCTTAACAAGGCAGGTGGAGGCGTTCAACAACATGTCCACTATAGTATATTGTATAAACCCGCATCAAGGTAATAAAGATGATCCTGAATGCGTTTCGCAAATGGGCGTTTCGTCTTCCCAATATAGAATGCGCCACATAGGTACATTGCAAGGTAGATGATCCCAATGGTACTACAGTCTGCATATGTTTTTGATTTGTAATACCCTCCTCTTGGTAGGGGGCAACCAGTGCCTTCCCTAATCCATGGGCATTGGTCACAGTGACCACATTTGAAGGTCCCATTTCCACCTGCTGCTCCAGTTAAGGGAGCGGCAGGTGCAAAGTGACTATGCACAAGATTGTCCCTAATTGAGCGAGATCTCCTATAGGTGATTTCTGGTTTGTCTTCCACATACTTGGATATAACCGGGTCTTCTGATAGAAAATGCCAGTTATTTTGAATTAATTGCCGAAAGACATTCTGATGTGCACTAAACGGTGTTACAAATTCAGTTGTAGATTTGGTCTCTTGTGTCTTTGTTTTATAGATTAATGATTCTCGTGTATTTGCTTTGGCCCTTTGGCTTTTTTGAGGACCTTTTTACTATATCCCTGATGATAAGTCGTGCATATAGTGCTTTAGCTTCACGATTAAAGTCCTCCTCACTGGCACAGTTTCGGTGCAGTCTTAAATACTGGCTGAAAGGTATACTTTGTACCAGGGGGCAGGGATGGGCACTAGAGTAGTGCAGAATTGTATTGCCCACTGTTTCTTTCCTATATAAATTACTGTGTATCGATCCATCATTGTTCAAAAAAAGACGCAGGTCCAAGAAGGGGATACTTTTAGTGTCTGACTGAATTGTGAATTTAAGATTAAAATGATTATTGGATATGTATATTTTAAACTCTGAAAGTTCTAAGGCGGACCCTGTCCAGATGAGCAGCACATGATCGATAAACCTTCGCCACAATAAGATGTGGAGAAGGTGTATCACTGCGCCGTCATCTGAAAACAGGGCTCGCTCCCACCCCCCCAGGTACAGGTTGGCGTACAATGGGGCACATGATGTTCCCATCACTACCCCCTGTACCTGGAGGTAGGTGGAGACGTTAAACAAAAGTATATTGGTAGTAAGGATATGTTCCAATAATGTCATAATGAACTGAAAGTTCTAGGGTATCCTTCAAGTAAGAAGGTAGTGCCATTACATGCGGACGTAGATGGCTATCAACATATTTGCTGGCCAACTCTGTATGGCTACCAATCCCCAATACAATTGGCCGCCCAGGCGGGTTCTCAAGGTTCTCATTGGATCAACTTTGGCGTACTTTATGTTGCTGACATGCCACTGTTGTCCCGGGCTGGGCCACTTTTGGCTTACCTGCATTACATTTTTGATCACCTGTGACTGTTGCTAAACCACTCGCACAAATATCTAAATAAATATATTAGTACCCTATTACTGATTCACTAATGCTTAAAAATAGTTCCTTAAATTTCAATTTTAAAATCTTTAGATTAATGGCACTGGTAACAATCTTCTGATATCCTGGTAACTGCGTGATCCAATATCCCACTATCCAACCCTCAGGGATCTGACTTTCACAGGGTAGCGGTTCAAGCTGACCGACTCTGATAGCCGTGTCTTGACCATGAGTATTTGCCATACACGTCCCTTGTAAGCATCTGAAATCTCTGATTGGGTAAGCATATATACTCTTCCAAGGAAATGTTTATCATTTGTGTACTCAATAAATTAAGTTCCTAATGATGTTTTATGTAATTTAGATGAATCTATAGATGCATGCGATGCCCTTGAAGGATCAGGAAACTGCGAAAAATGTCGGCTTTCTGCATATCCAAGCATCTTGCAAAACTGTACATCCAAGTATTATTCACAAATTATGTATCGTGTTGATTTTGTGATTTTATATTTTATATTTTTGTATCGATAAATCAAATTCTTAAACAATCTCAATGATTCTGTGCTTATCTTGTTATACAGATATTATTGTCTCCTACAAATCCCATTTTTTTGGGGGCAGCTAAGTCTTCTTCCTAATTTTACACTTGGTCTCATCTGTCTATAGGATGTTGTTCCAGAACTGTGAAGGCCTTTTTAGATGTTGTTTGGCAAACTCTAATCTGGCCTTCCTGTTTTTGAGGTTCACCAATGGTTAACATCTTGTGGTGAACCCTCTCTATTCACTCTGGTGAAGTCTTCTCTTGATTGTTGACTTTGACACACATACAGCTACCTCCTGGAGTGTGTTATTGATCTGGCTAACTGTTGTGAAGGGTGTTTTCTTCACCAGGGAAATAATTCTTTGGTCATCCACCACAGTTGTTTTCCATGATCTTCCGGGTCTTTTGGTGTTGCTGAGCTCACCGGTATTGAAAGTTGACAGCAACAGATTCCAAATGCAAATAGCACACTTGAAATGAACTCTGGACCTTTTATCTGCTCCTTGTAAATGGGATAATGAGGGAATAACACACACCTGGCCATGGAACAGCTAAGCAGCCAATTGTCTCATTACTTTTGGTCCCTTAAAAAGTGGGAGGCACATATACAAACTGTTGTAATTCCTACACTGTTCACCTGATTTGGATGTAAATACCCCCGAATTAAACCTGAAAGTCTGCAGTTAAAGCACATCTTGTTTGATTCATTTCAAATCCATTGTGGTGGTGTATAGTGCCAAAAAGATTAGAATTGTGTCGATGTCCCAATATTTATGGACCTGACTGTATGCAAGTTATTGTCATAAAAAGTGTTTGGGGACCCGGGTCCTGCCCTATGGGGCCTGTATCAATGCAAAAAAAATGTTCGTTTTTCGGGAGCAGTGATTTTTTTAATGCTTAAAGTGAAACAATAAAAATGAAATATTCTTTTAAATATTGTGCCTGGGGAGTGTCTATAGTATTCCTGTAAAGTGGCACATTTTTCCCGTGTTTAGAACTGTACCACAGCAAAATGACATTTCTAAAGGAAAAATTGTCATTCAAAACTGATCACGGCTGTAATGAATTGTCAGGTCTCGGCAATATAGATAAAAATCATTGAAAAAAAGAGCATAGGATCCCCCCAAGTCCATTACCAGGCCCTTCGGGTCTGATATGGAAATTAAGGGGAACACTGCGCCAAATGTTTAAAAAAATGGCGTAGGGGTCCCCCTCAAAATCCATACCAGACCCTTATCCGAGCACACAACCTGGTAGGCCGCAAGAAAAGAGGCGAGAGAGCGTTCCCCCCTCCTGAACTGCACCAGGCCACATGCCCTAAACTTGGGGAGGTTGCTTTGGGGTAGCCCTAAAGCACCTTGTCCCCATGTTGATGGGGACAAGGGCCTCATTCCCACAACCCTTGTCCAGTGGTTTTTGGGGTATGTGGGTGGGGGGCTTATCGGAATCTGGAAGCCCCCTTTAACAAGGGGACCCCCAGATCCTGGCCACCCCCCTGTGTTAACTGGTAATGGGGTACGATGTACCCCTACCATTTCAGAAAAAAAGTGTCAAAATGGTAAAAAAGACAATAGCCGGTGTTTGACAATTCCTTTATTAATAATTTCTTCTTCTTTCCCCCGCTTCTTCCTCCATTTTCTTCTGGTCTTCCTTCGGTTTTCTCCTTCTTCCTCCATCTTCTTCTTCCCTTGCTTCTTCCTCCATCTTCTTCTTCCCTCGCTTCTTCCTCCATCGTTCTCTGCTTCTTCCTCCGGTCTACTCCATCTTCCTCCGGCTTCTTCTTCCCCGCATCGTCCTCCAGACGATCCGCCTCAGTGGAAGGCTCCTACAGTGTGACACTTTTGTGCTTGTGACAGTTCTTATATAACTGAGGATGGGGCCACCCCATGACCCCGCCCCCTCTGACGCCACAGGGAGTTCCCTATGGCTTTCCCGTGGTGTCAGAGGCAGGCGGGGTCACTTAAACTTTTTTTTTTTTTTTTTCATTGATACATGTCCCCTGGGGCAGGACTCGGGTTCCCAAACACTTTTTTATGACAATAAATTGCATATAAGCCTTTAAAATTAACACTTTAGATTTTTCATGTTAAAGTGGAGTTCCACCCAAAAGTGGAACTTCCACTAATCAGATTCCTCCCCCCCTCCGGTGACACAGTTGGCACCTTTCAGGGGGGAGGGGGGTACAGATACCTGTATATTACAGGTATCTGTACCCACTTCTGGCATAAATAGCCGCAGAATCTGCGGTTATTTACGCCACTTCCTGCTCCCTCCCGCTGCCTGCTGGGAAACACACACGGGTCCCAGAGGCAGCAGGGAGCATTCGTATTGCGCGGCGCGACTCGCGCATGCGCAGTAGGGAACCGGGAAGTGAAGCCGCACGGCTTCATTTCCTGATTCCCTTACCGAAGATGGAGGCGGCAGCACCCGAGGACGGAGAGACGCTTCGGCCTCGGGTGCCGACATCGCGGGCGCCCTGGACAGGTAAGTGTCCATGTTTTAAAAGTCAGCAGCTGCAGTATTTGTAGCTGCTGACTTTTAAAAAATTTTCTTTCGGCGGCGCTCCGCTTTAATGTACCATAGACTATAACGGTGTTCCGGCAGCTTTTGAATTTGCCTCGAACACCACATATTGCTCGGTGTTTGCAGAACATCCAAGCAACCAAAGTTCAGCCCGAACTTATGCTCAGACTGAACCGTTCGCCCATCCCTAATGGCGCAAAAGCCTTTTTGCACATCTGAGAAAGGTTGAAGCCCTGTATATTGTGAGTTATTATTTTAAATACCATGATAAATTACCAAAAAAGGAGCTTGATCATAAAGGCCCATGGTATTAAGAGTAGGGAAAAAAATGCAAAAAAAGGAGACGCCACTTCTATATTAGTACCTATAGTCTCGTAGCAGTGAGTCCTGAAAACCGAGTTAAAATGTCCAAGTGGAGTAGCTAGAATTTTGAAGTTATGCCTATGTGATAACTGCTAAAATTGAACATCAGCAAAGACATTTATCAAGAGCATACTGTACATTGAAATATAACTGTTGTATTAGATCTTCCATAACCAAAAAACATTTAAAAATTTGAACTGCTTTTAAGCAAAACTATGCTATCCGACTGACCAAAAAACAAAACTCATCGGCCTAGGCAGACCGATACTCACAGGGGGAGCCAGGATGTTCCACAATAGCAAACAGGGCAACAACTCAAACCACATTACCCCGAACACCATTGCAGGCTGGATCCAAGGAGTAGGGGGGATGACTGTAGGCACGGAGAGACATTGCTTGAAAGCGAGAGTTTTCTCAATAACCCAGATAGCAAGGATAACTAGCCACAAATTTGTGTCAGTGTTGAATTGTAATGCCCTGTACACACGGTCGGACATTGATCGGACATTCCGACAACAAAATCCATGGATTTTTTCTGATGGATGTTGGCTCAAACATGTCTTGCATACACACGGTCACACAAAGTTGTCGGAAAATCTGATCGTTCTGAACGTGGTGACGTAAAACACGTACGTCAGGACTATAAACGGGGCAGTAGCCAATAGCTTTCGTATCTTAATTTATTCTGAGCATGCGTGGCACTTTGTGCGTCAGATTTGTGTACACACGATCGGAATTTCCGACAACGGATTTTGTTGTCGAAAAATTTTATAGCAAGCTCTCAAACTTTGTGTGTCGGAAATTCCGATGGAAAATGTGTGATGGAGCCTACACACAGTCGGAATTTCCGACAACAAGGTCCTATCACACATTTTCCGTCAGAAAATTTGACCGTGTGTACAGGGCATTAGTCTGTTAACTTGCTGCACATTTTCACTGGCGAGCTGTACACTTTCAGAGCACTTGAAGCACATGTTCTACTTGACACTTTTCCAATTTGTAGCACATTTTCGCGGCAAGTCTCTAACAAGAGCAAAGTTGCAGTGGTGAGTCTACAGCAAGAGCTCTGCAAGTCTACAGCATGAAAAGTCAACCACGGTGACCCCTGTGGTGGGATGACTATAGCACAACATAATTGAAAAGAACTTGCAGCAGACTTGCAGAATGTTTGCAAAGAATGTTAATCTGGAGTCATGCAATGCGGACTTGCTGCAATTGTGCAACAAACTTCTGAAGCCTGGCAAGTCTAGCACTAGCTTAGCAAGTCATTTTCAAACTTACAGTTCAATTGCTTGCTATCTAGGAAAGTACTTTGGTGCATGGAAGTACTGTCCAGGTAGCATATTTCCTATACGTAAAGGCAAAAGGGGGATCATAAACAAATAGGAGTCAGTTTCAAATCTCAAACTTAACTGTCGAAATAAGTGGCAAAGAGTTTGGCAAAGAGTCCCCGTAGGTCTGAAGTAGAGGTGTACTGCCACTGTCCATCACTGGTGTGACATCTGCAAGGGCGTCAGGGATTCATTGGGAGTCATAAAGTATGGAAACAACTGGGTTGTAGAATGATGGAAGATAGATTAGGCTGTCAGGTCTTGGAATGGTTGGCATCATCTTCTTTGATCCCGGCGGGGAGAAGGTGTAGCCTAGAGGGGATTTGGTCTGGGAGTCGAGGGCTGGCTGGGAAGGGCATCTGACTCCAATAACTCGAGCTTAACCGCTTCAGCCCTGGAAGGATTTACCCCCTTCCGGACCAGGCCATTTTTTTGCGATACGGCACTTTAACTGACAATTGTGCAGTCGTGCAACATTGTACCCAAATAAAATTGACGTCCTTTTTTTCCCCCGAATAGAACTTTTTTTGGTGGTATTTGATCACCTCTGCGGTTTTTATTTTTTGCGTTATGGACAAAAAAAAATGATAATTTTGAAAAAAAAACAATATTTTTTACATTTTGCTATAATAAATATACTTTTTTTTCCTCCTTGATCTTGCATCTGCGGTCTAAGATGGCCCAAGAGATATTAGGAAATATTTGAATTTTCGCTCCATCTAGCTCAATATTGGCATCATTTCTTCATGCTCATAGAATCTCCTGTTTTATGAGGTAATCCTTTATGCAGCAAATTACATTGCATGGAGGCTTATCTGTGGGTGGTTTTGGGTGGAGGGCCCGATGTATTCTGTCACAGGCAAAGAAAGTTATGGAAGTCTCAGGGAGGAGAGCATGGAACAGTTTGGATAAAGCTAACAAATCCGTAACCATCTCTGGAATGCCTGTCAGATGAAGGTTATTTCTATGGTTCTGGTTGTCTAAGTACTCTACCTGGGACTGCATGTATGTAAGGTTCTCAGCTAAGGTCTCATAGTCCTTGGGGGGGTCAGCCGGGGCTAGGGAAAGTTTGTCATGTTTAGTTTCCAACAGATCAGTACGACTTCCCAGTGCAGCTATTTCTTGTGTGAGAGTGCTGGTAGTTTTATGCAGCTCAGTCTGAAACTTCTGCTAGCTTTTCATACATGGAAGACAAGCTGTCCTCCAAATCAGCCTTAGTTAGCTGTGGAGGGTACTCGCTGTTCTCCTGTTGCAAGTGTGAAACTGTGGGTGATTCCACAGAGGCCATGAAGACACGCCGGGCCTGGGCACCATCTTCAGTCATGCCTGCCTGCTCCTTGGCATGAAGAAGATATATTGTGAGCGATCATTGTGGCTGGCGACCCTTCATTTTCTTGCTGGACGGCATGCACCACGTTGTCCCACATGTATTCATATAATGTAGTCATAAACGATATAGACGATAGGATAAATAGTGCAATCTCAATATTTGTGGATGATACAAAGTTAAGCAGGGCAATAACTTCAGCACAGGATGTGGAAACCTTACAAGAAGAGCTAAATAAAATAATGGTGTGGGCAGCTAAATGAGGTTTAATGTTGAAAAATGTAAAGTAATGCATTTGGGTGCTAAAAATACGAGTGCCAGGTACTCACTAGGGAGAGAACCTCTGGGGGAATCTAGGATGGAAAAGGACCTGGGGGTCCTATTAGATGATAGGCTCAGTAATGGCATGCAATGCCAAGCTGATGCAAGCAAAGCAAACAGAATATTGGCATGCATTAAAAAGAGGATCTACTCCAGAGATAAAGTGATAATTATCCCAATCTACAAGACTCTGGTCCGGCCGCATCTTGAGTATGCTTTCCAGTTCTGGGCACCAGTCCTCAAGAAGGATGTGCTGGAACTGGAGAGAGTCCAGAGAAGGGCAACAAAGCTAATAAAGGGCCTGGAGGATCTCAGCTATGAGGAATGACTACATGCATTAAACGTATTCTCTCTGAAGAGGAGACTCTTGAAAAATATAATAGTATTTTTATTGATTTATTTATTTTATACTAGTAATGGTGGCAATAAGCAACATATAGCGGGAATGTGATATTGCGGCAGACAGTCTGACACTTGAGTGTGAACCATTTACACTAATACAGTGATCATTGCTAACAATATACACTGTCACTAATAATGCTAGGAGACTTAGATGGGAACTATTCCCACAAGACAATTTAACACAGGATGAGAGGACTGCTCACAGGGATATTCGAGCGGGGGAGACCCCCCTAAGCAAACTCAGAGGAATCCATTGCGGATCAGGACTCCCAGCGCCCACCTTCACCAGGTACAGACTTTCCCCCCCTGCCTCTGGTCACCTCACCCACATCCACTGAATCCCTGCTTGGCCATTTGGGACCCTGCTTTCCCTCCACCCCCATGATGGACCCCCATACAGGCTTGCTGCTATCTGTGACAGAAGCCTCTGCAAACTCTCCTGCACCCACAGACTTTACTTCCATGATGGAGGCTTTCTCCCATTTACTTTAAAAGCCTGGCCCTGAATGTGGCACAAATAACTTCATCCATCCATGCTGATCTGCAGCAACTGGGGCAGAGGATTGATTCCATTGAAAAGAAAGCTGACCAGGCAGTCTCTCGTATCAACCAAAACTCAGCCAGAATACAGAACATGCAGGATCAACTTGAAACAGCTTTTTCTAAAATCGACGATCTCGAAAATCGATCGAGACATTATAATTTCCGCATTAGAGGCCTCCCAGAGGCTGAAAAGGACACTCACACTGCAGTTAAAAGCCTGCTGAGAAACCTCATTCCTGACATATCAGAACACCATCTGGAGATCGACAGAGCACATAGAGCCCTGCAACTCCCCCGCTCAGATGGGCTCCCCCGCGATATAATTGTGAAACCTCACTTTTATTCGGTCAAGGGGGAGGTGATGAGAAAGTCCAGGGGAACTGATGACCTCAAGCTGCTCGGACACAGGATTCAGATATTCGCTGACTTATCACCGTACACGGTACAGAAGAGGCGTTCTCTCAAACCGCTGATACAGCAATTGATCGAAAAGGAAATTACCTATCGCTGGTCGTTTCCCCTGCGCCTAAATTTTGCTTACAAAAATAAGAGCTATGGCTTCTCAACCCTTGCTGAAGGCGAACGCCTCTTATTGCATCTAGGCTTGATCTCACAAGATCCATCATACCCCCAGCAGTGCAGGAATACTCCAGCTTCCACGAAACGTCCACCACCAGTGAGCCCTCTGCAACCTTCCTGGCTGAAGTAAAGTTCCAAACGCACCAAAGAAAATTTCCCAACTTGATGTTTTGGCCCCATCAGGATCAGGGCTCTGATCCGGAACTTTCCTTTTGTCTACCATAGTCCTGAGCTACCCTTTTGATTCTACTTATAACTTTCTCTTCTCAAGGGTCTCTGGGCTTCAGGGACAGACTACAACGGGGATCTTGACTGTGGTCATCTCCTCTGAGGAAACACACCTGGGGAACGGCCTTTACTACATGCCTTTTGGGACTGGGGGGGACTAGAAGCCTGTGCCCCCTGCAGGACGCTGGCTATCTCGAGCTGCTCAGGATAATACTTGGGGATTTAGGTCTAGCTTAATACTCACATTAGTGAGCATTTATTTGGGTCTCACCGGAGGGGAAGGGGGAAACAAATTTATATAATTTACCCTATCTGGATTAATCTTCCCCCAATTTAAAACTTAAATCATAGATGGGACGGCTTTGGCCTTCCGGACAGTGGGGAAAGTCTAGCTCCCTGCTGCCCTGGGGGTTGGGGCTCTCGCCGTCTTGGTCGGTCCCCCCCCCTGGGCTCTAGGGCAGAGGAGTGAGCCCCGGGGGGGGGAGGATGGTTGAGATTACAACTTCTCTGTTACGTTCCCATTTATTTTAAAGTTATTCATGTTTTTGGTTCACTCTGACAGTTACATCAAGGAGGATTTCCTTTTGACACCCTCCTTTCTTATAGATATCTTCTACTGGTGGCAGGGTAGAGGTGGTTCCAGTGCACCTCCATTAGGAACCAAGAGTTAATGCCATTGGTTCTTTTACCGGCTGCCCCAGGTATGGGACACCAGTCCTCTCAGGTTATATGGTCAGGATGGGATCCCCCATCCTACCCCGGGAATTGGGGGTGCCTAGGAGCCCCCTAGTTTCTAAGCATTGTTACTTTTGTTTACAAACATATTTGTTACAGAACGTTGACATAACACTTGTGCTTTCTCTCCTGCTCTCTTTCATCTCTTTTCTCCCCATTCCCTCCCTTTTGCACTTGTACGCTCACAGGTTCCGGGTCCGGCTTCGATCACTCCTCCCAGGTCTTGACAAGACTACTTCCACCACACTTGGGCTCTTGGGAGCCTCGACCGTCATCCGGCATGGTAAGATCTTTAACGCAATCCTGACCTCACCTCCCATATATAATTGCTAATCCTCCCACTACGAAGCATACCCTTAAAATCATATCTCACAACGTTCAGGGACTCAACTCCCCCATTAAATGCAGAAAACTTTTTCAGCTTTACAAATCCATGCACACAGACATCCTCTTCCTCCAAGAGACTCACTCCCCCACATCTTACCAACCCACGTTTCTTCACCAGCACTTCCCACAATTTTTCCTCACCTCTGCACATAACAAAACAAAGGGTGCTTCACCAAACACATTAACATTGCTCAATCAGAAACTGTGTTGGACCCCGTGGGCCATTTCATTTTAGTCTCAGGGACCATTGATGGAGAGTTATATACTTTTGTCTCTTACTACTCTCCCAACAAGGGTCAGAAAGTTTTCTTTGATTCACTATTGTATAAACTCCAACCATATCTTAAGGGCACAATCTTTATTGGTGGGGACTCCAACACAGCATTTGATTTCTCCTTGGAAAAGATGGGTTCTGGTATCCCTAAACCTAAACGCCCTTCCAGACAGAGTGCTAAAATAGCAAAACTTCTTTATGAAATGGGATTAGTAGATATTTGGAGGGAGACTCACCCACATTCTAAAGACTACACACATTACTCGGCTCCCCATGGTTCCTATGCCAGGATAGACCACATCTTCACTAGACCCACTACAATCCCTTTGGTTTTGAATTCCAGATAGTGGACACCCCCCTATCAGACCACTCCATGGTCACGTTAGTAAATCAAAGAGCCTCGGAACGTACTAACCCCCCATGATGGCGTCTACAGGAATCTTTATTAAGTGACCCCATACAGTGTACAATCATAGAAGGAGCCATTAAGGAATACTTTGATATAAATTCCACAAGTGATGTTTCCCCTGAGACGGTGTAGGCTGCACACATCTCAGTAATCAGGGGGAAACTAATCCAAATTACAGCCCAGCTTAGATCAGAACACAGAGCGGACATCTCAAGAGCCCACAAGCTAAACCCTTCCCCAGAATTGTTAGATAAATTGGATAAAGCTCGGGCACTGCTAAACCTGAACCTCACTACAACATCTGAGAAAACAACTCAGATGGTCGGGGGCTAAATTCTACTTCCAAAAGGACAAGATTGGCTCGAAACTTGCGGTTAAGCTCAGCCCGAAACCCAGATCATTAGCCTTTTCAAAAGTGGGGTTACAATCCGGGGAACTGTCTCAGAACCTCGCTAAAATAATGGAAGCTTTCCTCCAATACTACGCGGAACTTTATAAACCGAGACCCCCTCATTTAGCGAAAACACAGCAGGAATTCTTAAACTCCATTTTATTGCCCTCCCTCTCTAAGAAACACAGTGACTTACTTGAAAGTCCTTTTTCCCAGTAAGAAGTTCTAGATACGATTAATTCTCTAAAACTAGGTTCTGCTCCAGGCCTGGACGGACTCTCCATGGGGTACTACAAAAAGTTTGCACCTACACTAGCCCCACACCTTTCCAAATTCTTTAACTTCATTAGAGAGGGTTCTCCTTTAGGATCAGATCTAAATGCAGCGTACATCTCAATGATCCCCAAACCAGAGAAAGACCCCAGTGAGGTGGGAAATTATTGCCCAATATCTTTAATCAATAATGATATTAAGATCCTAACAAAAATTTTGGCGAACAGGGTGTCAAGCTTCATTCCCTCTTATATTCATCAAGACCAGGTGGGTTTTATCCCTGAGTACAGACCAGATTAGAAGGACCATTGACATCCTACAAAAATGGGGTTTTGGTCTGTACTGCCTAAATCTGATTCGTTCCCTGTACTCCAACCCGACAGCACAGGTACGTCTGCTGGACAGATACTCGACTTTGTTCCCTATAGGCAGGGGCACCAGACAGGGGTGTCCACTATCCCCCCTCCTATTTGCAATAGCTATAGAAACCTTGGCCATAGCTATTAGATCAAACCCAGACATTAACAACTTGCTGACCATCTCACGCCGATGTACGTCGGCAAAGTGGCACAGGCAGGCAGAATCACGTACATATACGTGATCTGCTTCCCGCGGGCAGGGGGTCCGATCAGACCCCCCCCGGTGCCCGAGGTGGTCAGCTTTTGTCCAGCGGCGATCGGAGGTGAGGGGGAGACCATACATTCGTGCCCCCTCCCTTGCGATCGCCGTCGGCCAATAGAATCATTCCTCTGCTGCTGAAAGCTAAACAGCAGCAAAGGAAATGATGTCATCTCTCCTTGGCTCGGTATTTTCCGTTCCCACGCTGAGGAGAGAAGACTGCAATGTGAGTGTAAAACACACACACAGTAGGACACGCCAGGCACACAAAACACTCCCCTATACCCCTGATCCCCCCCGATCACCCCCCAATCACCCCTCCCCCCCTGTCACACTGACACCAAGCAGTTTTTTTTTTTTTTTCTGGTGTCAATTTGTGGCAGTTAGTGTGGTAGGGCAGTTAGTATTAGCCCCCTTTAGGTCTAGGGTACCCCCCTAACAAAGTTTTAACCCCTTGATCACCCCCCGTTGCCAGTGTCGCTAAGCGGTCATTTTTCTGATCGCTGTATTAGTGTCACTGGTGACGCTAGTTAGGGAGGTAAATATTTAGGTTCGCCGTTAGCATTTTATAGCGACAGGGACCCCCATATACTACCTAATAAATGTTTTAACCCCTTGATTGCCCCCTAGTTAACCCTTTCAACAGTGATCACCGTATAACTGTTACGGGTGACGCTGGTTAGTTTGTTTATTTTTTATAGTGTCAGGGCACCCGCCGTTTATTACCGAATAAAGGTTTAGCCCCCTGATAGCCCGGCGGTGATATGCATCGCCCCAGGCAGCATCAGATTAGCGCCAGTACCGCTAACACATACGCATGCAGCATACGCCTCCCTTAGTGGTATAGTTTCTGAACGGATCAATATCTGATCCTATCAGATCTATACTAGCGCCCCCAGCAGTTTAGGGTTCCCAAAAACGCAGTGTTAGCGGGATCAGCCCAGATACCTGCTAGCACCTGCGTTTTGCTCCTCCGCCCAGCCCAGCCCAGCCCAGCCCACACAAGTGCAGTATCGATCGATCACTGTCACTTACAAAACACTAAATGCATAACTGCAGCGTTCGCAGAGTCAGGCCTGATCCCTGCGATGGCTAACAGTTTTTTTGGTAGCATTTTGGTGAACTTGCAAGCACCAGCCCCAGGCAGTGTCAGGTTAGCGCCAGTACCGCTAACACCCACGCATGCACCGTACACATCCCTTAGTGGTATAGTATCTGATTGGATCAATATCTGATCTGATCAGATCTATACTAGCGTCCCCAGCAGTTTAGGGTTCCCAAAAACGCAGTGTTAGCGGAATCAGCCCAGATACCTGCTAGCACCTGCATTTTGCCCCTTCGCCCGGCCCAGCACACCCAAGTGCAGTATCGATCGATCACTGTCACTTACAAAACACTAAACACATAACTGCAGCGTTCGCAGAGTCAGGCCTGATCACTGTGATCGCTAACAGTTTTTTTGGTAGTGTTTTGGTGAACTGGCAAGCACCAACGGCCTAGTACACCCCGGTCGTAGTCAAACCAGCACTGCAGTAACACTTGGTGACGTGGCGAGTCCCATAAGTGCAGTTCAAGCTGGTGAGGTGGCAAGCTCAAGTAGTGTCCCGCTGCCACCAAGAAGAAGACAAACACAGGCCTGTCGTGCCCATAATGCCCTTCCTGCTGCATTCGCCAATCCTAATTGGGAACCCACCAATTCTGCAGCACCCGTACTTGCCCCATTCACATCCCCAACCAAATGCAGTCAGCTGCATGAGAGGCATTTTCTTTATGTCCTCCCGAGTACCCCTACCCAGCGAACCCCCCCAAAAAAGATGTTGTGTCTGCAGCAAGCGCGGATATAGGCGTGACACCCGCTATTATTTTCCCTCCTGTCCTGACAATCCTGGTTTTTGCATTGGTGAATGTTTTGAATGCTACCATTCACTAGTTGAGTATTAGCATAGGGTAAAGCATTGCACAGACTAGGCACACTTTCACAGGGTCTCCCAAGATGCCATCGCATTTTGAGAGACCCGAACCTGGAACCGGTTACAGTTATAAAAGTTAGTTACAAAAAAAGTGTAAAAAAAATATATATATATATATATATATAAAATTTTAAAAAAGTTGTCGTTTTATTGTTCTCTCTCTCTCTCTCTCTCTATTCTCTCTCTATTGTTCTGCTCTTTTTTACTGTATTCTATTCTGCAATGTTTTATTGTTATTATGTTTTATCAAGTTTGCTTTTCAGGTATGCAATTTTTTATACTTTACCGTTTACTGTGTTTTATTGTTAACCATTTTTTTGTGTTCAGGTACGCCATTCACGACTTTGAGTGGTTATACCAGAATGATGCCTGCAGGTTTAGGTATTATCTTGGTATCATTATTTTCAGCCAGCGGTCGGCTTTCCTGTAAAAGCAATCCTAGTGGCTAATTAGCCTCTAGACTGCTTTTACAAGCAGTGGGAGGGAATGCCCCCCCACCGTCTTCCGTGTTTTTCTCTGGCTCTCCTGTCTCAACAAAAAGAACACTGTATACAGTGGACGTCGACCGTCTATTAGGGATCGCATGACGGGGAATGTAGACTCTCTTGCAGCTTCATCTCCCCATCTAACTGGGCCTTTGACAGCTGAAGGTTCAGACAGTAGACTCACTAGCTCCTCACTTTCTGGGAGAGAGCACTCCACCTCCAGTGCAGTCCTACCACCGCCCACTATCACTGGGCCCGGGGTCCCCTCCTTGGCTGTTGATAGTGGGATAGTGTTTGATCCATCCATAACCACCTATAATCCCTTTACCATTCTAGAAAATCTAGAATCTGATCTTTGCAATGGTAGTATAGCTAATGTTACACCCCCATTGACTTTTTTAGAATTGGAAGTTGCGGGAATGGAGGGGTCCGCAACGGAGAATGGGATCTTAAACCCTCAACCATCCACACTGCTAACAATAAAAAAGTCAAGGAAACGGGAGGAGGAACAAGAAGAGGTAGAAGAGGAGGCAAGGGACACAAAAAGAGGCAGAGTGTAAATTGCACCCATGCCACCATTAAAATCTACAATTTGTCCAGTTCTGTGTTCACTGACGCTGAGCTAGATCTGCTCAGAAAAGGTCTTAATTATGCCCCTCCCAGTGCCCCCAATTTATTCGAACTATTCATCGACCTCAATAGGTATATACGTAAACTTACCCTTCAACGGTATTACCTATTGAAGGATAATGGGAAAACCACTGCTAATAGCATCACCGAGTCACCACTTTGCTCTCCTGTGAGCAACAATACAGAGGATGACTCTGCTCTAAACATTTTAGAAGAACTATATGCAGAAGTGGAACACTATAAGCCACCATCATCCTATGAGCATTCTAGTGATGCAGCCATTATTCACACTCCCTTTGCACCTAAATCCTCGTTTTTTCCACATTGGGCCAAAGGCAAATATATATCGACTTTCTATGATGTTGTCTTTGAATCCTTTAAAAGGAAATTCCATCATACTAACACCAAAGGCAGCAAATTCAATAAACATCTTGATCCACTGGGGCTATCTGTTAGTAGTCTCAAGCAGAATCAGGACGTCATTATTCGGAAAGCCGATAAAGGCGGCAGTCTGGTCATTCAAAATAGAGATGACTACATTGCCGAGGCAATGAGACTACTAGGAGATACAGACACCTATGCTAGACTCAAAAAAGATCCCATTATAGAATATACGAAAGACCTGAAGTTACTCTTGGACAAAGCCCTATTGGATGGGGTCCTCACTAAAAGCGAGTATCACTTTCTCTACAATAGACATGCTCTTACCCCACATTTCTATCATTTACCTAAGGTGCACAAGAGTGAGGCCAACCCTCCAGGTAGGCCTATTATTGCAGGTATTGATAGTATTACAAGTAATGTGGGTTGCTATATAGATCATTTTTTGCAAGGGATAGTGACCAGCCTTCCATCTTTTGTTAGGGACTCGAGCCAAATGCTGGAAATACTGTCCCATTATGTCTGGCAGCCGAGGTACAAATGGCTTTCCCTAGATGTAGCCTTGCTCTACACATCAATTGACCATACTTATGGCCTTGGGGCGGCCAACTATTATTTGTCCAAAGAGGGTGCACTCAACTCAGTACAGGCCAAATTTGTGCTTGACTGTATTGAGTATTCTCTCACGCACAACCACTTCTCATTTCTCGGAGAACACTACCTGCAGACTAAAGGCACGGCTATGGGGGCCAGGTTCGCCCCAAGCTATGCCAACATTTTCATGGGATACTGGGAAGAACTATCTATTTGGAACAACAACCCTTATGGAGCGAACCTGGTCCTCTATACCAGATATATTGATGACATCCTTATCATTTGGGATGGGACTGATCAGGAACTACACCTCTTCCTTGACCATTGTAGAGGGAACCCCTTTGGGATTAGCTTCACTCACGTCATCAATAGTGAGAACCTTGTCTTTTTAGACCTCGAGCTTAGGAGTGACCCTGATGGCAACATTCTCTCTAGAACACATTTCAAATCTAGTGGTGGCAATTCCTTTTTGCACGCTGACAGCAATCACCATCCTAGATGGATTAGAAATGTCCCGTTTGGACAGTTCTGCCGTCTGAAGCGTACGTGCACCAAGAAATGTGACTACCTAGAGCAAAGCAAGGTCCTTCGCAACAAGTTCCTGGATAAGGGTTATGACTCCACCCTTATTGAGACTGCCTTCAATAAATATGCCCTCTTGTATGATGATATTCCGACATGTGATCCACCGTCCATTTCCTCCACCAATCAGGATACCATACAGACTCGTTTTTCCACACAATACACCAACAAAGCCTTTGAGATACAAAGTATTCTACGGAAAAACTGGAATATTCTGAAACACGATCCAGTGTTAAGTGAGCACCTTTCTGATGGCCCAAACATAGTATATAGAAAACCACGAGACCTGAGAGGGCTTATAGCCCCCAGTATGGTGAGGGAGCCCCGTAATAGGTCCATAAATGCATGGTCAACAATCTTTGACCAGAAAGGTAGCTACAAATGTAGTATCAAGAATTGTGGCACATGTCAATACATGTGGCACAGAAAAAAGTCAGTCACCGGCAGAGACGGTAGAATACATCATCTGAAGCAGTTCATCAACTGTGGGACGGACCACGTGGTATATGGCATTCTTTGTCCATGTGGACGCCTGTATGTAGGTCGTACCTCCCACCCTATGAGAGTGCGTATTGGCGAACACAAATGTGACATCACAAATACACGTGTCAAATATCCAGTCCCATCCAGGCATGAAAGTGTTCGGGATCGAATCCATTGGAGGCGGCCTCGATAGGGGCAGGAGACACCAAAGGCTCTGCAAACGCGAAGCCTATTGGATCTTCACCCTTGGGAGTATGACCCCTGGGGGCCTTAATGAGGACCCTGAGGTTCACAAAATCACGTGACCCCATAGTATCCACCCACGGCGCTTCTATATGCCACTGCCATTTTATCCACATATACACACCTTTCTGTCCTTTCTGCTTCTGGCCCTAGGTCGACTTTCGATTGTTGCATTCTAATGTATCTTTCCAGTTTTATTTGGTGTATCATATTTCATATTTCTCTCAGTGACCTATGGTTAATCAAATCTACACTGTACTATCATAATGTGGTTATGTTATTATTATTGTGGTACCATTGTTGATATGTTTAGCATATATGATATAGGCATCTTCTTTGTTTTTTAATGACAAGTTTGTCACGTCACACATGTTGCACACAGTAATGAGAAAGGGACCACCCGGCTTTCGCCTGGAAAATATCAACTATAAAACAAAAACACATATACATATATGTGCATATACATCCTTTTCAAATCCCCCCACCCTCCGTTGTGGGGTATATGATGACTACCATGAGCACATTAGCACTAAGTAGTCACTATGCCAGTTACTGTTCGTGCCACATGTGTCCTCTCCTTCAGTACCATCCCGGTGGATCCAATCACCCCCTTTTTTTATATTAAGAACATTTTTAATTCTTATTGTTACACTATTTGTTTTATAATAATTTTTTTAATAATCTATTATTAGTTCTTATACATATTTTTAAAATATTCATACACTCTGGTCTGGCCTGGATTAGTCCTTCATTTATATAATAATCTTTCTTTGCTGCCTCGGGTGCCACATGGTTTACAGTGATGTGGGCACATATGCAATGTGCAGATGGGCATATGGATTGTGCATCCTGTTATATTGTGCATCTATCTCTATACACATATACATGTACTACTAGTACCGCTGACAGGCCTAAATGCTATTTAGCATAACACTATATAAGCTGTATACTATCCATTAGTCACCATTGACTTCTGGTAAATATGTGTGACATAGATATGTGTGTGTTCACTGCCTGTCAGTGTGCAGCAGCCCCCGTGACTTAGTGTGTGACGGCCGGCTTGTCTGTGCATTGCTTCCGTGTAGTCACTTGCGGGGCGGGCCCGTGGTCTACACTGTGCTGGCCTCGCCCCCTCGAGCCTCTGCCTTTACTAGCATGGCGCCGCGCTATCCCCTGCCGCTTACGTCATCGGTAAGCGGCAGGGGGCACAGAGGAAATGACGCGCACCGCCCCTTCCTCCTGTCTGGAACGCAAATGCACTGGCGTGCTTTCCAACACTTAATATACATCCAGATAGAACCAGCGAGCCGCTCTTCCACACACATTACAGCTTTAAAGCGATCAGGGTGTACTGAACATGTAAGGTACAGTGTCGATCTCTGTTTATATATAAGTTTATTAACATGAACTTTCTTTCTTGCCTAACAGATGCATCTACCCCATGCCACTCTGCACCTTTCTGTGCCCACATATCTCTTTCTATATATATATATACAGGTGTGTGTACATATGCACACATCTATCATTGCTGAACATGCACCCCTATGACTAGCCCCTGCTGGGTTTTTACTGTATTACAATACAGCGACACTCACCAGTTTTTTCATTTTACTATATCTAGTAATGAATCTATTCATCAATCTATTTCTATTTTTATTATATTTTTTTTAAATCATGATGGGCTATCCGTTTGTACAGGCAAAGAGTGTAGGAGGGAGGATCTCCCAGGAAGGGAGGAGCCCTATGTGCCCCGCCCCATCCATTGATTGGGCCTGTTTGGCATTCACTACTATATATACAGGGCCTACTGAAGGAGGGTTCACTGCTGAGCTCTGATGAAGAAGGGATGAGCCCTTCGAAACGCGTAAGCAGGCAGTGTATATATTCCTCGGAAACACCTTTGGAAGGCTTTGTTCATCATCTATACCACTTGTTGCAAGTTGATGTCCAAGGTTTATGGCACATGATTCTTTACTGCTTGTGAGTAATTTCCTTTATCATTTTATTCAATAAATGTTTTACAAAAGATAATGCACATGGCTGGTGCGCCCTTCTCTCTTTTTATGTCTTTGTCTGCTAGGAATCCCCATCCTTGAGGGCAGCAAGGCCAGTGTATTCCTTCTATATTGGGTCGACCACTTGTGCGCAGGAGTCATTTTCTGTTTTTATATCGGTTGTCTCAACAGGGAACCTGAGAATGCAGCCGACGATTCAGCCAGCTGACCATAGAGCTGATCAGAGACCAGAGTGGCTCCAAACATCTCTATGGCCTAAGAAACCGGAAGCAACGAGCATTTCATGACTTAGATTTCGCTGGATGTAAACAGCGCCATTGGGAAATTGGGAAAGCATTTTATCACACCGATCTTGGTGTGGTCAGATGCTTTGAGGGCAGAGGAGAGATCTAGGGTCTAATAGATGACAATTTTGTCAAAAAAGAGTACCTGTCACTACCTATTGCTATCATAGGGGATATTTACATTCCCTGAGATAACAATAAAAATGATTTAAAAAAAAAATGAAAGGAACAGTTTAAAAATAAGATAAAAAAGCAAAAAAATAATAAAGAAAAAAAAAAAAAGCACCCCTGTCGCCCCCTGCTGTCTGTCGTCAAATGTAAACAGCAATTGCAGCATGCATGTGAGGTATCACCGCGAAGGTCAGATTGAGGGCAGTAATTTTAGCAGTAGACCTCCTCTGTAAATCTAAAGTGGTAACCTGTAAAGGCTTTTAAAGGCTTTTAAACATGTATTTATTTTGTTGCCACTGCACGTTTGTGCGCAATTGAAAAGCATATCATGTTTGGTATGTACTCGGCCTACGATCATATTTTTTATTTCATCAAACATTTGGGCAATATAGTGTGTTTTAGTGCATTCAAATTTAAAAAAGTGTGTTTTTTTCCCCAAAAAATGCGTTTGAAAAATCGCTGCGCAAATACTGTGTGAAAAAAAGAAAAACGAAACACCCACCATTTTAATCTGTAGCGCATTTGCTTTAAAAAATATATAATGTTTGGGGGTTCAAAGTAATTTTCTTGCAAAAAAAAATAATTTTTTCATGTAAACAAAAAGTGTCAGAAAGGGCTTTGTCTTCAAGTGGTTAGAAGAGTTGGTGATGTGTGACATAAGCTTCTAAATGTTGTGCATAAAATGCCAGGACAGTTCAAAACCCTCCCAAATGACCCCATTTTGGAAAGTAGACACCCCAAGCTATTTGCTGAGAGTCATGTCGAGTCCATGGAATATTTTATATTGTGACACAAGTTGCGGGAAAGAGACAAATTTTTTTTTTTTTTGCACAAAGTTGTTACTAAATGATATATTGCTCAAACATGCCATGGGAATATGTGAAATTACACCCCAAAATACATTCTGTTGCTTCTCCTGAGTACGGAAATACCACATGTGTGAGACTTTTTGGGAGCCTAGCCGCGTACGGGACCCCAAAATCCAAGCACTGCCTTCAGGCTTTCTAAGGGAGTAAATTTTTGATTTCACTCTTCACTGCCTATCACAGTTTCGGAGGCCATGGAATGCCCAGGTGGCACAAAACCCCCCCAAATGACCCCATTTTGAAAAGTAGACACCCCAAGCTATTTGCTGAGAGGTATAGTGAGTATTTTGCAGACCTCACTTTTTGTCACAAAGTTTTGAAAATTGAAAAAAGAAAAAAAAATGTTTTTTCTTGTCTTTCTTAATTTTCAAAAACAAATGAGAGCTGCAAAATACTCACCATGCCTCTCAGCAAATAGCTTGGGGTGTCTACTTTCCAAAATGGGGTCATTTGGGGGGGTTTGTGCCACCTGGGCATTCCATGGCCTCCGAAACTGTGATAGGCAGTGAAGAGTGAAATCAAAAATTTACACCCTTAGAAATCCTGAAGGCGGTGATTGGTTTTCAGGGCCCCGTACGCGGCTAGGCTCCCAAAAAGTCTCACACATGTGGTATCCCCATACTCAGGAGAAGCAGCTAAATGTATTTTGGGGTGCAATTTCACATATGCCCATAGCCTGTGTGAGCAATATATCATTTAGTGACAACTTTGTGGAGAAAAAAAAATTGTCACTTTTCCGCAACTTGTGTCAAAATATAAAATATTCCATGGACTCAACATGCCTCTCAGCAAATAGCTTGGGGTGTCTGCTTTCCAAAATGGGGTCATTTGGGGGGGGTTTGTGCCATCTGGGCATTTTATTGCCTTCAAAACTGTGATAGGTAGTGAGGAGTGAAATCAAAAATTTACGCCCTTAGAAATCCTGAAGGCGGTGATTGGTTTTCGGGGCCCCGTACGCGGCTAGGCTCCCAAAAAGTCCCACACATGTGGTATCCCTGTACTCAGGATAAGCAGCTGAATGTATTTTGGGGTGCAATTCCACCCATGCCCATGGCCTGTGTGAGCAATATATCATTTAGTGACAACTTTTTGTAATTTTTTTTGTAATCACTTGGGACAAAAAAAAATAATATTCAATGGGCTCAACATGCAATTTCCTTGGGGTGTCTACTTTCCAAAATGGGGTCATTTGGGGGTGTTTTGCACTGCCCTGCCATTTTAGCACCTCAAGAAATGACATAGGCAGTCATAAACTAAAAGCTGTGTAAAATCCAGAAAATGTACTCTAGCTTGTAGACGCTATAACTTTTGCGCAAACCAATAAATATGCGCTTATTGACATTTTTTTACCAAAGACATGTGGCCAAATACATTTTGGCCTAAATGTATGACTAAAATTGAGTTTATTGGATTTTTTTTATAACAAAAAGTAGAAAATATCATTTTTTTTCAAATTTTTCGGTCTTTTTCCATTTATAGCGCAAAAAATAAAAACCGCAGAGGTGATCAAATACCATCAAAAGAAAGCTCTATTGGTGGGAAGAAAAGGACGCAAATTTCGTTTGGGTACAGCATTGCATGACCGTGCAATTAGCAGTTAAAGCGATGCAGTGCCAAATTGGAAAAAGCCCTCTGGTCTTTAGGCAGCCAAATGGTCCGGGGCTGAAGTGGTTAAAGGGGTACGTTGCGGAGATCAGGAACATAAATGCGCACTCTATGCTGATGACCTCATACTGTATATTACCTCCCCACTCCATTTCAGGCATATACAAAGTTCTAACTGCATTCAGTGCAGTGTCAGGTCTGACGGTTAATATGAATAAATCCACCACGATAAATGTTACTGTACCTTCCGGTTTCCTTTCACAATTCGCTAGTAATTTTGACTTCCCCTCGGCCCAGAGGACCATCCGATATCTTGGAATAAACCTTACAGCGGATATCGGTAGCCTCTTCAAAGCTAATTATCCCCCCATGATTTATAAATGCAGAGGGAACTTGATAAATGGTCTAGATGTGGTCTATCCTGGCTTGGAAGGGTGCATGCTGTAAAAATGACACTTCTTCCATGCCTTCTGTATTTATTCCGCTCCCTTCCAATTCCACTTACGAAAAGTTTCCTCCGCAAACTCCAGCCGGAAATTACGTGCTTTGTCTGGGGAAAGAAGGGATACAGATGCCCATCCAGCGTCCTTATTTGCATTAAATCTCAGGGCGGACTAGGACTCCCAGATCTTTGGGGATACTACCAGGCTGCTCAATTGGCTCAAATATCAATGATCTTCTCTAAGGGCCCAAAACCTGACTGGCTCTCTATAGAAAGAAGAGCGATGCCTCTTCACACCCTTGACTACCTTCTGTGGTGTGACCCAAAAATCAGACCAGCCATAATGGCTCCCACCCTGTCATACTCCATATCACTCAGTACCAAGCTATTCAGACAAACTATCCTAACCTCTCCTTTAAAACCTCTATCACATATTTTTCATAATGCTGACTTCCCCCCGGGTGTAAACATACAAGCATTTAGATTGTGGACTGATAAAGGTCTCTATTGAATCGGTCACTTCCTTACCCCAACTGGCCCAATAACCTTATCTCACTGTAAGAAAAAACTCGACATGCCGGACTCTGAAAAATTTAGATTCAACCAAATTTCACATTTTCTACAAACTATTTGGCATAACAATTCGAAACCTCCATCTATAACCCCCTATGAACACTGGTGCTCGAATATCCAGGACCAGAAAGGGGGCATCTCCTTGATTTATATGGTGCTTATGTCAAAGCCCGACACACCAGTATATGCGAAGACCTGGGAGGAGGATACAGGCCGAACGTGGACATCAGCAGAATGGTACAGATCTTGCACTCGCTCCTTCAAAGGTATCTGCAATATCTCCCTTATAGAAGCCAGCCTAAAGGTTATGTCAAGGTGGTACTATGTTCCTGCCAGATTAACAATGATTTTCCCTGGAACATCCCCTCTTTGCTTTAGAGGTTGTTCACTCCAGGGCTCAATGATTCACACTTGGTGGACCTGCCCTCGTATCAGAACTTTTTGGCAGAAAATATTCCGAATCATCAGTAACTTATTTAAAACATCAGTTGCCCCCAACATACATATAGCTCTCCTTAATCAGAACGTGCCTGCTTTGCCCAAACACTCACAAGTACTGTCCTATTTTATTTTGTTAGGAGCTAAAATTAACATTGCTAAATGTTGGAAAAAGCCCACTGTATCCCTCAAGAGTTGTGTTAGGAAAATTTTGTGGATTATGTCTCAGGAGCATTTAGAAGCAAAACTCAATGATAAAGTGGGGAGGTTCATGACCACCTGGGAACCGTGGGCCTCTCTTCAGAACATTCATCTCATGCTGGGAATGACAGCAGGAGCAGGTATTAACACCTCCCCTCCCTGATTCAACCTCATCCTTATTCCTTTCCCTCCTCCCCCTCTTCTTTTCCTATGTTTTCTTTCTTTCTCCTTTGGAACTCTCTTGTTCCTTACATTTTAGTAACACATAGGGTTCTGCAGTTCTCCCTCAGGGGAAGATTGTGAAGAACTTTATTGGGTCGGCCGGGGGTTCCTTGCCCCTCCCGCAACTAAAAGTTATCTCCCACCCTTAGGGTTGTACTACGATTTGGAGGGCACTACCTTTATTGCCTTCCGCTACTTCTCCAGCGACAACCTCTAGGGGAATGGAAGTGGACGCTGGGGGGTCACTGCACACTCCTTCAGGAAGATCCCACTGGGGAAGGGAGTGTGGGGCGTCCCAGTTAGTCCATAACCGGTATTACGGAGGTGGTTATAGGCCCCTAGGGCAGTTCCTTCATTGATATAGTGTTTCTTTTCAAAAAGCACATCTTGCAATATAGAGTTATAGTGTACCTGTGCCTGTAGCTATACCTCAACATTCTTTTTCAGTTACTCATAATGATATTGTTTCAGTAATCGATATGTATCAATCCATTGTCTATATATATGTGATCCTATACTGTTCATCATATAAAACTCAATAAAAATATTTGCAATAAAAAAAAAAACACTGTTTGCTATCATAGAGCGTGCTCGAGTCAATAGCTTAATTGATAAGAAAACAGTTGAATTTTTGAAACTGGACTTTCCGAAGGTGCCAGTTTTCTATGCACAAATCTTTGGACGACCCTCCTGACCATTCAATTATTTCAGGAGTGGGTTCACTCACTGAGAGAATCAGTGAGTGCATAGACAAGATTCTGCAGCCATTTGTATAGGGCCAATTCTCATATGTAAAGGACACCTCACATTTACTTGCATTTTTACATGAAATGACACTACTGAAGGACACTTTATTAGTGATGGTGGATATAGAGGCTTTGTGTTCCTCTATACCTCATGATAGGGGTCTACAGACCATCAATAAGATCTTGGACAGTAGACAATTGGACAAAAGAGACCATAATAAATTGGTTGTGGAATTATTGGAATTTTTGTTGAAAAACAATACATTTCAGTTTGACGGCAGGTACTATTGTCAGGCCCAAGGCACAGCCATCTATCTCTCCACCCCCCAGCTCTCTCCATCTGTCTCCTCACGCATTACCAACTTACTAGCAGACATATCAGCCTGGATGTCACATCATTTCCTCAAACTCAACCTATCCAAAACCGAGCTCATGATATTTCCTTCCTCAGGTGCCACTTCCCCTGATTTCCCTGTCAATATCAACGGCTCAACTATCAACCCATCTCCCCACGCCAAGGTCCTAGGTGTAATCCTGGACTCTGAACTAACCTTTCGACCCCACATTCTATCACTATGCAAAGCTTGCCGCCTCAATCTCCGCAACATCTCCAAGATACGCCCCTTCCTAACCAATGTCACCACAAAGCTTCTAATCCACTCCCTGGTCATCTCCCGCCTCGACTACTGCAACTCCCTCCTCATTGGTTTACCTCTAAATAGGCTATCCCCACTTCAGTCGCTGCTGCCAGGCTCATCCACCAACCGCTCAGCGTCTGCTACACCCCTCTGCCAATCCCTCCATTGGCTGCCACTCAGTCACCGAATTAAATTCAAGATACTAACTATAACTTACAAAGCCATCCACAACCTGGCCCCCAGCTACATCTCTAACCTAGTCACAAAATACCAACCTAATCGTTCTCTTCGCTCCTCCCAAGACCTCCTGCTCTCAAACTCCCTTGTCACCTCATCCCATGCTCGCCTTCAGGACTTCTCCAGAGCCTCCCCCATCCTCTGGAATGCTCTACCCCAATCCGTCCGATTTTCTCCTATTTTATCCACTTTCAGACGATCCCTGAAAACTCATCTCTTCAGAGAAGCCTATCTGGCCCCCACCTAACAACTGTACATTTATCTTCTCAATCAGCACATCACCCACAGTTATTACCTCTTGTATCTCTTAACCTTCCCTCTTAGATTGTAAGCTCTAAGGAGCAGGGCCCTCTGATTCCTACTGTATCAAAGTGTATTGTATTTGTACTGTCTACCCTTAAGTTGTAAAGCGGTACATAAACTGTTGGCGCTATATAAATACTGTATAATAATAATAATAATAATAATAATGGCCACCAAGTGTGCCCCGGCATACATCATTATTTACTTGGGAGTTTGGAAGAATCGGCTCTTTGACAGAGGGGGGCGTTGTCAGTGTGCCTGTTCAGGATTCTATCCTGGTACAAGTAACAGGTATATTGACGACGCCCTCATATTATTGTCTGGAACTGAGAGAGAGTTGAAATCATTTATGGGGACCTTGAGTGACAACCCCTACAATTTGAGTTTTACATGCGACTTCCATACAGAGAGGCTCACAGTTCTAGATCTAACAATTACCCTGAGTGAAGATGGTTGTATTAAAACCAAATTATACAGGAAAGTAACTGCAGCCAACAGTTTACTACACGTTGAAAGGTTTTATCCTGAGACATTAATTAAAAACATACCAGTTGGCTAGTACCTAAGGGCCCTCCACAACTATACAGATGAGCAGGATTTTGAACAGGAAGCAAAAATTTTGAGGGATAGATTCCACTCAACACAACACGAACAACAAGAAGTGGCTCACTAAGACCTACAATAGGTTGAAGGACAGTGAAAGGGGTTCCCTGATTTTCAAATGTAGGGAGGGACAAGACAATCTGGGTCTTACAAGGCTAAGCTTACAGTACATACAGAAGGTAGACAAGGTCAGGGACATTAGTTTGGCACATATTCCCTTTTAAGGGAATATACTTCAGCTGGTAAATTTATCTCAAGCGATCCATTGTTGGTATACAGGAGGGCTCGCTCACTGAGTGACCTCCTGGTACACAGCGATATCTCTTGGAAATCCCCTTGTTACTCTGTTAGAACAGGCATGACTCCATGTGGGAGCTGCGAGTTTTGCCCCTATATGACGCCTTGCAGATGCCCACAGAGAGATTTTTGATATGTAGACAGAAGGAAAATTGTGGCACCATGGGTGTAGTGTATGTCATTGTATGCTCCTGTAACTCGTTTTACTTGGGAAAGACTATTAGACCTGTGCGAAAGTGGTTCCAGGAGCACATGTACGAAATTGAGACATATCTTTTGAAGGCCCCATTAGTGTGAATTGTGTGCCTGCAGCATGAAAGGGACCCCCATTGTCTCAAGTGTTGGGACCTTGAGGTGATCCCCCAGGACAGAAGGGGGGTAGCTTTGACAATTGATCCTTCAATTGGATCGGGGAGTTGGAGGCCACGAGGGCACCTGGCTTGAATGGCAGCCTGAGCTATGTTCCCTTCTTGAATTAACCATGCTACATCACACTGCACCTTTTTATGACATACTTTTTGTATTTTTTTATTTTTTTACACAACTCACTGTAGACTTTAGAAATATTGATACATTTTGGTTATTTTCTTTGATAACTACCACGCTGTTGGTTTTTGACCATTGGGTTTTCGGAAATATTATATACCATCTGTCTCCCTCTTGTGAAGACTTTGAGTAAATTTGTATTTTAGGTTTTTATTTTTTCACAGCAACCAGCAACACTTTCATTGCACTTTAGCCACCGCATGAGGTTCGGGATGGCGCCTCCACGTGTCGTACGTGGTGATGCTGCGGCGCACACGTGATTGTGGTTGGCACCCAATCAACACGATGTATGGATGGCGCACAAGGATGCATGCGTTCACAGCCATTAAAGCATTACACGTGGTGGCGGGACTGCACTCTCTTTAACCTCTGAAGCAGGCGGCAGAGACCGGTGAAAGGCATAAGGTTATGCCAATGCCCACCTCTTTGTTATGACTTGGATTTCATTCCTAAAGAACCCATGATACAGTAGACCCTGCAAGGGATGATTCTTTCACCCTAAGTGCGCAACAGGACCTGATAAGTATACTAATTTCTCTCTGAATGTGGGACTTTTCCATTACTATGTGCACAACTACTTTGGATTACAATTAGTCAGTCCAGGACTTGTACTGGTAGCTTGAGTTTAATTTGTGACTGTGTCATACTGAACAACCCTACAGTGTGAGGGAGGGAATCTGAGGTTTGGCGTTTTCTGCCCAAATGGTGGCAATTTACATATTGCATACCCAGAAGTCTGAATGCTGAACCTCCTCTGGACCACTGCATCAAACTCTGTTATGCTCAACTATTTTACCATAATCTTTCCATGTTTCTTTTAACATGAGTTATGTGAATCTCCTTTAAGCACATCCAAAGAGTACAGGAGCTATTCAGTGATAATGAACTATAATAATAATAATAATAATAATAATAATAATAATAATAATAATAATGAACTATATGTGAACATTCCTTTGCAGGAATACTAGTCCAACACATTGGACCCTGCATACATACCCCATAATGGCAATTAAGAGCCAGGGGTTGGGGCCAACTTATTCACATTTTCTAGCAGATACAGTGAGTTATTTTTATAATATTTTTTTTCTACGGGATGGTTGAACAAAATCAGGTTTTTTATTTTAGAGTGTCACAACAGTTTTAAACCAGTGAAGATTTTTCCTTACATCCTTTCACAGGTGAAACAAGCATGTGTAACATCTCCCAGGACTATGCATATGTACCTTTTGCCTTACTAAATTCCATAAACAAGTATCTCCTGTATCAATTAACCACATATTAGTCCAAGTGTATACTCAAATGACCTATAATTGCAGTACCACCCAACTATTCAAAAATAATACCCCTAAATGAAAAAAGAAATGACAGAATCAATAAAGACAAAATGAATGTCCTCGCTTCGGCAGGACATATACTAAAATTGGAACGATACAGAGTAGATTAGCATGGCCCCTGCGCAAGGATGACACGCAAATTCGTGATTCCATATTTTTTTTTCTTTTCTACAACAACTACTGTAGATATACCTACACTCACACAAGAACAACTACAGACTTTAAACCAAAAGTTCAGCACAGAAGAAATACATAACGCCATTGACTCTCTCCCTGGCAACAAATCACCAGGCCAAGAAGGATTTTCTGGGGAGTACTACAAAACCTTTAAACATTTACTGATCCCGTATATGGAACGCACTTTTAATACTACTGCTGCCTCTGCCTCTTTTCCACCAGAAATGTTGAATGCGATTATAGTGACGCTGCCTAAGCCAGGGAAGGAACCCACTACTCCCCCAAATTTCAGGCCCATTTCATTGCTTGATACCGATCTGAAGATTTACGCCAAAATTATCGCATCCCGCTTGTTAAATATACTCCCCCTCCTCATATATCCTGATCAAACCGGGTTCACCAATGGTCGTCAGACGTCTGAAGCCACCCGCAGGCTGACAAATGTTATACATTTAGCTAAGATGCACAAAAGGCCTTCTCTGCTGTTGGCGCTGGATGCAGAGAAGGCCTTCGACCGCATTCACTGGCAATACCTCACCCAGGTCTTGAACAGATTTGGTTTTTCTGGCACCATTTTCTCCGCAATTCTAGCCTTATACTCGAAACCCTCCGCCCAAGTTTTTAAATCAGGAGCACTATCCAAACCATTTAACATAACGAACGGCACAAGACAGGGCTGCCCTCTGTCTCCCTTAATTTTCAATCTACTTATGGAACCCTTGGCTATATATATCCGCTGTCACCCCGACATTAAAGGCTTCTCCATAGCTAAATCCATCCATAAGATAAGCCTATTCGCGGATGATATAATTATGATCTTAACCAAAAACTTCCCTGGCTTTGGTACATAATGCTCTGGACATGTTCAATAAGGTATCTTACTATAAAGTAAACGAGGCGGGGGGCGTGGCTTGACCTCGTAGAGAATGGCTGCTTAACTTCAGAGCTCCGCTGACAGGGATAGAAATCTGAATTTTAAAGACGGTCAACGGCCTCCCAAACACCCGAAAAGCGATGGGTACATCCTCTAGAACTTCGTCGACCTCCCGGTCCCGTTCTCCCCGTGAAATACCGGCAAGATCCAGTCAGAACATCCCGGAGATGTTCCGGGCACAGATGGGAACTTCAGCGCCGGCTCCCACCTCACGGAGCCAGCATCAGCATCCTCCTCACTCTAATGCTGCTGCCTCTCCATCTCACGCTGAACTCAATGACAGGGGAATTCTCCTCACTCCTCATCAGCATCCGAGCCTGAGCGATCTCAGATCCATAGCTGAGGACATTAAGGACACCCTGACAGCAGCAATCTCAGATTTAAAAATTGAAATCCAAGCTATTACAGGCAGAGTTCAGGCGGTGGAACAAACGACTGCCCTTCATTCATCCAAGATCCGTCACCAGCATCTGGCGATTGACACACATACACGGCAATTAAGAGATGTCAATCGCCACTTGGAAGATTTAGACAATCGCGGCAGACGCCATAACCTCAGGCTGAGAGGTTTGCCTGAAACCGTGGATGCGGATCATCTTCAAAGTGAAGTTATCCATATCTTTAATAACATACTCGGCAGACCCAGAGAGGTTCCTATTGCGATGGAAAGAATCCACCGTGCCCTGAGACCGAAGGGAAAGGACTCTGACCCACCTAGGGATGTGGTATGCTGCATTATTGACTACCGTTTGAAGGAAGACATTCTGAGGGCTGCACGTTCCCTGACCCCTTTACTACATAACGGCACAGAACTTCGTCTATTCCAGGATATATCAAACATAACCTTGCAGCGCAGAAGGGAACTGCAACCCCTTCTGACAGTACTCCGGGCTAAAGGTATAATTTACCGCTGGAAGTTCCCTTTTGGTTTGGCGGCAACAGTACAAGGACGCTCAGCTCTCCTCAGAGTCCCTGAGGATCTACATTCCTTCTGTGATACGCTCGGAATCCCTCTCATGGAGGTCCCAGATTGGTACGCGGAATTTCGTACCCCTACAGCATCTAAAGCACCTTCCAGGAGTGAAGCAATGGAGACCCAACATACAAGCTACAGAAGACACCGTTCGCCATCGGAACCGAGAATTCATCAACCCGACCCGCAGTCTCCTTCCATCTACAGCCCGACGAAACCTCCACGCTCCAGAAGAGCTAGAAGAGATCGGTGAATACAGATGGCATCTGCAACATAGACTGAAAGATTTCCTCTGACTGTTCATGTGCCGTTTTTAAAATATTGAAAGTTCATACCCCGGCTGGTAATATGCTCCTAAAGTATTTCAAACTGATAAGTTTAGTTTATGTAGATCATAGTTCTTACACACAGGCATATCTATATCCCCCTTAACGCTGACTATCAAAGCAGCGCTGTGTCTGCATGGTTTGTTCTGTCACACCTTACTCTCCAATACAGCCCTACACTAGCAGTTCCACCCTTCATTAGAGCTCTATTATAATTAAATTCTTATGTGACTGTATTTTCCAATCTAGTGAGGTATAGTGTCATCAGAGATCTCCAATCTACTTTATCTCTCCCTCCTCTAGCTGATCGGTACACTGACAGTTTGACAGGGTTTCATCCCACTCCGATTACACGGATTGATAATTATAAATGCAAATATGCCCTTCTCTTACACACAACAGGCTGCTAGTAATGTTCATTGACACCCCTATTTTAATCCTGTATTAACTCTCTGTTCCTCTTAGATAGCAACTACATTAGTAGGTAACTACTAGAACTACCACACAATCTTATTGCCATGACAACCAGCTGTTCATCGCTCTATTGGTTGCTGTCTTTTGGCGCGAATTCATGAGAGGAGCCAAGGTCTGAGGTAAAAAGTTCTCCCCCACCATGACTCATGCAATCGCTCATTGGCTCTCACAAGGTTAGAGACCTGACTTGTTACCGTGGTGACACTCTGCAGACCTCTCTCCCCTGCCTCCACACACGCACCTCCCATAGGAGGATGCCTGTATCATCCCAGCCCGAGATGGTTGTGACACATGATTCATCTCCTTAGTAGTCCTAACATCACCTTATCTGTCATGAATTACGCAAAGATTAGGGCACCCACTACCCTGTATGATTATATAGCACTTATCCATGCGAGTGCCTTTCCCTGACTAGAAAGCTATCTACATGCCAAACGCGGAACTGACAGGCTTCTCAGATAAGGGCACTCTAAGGGAGTTTCACAGACACTGATCTTTCTCATATAATCATCCCCTCCTATCCACTGAGATATGCTCCTAAATAGCATAACGATCTACATGGATACTTCGTTTTATTCATTATTTTGACAAGCTTCTTCATAGCCTTCAGGGGTAGTTAATTATAAATTAGTTCAGGCACGGTTTATCTATCTTAAGAGATAATACTTTCTACCTATGTTGAATACTCTGATCTGCTAACTGCTCAAGTTTTCTGGTTGACTGTTTAACTGAATTATTACATAGACTTTTGCGCTATGAATATCTGCGCCTCACCAGATGTTTATTTTATGTGCTACTCATGGGGATTTTTATTTCTTTTATTTCTTTTATTTTTCTGTTTCTTTTTGTTTTTTTTTCTCATTCTTTCCTCTCACTTAACGATCACCAGGGGAACGATCTCACAAAATATGTCATTAACTTAATGTTTTATCTGACCATACACCTAATTCTTTATCTGCTTTTCGCAAATCTGACCCATGCTGTTTCTCCAAATCCACTGAGAAAGTTAATAGGCGGCATTCACAGCAATCTAAATGCAACCATTTCACACATGGACCGTCTTCAGTCCATGCCTTCTGCCTACATCTATCCCATATGTCAGCGGCTCTTGTCCCTTACTGACAGGTTTTACTTTTCTCTACGTTACCGTTTGGTCACCTTCCCAAACAGTGGTTTCAATTGATTACCTGATTTCTTCACTCAACCCTCCTTTAAACCACCACTGACCCATTCCGGTACCATATATCACGAGTGTATACTCGTACATAGCCTAGCGAGCAGGCATCGCTAGTCCCCGGATTACTTTCCACTACCTATAACCCCTAACAACACTACACAGTGGTCTTCACAGTTTCCTCTCCCCCGCATACCCAATATCCCTCACATCACTCTCTACTCCTGAACAATCTACTTTCATCCTGAATAGAATCTCATCACTCTCCTAGAGCACACCTTCCACACATAAGAGCATAAGGCACAAGTCCAACTACTGGTCTTTTTCTGCCACACATACACCTGCACCGCGGACTATCTTCAGTAAACACCACTCCAGTCTAACTCACAACACCTCCCAAATTACAGAATGACAATGGTCTCACACAATTCTACATCAATATCTCACCACAACGCCACTACTAAACTAGTCTCGCTCAACGCACGGGGACTAAATGTCCCTGAGAAACGTACACAAGTTCTCCTTTCTATGCATAAACTCAAGGCAGACATTATATACATCCAAGAAACGCATTTCAAAACGGACTCTATCCCCAAATTCTCCGACTTACGTTATCCAACAGCTTTTCATGCTACCAACAAACAATCAAAAACAAAAGGAGTTTCTATCCTTATCTCAAAACAGTGTCCACTCATAATCAAAGACACTCTAGCGGATGAAGATGGAAGATTTCTTTTTGTCAAAGGTTCACTTTTCGGTAAACCTTTAACCTTAGCAAACATATACGCCCCCAACATTAAACAAGTCCCGTTCTTCCGACACACACTGCAATTGCTCGCATCGTTTCAAGAGGGTATACTATTAACTGGAGGAGATTTTAATGTTCCCTTAAACCCAATACAGGATACATCTTCGGGTGCATCCAAATTACCCTTCTCAGCGTTACGAGCAATTAAACAATGTTTTCAAGAATTGACATTACATGACGCATGGCGTACTTTAAACCCCTCAACTAAAGATTACACTTTTTTCTCCAACCCACATGGCAGCTACTCCAGACTTGACTATTTCTTTATTTCACAAAACGATCTCCCCATGCTCAAGCACACCTCCATCGAACCAATGTACATATCAGATCACCACCCGATAACCATGTCCTTGGAATTTCCATCCAAACATACTCGCTCACAAATATGGCGTCTTGATCCCTCACTGCTGACAGACATTTCAATTGTGTCTACTATACACGACAATCTAAAACTTTATTTCCAGGATAATGACTCCTTGGACATATCTCCAATGATAAAATGGGAAGCCCACAAATGCACCATACGGGGAAAATTAATAGCTATCGCTTCCAAGAGAAGACGAGAAAGACAAGCGCATATTTCTATCCTTTCCAAACGCATACAGAATTTAGAAAAAATACATAAGAAAACTCGAGCGCTCTCCATGCTTGAGGAACTTACTCAGGTGAGGACAGAGTTGAAAGAAGTGTTACATAAACAAATAAAACGCAAATACATATTATCACAAAAAATATTCTACGAACATGGCAACAAATCCGGTAAAATTCTAGCCAGAGCCCTCCGTGCAAAACGATCATCTACAACACTTCATTCCATTAATGACCCTTCGGGTTCTAAAGTAACGTCTAATACACTGATAGCAGACCAATTTGTGAATTATTTCTCGCAGCTCTATAATATCAATCCTCATCAACCCACGATAAACAATGATCGTAGAACACACTTGATTAAAGAGTTCCTAGCCCAACATGGTCCCAAACCCATTTCTGATGCAGAAGCTTTGCATCTAGAACGTCCCATCTCTAAGGACGAACTAGAGACTGTGCTCAAACAACTCAAAACAGGCAAAAGTCCAGGTCCAGATGGCCTAACAGCAGGATACTATAAGGAATTCATAGCTACGCTTTATCCTCACTTCTTAAATGCTTTCAACTCCCTTTCATCCGAGAACCCCCCTCCCAGAGATCTTCTCACAGCTCACATAGTGGTTATTCCAAAACCTGATAAAGATCCAAATTTAGTTCACAACTACAGACCAATATCTCTACTAAATGTTGACCTGAAAATATATGCAAAAATTTTGGCTAATAGACTTTTACCCCTTCTCCCTGGCCTCATCTCCTTGGACCAAGTTGGTTTTGTCCCAGGTAGAGAGGCAAGGGACAACACCCTAAAGGCAATTAGTATTCACAATTGGCTGACTTCAAAGAAACAACCGGGATTCCTTCTCTCCCTTGATGCGGAGAAGGCATTCGACAGGGTAGCCTGGGACTACCTAAAAGAGGTCCTAACACACATTGGCATACGAGATCGCATGCTACAATTTATTCTTGCTCTATACTCCACCCCAACTGCCAAAGTCCGGATAAATGGACACCTGTCGAATGCCTTCTCCATATCTAACGGTACAAGACAAGGATGCCCACTCTCTCCGCTTATTTTTGTCTTGGCACTGGAACCATGTCTAACGCATCTAAAAAACAATCCAAACGTTAAAGGAATAACCATCGCAAAATCTACCTATAAATTAGCGGCATTTGCGGATGACATCCTACTATTCCTGAAAGAGCCACACATTACGCTACCCAATCTCCTCAAAGATCTTACTCTCTTTGAAAATCTCACATATCTTAAAATTAACTTCCCTAAATCAGAGGCCCTAAATATCACTCTACCACCAGATATAGTGAAACAATGTCAAACTAATTTCCCTTTCATATGGAAACCGAGCGCCATTAAATACCTTGGGGTCTACATTCCAACCTCGCTATTGGACTTATACAGCAAAAACTATACTCCCATTATCCAAAATATTCAAAAAGACCTCAACACTTGGTCAACGGGTTTGTTCTCATGGTTTGGCAGAGTCTCCATTATAAAAATGACTATAATGCCAAAATTACTATACCTGCTCCAAACAATCCCAGTGTCTCTACCACAAACTTTTTTTAATACGTACCGCAAATCCTGTATGAAATTCATCTGGAACGATAAGCGACCTAGAATGAGTTTCAACAGAATGACCGTACCCAAAATGAAAGGTGGACTAGGCCTACCGGATCTTCGAAAATACTATTGGGCCTGTCAACTCTCTCGAATAGTGGACTGGAATGTTCACCCTAAAACTAAAGCGTGGATTGCAATTGAACAAGCCTTCTCACAAATCCCGATCCATAATCTACCCTGGATTCACCCTCGCCAAATCTCTCCACATTGCAAACAACATCCCCTTATCGGTACAACACTGAATTCCTTTAAAAAGACATGTAAAAATTTGCACATTTCCTCCTCTCCAGGCCCTCTCACGCCAATCAAACATAACCCAGACTTTCCACCAGGCAATGATGATTCGTTCCTTCATCACATAGGATCCCAGTCAAGGATGACAGCGGGAGATTTCTTCGCTAAGGGGAATATTAAACCGCTGTCCTCATTGAACTCCCAAGAAACGAATCACCAGATCCCTTTCTGGTCTTATATGCAACTCAGACATTTTCTTCTTGATCCCCAAACTAGGGCTGCATACTCAAGAAACCAATCACACTTTGAATCCCTTTGCTCTGCCACTGAACCCCAAAGACACCTGATATCCACCATATACTTGAACCTCTTTCTCGAGCATACTCCTAAAACAAATATAGCTAGTGCAAAATGGGAAAAAGATCTTTCCATCCACCTCTCTGATAAGGAATGGGAAAAGATATACTCTAACATACACAAAGGCTCCATTAATGTAACAACTCAAGAAAACGGATACAAGCTTTTCTCCAGATGGTACAAAACGCCTCTCAAGTTACACACCATTAATCCAGAGATCCCATCTAATTGTTGGAGATGTAATGACAAAAACGGATCACTCCTTCACATATGGTGGGACTGCCCTGCGATTTCTGCCTTCTGGACTAAAGTTTTTCACCTCTCCTCCCAAATCACTACACTTCAGCTAGAATTCTCTCCAGCACAAGCCCTCTTACACCACTCCTCCCTACCGATGAAAACTTATCACAAATCCCTAGCACTACATCTAATCAATGCTGCCAAACTCTGTATCCCAGTTCTCTGGAGATCTCCCAACCCACCCACAATCGCAGACTGGTTCAAAAGAGTAAACAAAATAGCTGAAATGGAGGAACTTGTACATCAAGCACAGGATTCCTATACTAAATACAGGAACACTTGGGCCTGTTGGCTACATTTCCGCACAACATCTGAATATACCCAATTAATCAATTAGGAACCCTCCTCCAGCACACCATAAGACACATCATACATCCCATCCCAACTGTCTATAGTCCTCCCTATAGTCGTGCATGAAACAAAATTCAGGAGGTAACTATATCATTACGCATACAGAATTCACTTCAAAAGCTCTATTATGCTTTTCTTCCTGGGACTTGGTCCTTCTGTAAAGATATTTCCCGTTAGACCCATGGCTGAGCCAGGGACGGGAAATAACTTTCCCCTACCTTCCCTTTGTATTTCTCACTATATTTTGACCACCATTTAATCGAAACTTTGCTATGTTAGATATCCATGGTTGTATGCTATGATTATATCTCTATCTACAGACATTACCCGACTTATGGACACCACGCACCAGGATCAATTTCACACTCTCACACAGACATAGTAATTAACGATTATTCCAAACACAATCCAACAAAAATCTCAGACTCATATACTAAGGCTATCATAGGCAATCTATTATAATACGGTTTTTACTCCTCTCTCCCTTTTTAATCTTTTTCGCCCTCAAAAATCAACATGTTTATAAAATGTTTTACCTGCTTTACTATATGTTCTTTATATTTTCTGCCCACACTACTCTGTAATCCCATTTATCCACACACCAGATGTAATGTGTTTTTCAACAAATCCACAGTCGTAGATTTGAATACTTGTTAAAATACAACGTTGTACTCTCTGGACTGTTCCCTCTGTATAACACTATTGTCATTTTATCTCAAACCTTGCTTTTATGTACTACTTTTCTGTATGGATTTAACTTAATAAAGCTTTATTTGGAAGAAGAAAAAAATAAAGTAAACGAGAGTAAATCCTACATAATGGGAATAGGTATTGACTCCAGTCTACAAGCTAAACTTAGTTCAAAATTCCCATATTCATGGGAAAATGAAGGGATAAAATATTTGGGAATAACTCTAACAGCAACAACTTAGTAGCAGCCAGCTATACCCCATTCCTGGGATCATTGCAGAAAAAACTACTGGAACTAGCCAAAGTAGAACTATCATGGTCAGGCCGACTGGCAGCGTTTAAGATGATAGTTCTGCCACAGCTGCTCTACTTATTTAGGACGCTCCCAATTCCTGTCCCTAACTCCTTCTTTTACAAAGCTCAATCCCAGATAAACAAATTCTTTGGCAGGGCAATAAGGCTAGATGTGCCTTTATGAAACTAACTAAGTCTAGAGATGCAGGAGGAATAGGACACGTCATATTAAAAGACTACTATATAGCGGCAATCCTCTCACAAGCCAAATTTTGGTTATCCCAGTCACAGACCCATAGATGGTTAGAACTAGAGGAGGCACAGGCGCCTGGGACAAATCTAGCTGATTTACTATTGTCTTATAACATCCAATTATATACCCAAACACATATATCTCCCACAATGGAAGCCACGCTATTAGCTTGGAAGATGTTTATATCATTAGAATTCTCAAACCAAACAACCAAAAATATCCCAATCACTACATCCAGTCTAACATTGATTATACCAAACTTACACATAACACATTGGATGTCCAGAGGCATACTTACACTAGAAGATCTTATGATTGGCCCAACACCTAAAACATTTGAGGCTTTGCAAATAGAATATGGTTTGAATGACAATGATCATTACAGATACATCCAGATATCTCATCTCCTTCAAAAACTCCCAAACACATCCATTAAGGTGCCACAGCGAGTATTTCTTTACCTCACAAATCCCAACACTAACATAAAAGGAATATCTTTATTTTATAATCTGCTAAACAACAAACATGTATTTACCAAAACCAACAACATCATAGCGTGGGAACATGACATAGGCACAACTTATACCGAAGAACAATGGCAAAAAGCTTTACACAACACATTTGCTGCTACTAAATGCGTTAACCTATGGGAGATAACCTACAAAATAACGTTAAGTTGGTACTTAACACCATACCGAATATCCAAATTTGCTAAACAGGTCTCACCTTTATGCTGGAGAAATTGCGGAAATATAGGTACCTTACCCCTTACCCTTACCTTATTAGCTGATTATCTGTACATTCTATCCATGGTACTTTGTACATGATTTTTTCCTGATTTTACAATAAAGACATTTTGTTGGATTATATTCTCCTGGTGTGCGGCTGTCTGGACTTTTTTCTTCCCTCACAACATACCTTACCCCATATACTGTGGAACTTCCCAGTTCTACGACCATTATGGCAAAAAGTATTTAGCTTAATCTCAGTGATATCAGGTTGCATAGTTACCCCTGAAGCAGCTGTGGCAGTCCTTTCACTAGGCATAGAACGTATAACGGTCACAACCAGAACTATAGCCACACACATACTACTTAGCACTAGGTTGGCAATACTGAGACATTGGAAGGATGCTAAAACTCCCTTTTTTCAAGAAATAGTTCAGTTGACCAACACACACGCTACATATGAACTTATGTTTGCCGCAGCCCAAGGACACTATCAGAAATCACAAACCAAATGGTCTGGATGGTTTGCATGGTACTCACTTAACCATAAAGATAAATGATCTTAATGTTCTGAATGCTCGCAACCCATGCTCAAAGGAAGTATGCAATGCTGCGCATTTTCTGTTTCAGTTTTTTCTATTATTTATGTTACCTTAGTTATGTTACTCCTGGCACGACAATGTTCTATAGTGCTGGGAATGCTAGTTCTATCACTAGCTTTTTCACGGTATAATTGTTTTGTATAAACATACATTGTAAAACATCCAATTGTTGATTATACTATTATATCTACCAATTGTCAACATATGCATGTACAAAACAGAATTATTGCATACCATTGTATATCATCAGATGCACAAGACGAATCTGTGATGCCGCAGAATGTTTGTATAACTTTATACTGTTTTTATATCAATAAAAATATATTGGAATTAAAGACAAAATTAATAAAATATCACAAAACTAGGACAAGATAATCGAGTACTGACCACCTGCCCAACACCACCGCTCTCCAACCCTCCCCCTTTTTTTCTCTTTTCTCCCTCTTTCCCAACACCCCTTTCCTCCAACTTGGAGGGACAATTACATGTCTTGACAGACCAAAGAATGTTGCCTCACCCACAGGTCTAGGTCCAGTCTCTCCCTAAGAAGGACGGGACGGGTTATACAATTCTTATAAGGACAGGTTATACAATTCTTGATATATTTGAGCTACTTATGGAAACAACGTTACTGGTTTCAACCAATCCAAACCACTTGCCGACCAGCTTCCGCATACAGTGGGGACGGAAAGTATTCAGACCCCCTCACATTTTTCACTCTTTGTTATATTGCAGCCATTTGCTAAAATCACTTAAGTTCATTTTTTTTTCCTCATTAATGTACACACAGCACCCCATATTGACAGAAAAACACAGAATTGTTGACATTTTTGCAGATTTATTAAAAAAGAAAAACTGAAATAGCACATAGTCCTAAGTATTCAGACCCTTTGCTGTGACACTCATATATTGAACTCAGGTGCTGTCCATTTCTTCTGATCATCCTTGAGATGGTTCTACACCTTCATTTGAGTCCAGCTGTGTTTGAATATACTGATTGGACTTGATTATGAAAGCCACACACCTGTCTATATAAGACCTTACAGCTCACAGTGCATGTCAGAGCAAATGAGAATTACGAGATCAAAAGGAACTGCCTGAAGAGCTCAGAGACAGAATTGTGGCAAGGCACAGATCTGGCCAAGGTTACAAAAAAAAATTCTGCTGCACTCACGGTTCCTAAGAGCACAGTGGCCTCCATAATCCTTAAATGGAAGATGTTTGGGATGACCAGAACCCTTCCTAGACCTGGCCGCCTGGCCAAATTGAGCTATCGGGGGGAGAAGAGCCTTGGTGAGAGACGTAAAGAAGAACCCAAAGATCACTGTGACTGAGCTCCAGAGATGCAGTCAGGAGATAGGAGAAAGTTGTAGAAAGTCAACCATCACTGCAGCCCTCCACCAGTCGGGGCTTTATGCAGAGTGGCCCGACGGAAGCCTCTCCTCAGTGCAAGACACATGAAAGCCCACATGGAGTTTGCTAAAATACATCTGAAGGACTCCAAGATGGCGAGAAATAAGATTCTTTGGTCTGATGAGACACGGATAGAACTTTTTGGCCTTAATTCTAAGTGGTATGTGTGGAGAAAACCAGGCACTGCTCATCACCTGTCCAATACAGTCCCAACAGTGAAGCATGGTGGTGGCAGCATCATGCTGTGGGGGTGTTTTTTCAGCTGCAGGGACGGGACGACTGGTTGCAATCGAGGGAATGATGAATGCGGCCAAGTACAGAGATATCCTGGATGAAAACCTTCTCCAGATTGCTCAGGACCTCAGACTGGTCCGAAGGTTTACCTTCCAACAAGACAATGACCCTAAGCACACAGCTAAAATAACGAAGGAGTGGCTTCACAACAACCCTGTGACTTGAATGGCCCAGCCAGAGCCCTGACTTAAACCCAATTGAGCATCTCTGGAGAGACCTAAAAATGAGTGTCCACCAACGTTTACCATCCAACCTGACAGAACTGAAGAGGATCTGCAAAGAGGAATGGCAGAGGATCCCCAAATTCAGGTGTGAAAAACTTGTTGCATCTTTCCCGAAAAGACTCATAGCTGTATTAGATCAAAAGGGTGCTTCTACTAAATACTGAGCAAAGGGTCTGAATACTTAGGACCATGTGATATTTCAGTTTTTATTTTTTAATAAATCTGCAAAAATGTCAACAATTCTGTGTTTTTCTGTCAATATGGGGTGCTGTGTGTACATTAATGAGGAAAAAAATAACTTACCGTAAATGATTTTAGCAAATGGCTGCAATATAACAAAGAGTGAAAAATTTAAAGGAGGTCTTAATACTTTCCATCCCTACTGTATATACTGTGACAAGGTGGCTCAGCTGCACTAACCAACATACCCGTACGACTGTCTGTGCATATGGTACTGCGTGCACCACCCACAATCGCTGGAAAGTGAGCCAGAATGGATCTCTGTCAATGTAAACAAACAGATCCATTCTGACAGGGGAGGAGAGAGAGATCGGCTGTTCATAGTGATCAGGAACAACGCTCTCTCTTTTCTTCCAGGCAGCCCATCCCCCATACAGCTAGAAACACCTCCCAGGGAACAAAGTTAACCCCTTGATCGCCCCCTAGTGTTAACCCCTTCCCTGCTAGTGCCATTTATAAAGTGATAGGTGCATTTTTATAGCATTCATCAGTGTATTGGTCTCACTGCTTCCCAAAAAGTGTCATTTAGGGTCAAATTTGTCTGCCACAATGTCGCAGTCCTGCTAAAAATCGCAGATTTGGAGAGCTGTTATTTTCACTTTTAACTACAGAAGCTGGGCTGTGAGTGCAGGGCTAACACAAAGCTAAAAAAACCCTGGATACAGTATGTGAATGGACAATTGATCCTAAACATTGGCAGATTTAGTGATGTGGAACAAAGCCCTTGTACAGTGGTACTGCAGGACAGAGGTATAAATGCGGGAAAGTCCCGCCCAACCAGGACTGTTGGTAGATATGATAAAGCTGTGATGTGCTTAAAAAAACAGGTTTGGGTAAGTACTTTCTAGATGGTTGGAAAAACTCCTAGAGGTTAGCAATCCCATCCCTAATTCAATTTTAGTGTTTCAAACCTTCCAGCCCTTACCAATTTATTAGCAAGTGGCAAAACTCTGTTCACTTTAGTTGATTAACTTTGGTTGCTAGAGAAGGGACGAAGGTATACTTTATGAGCCATAACATGCCATGCTTCCAGCAGTCAGAGAACCATTCCTTAAGATTAGGGATGAGCCGAACACCCCCTGTTCGGTTCACACCAGAACTCGCGAACAGGCAAAACATTTGTTTGAACACGCGAACATCGTTAAAGTCTATGGGACACGAACATGAGTAATCAAAAGTGCTAATTTTAAAGGCTAATATGCAAGTTATTGTCATAAAAAGTGTTTGGGGACCTGGGTCCTGCCCCAGGGGACATGGATCAATGCAAAAAAAAGTTTTAAAAATGGAGGCGTCGCTGTGGCATTCCCCGTGACGCTACAGGGAAGTCCTGTCAAGTCACCATGCATCAGAGGGGGGCGGGGTCACCGGGTGCCCCCCCCGTTATTTAAGAACCGTCAGAAGAGGAGAAGCGTCACACAGCGGGAGCCTCCCTCCATGCCATCATGGATGTGGAGCGGCCCGAAAAGAAGATGAAGACAAGAAGATGAAGAGAAGAAGATGAAGAGAAGAGGATAAAGAGAAGAAGATGAAGAGAAGAGCGGGAGCCTCCCTCCATGCCATCATGGATGCGGAGCGGCCCGAGGAGAAGAAGGGAAGAAGACGCTGACGCTGCGGAGGAGATGCCGGATGAGAACACCGGAGGAAGAACCAGAAGAACCAGAAGAAGAAGAAGATGGAGGAAGAAACCGAAGGAAGATAGGAGATAGAAGAAAGAAGAAGCATTTAAATAAAGGAATTGTCAAAAACTGTCTCTTGTCATTTTTAACATTTTTGACAGTTTTTTAGTGAAATGGTAAGGGGGTACTTTTGTACCCCCTTACCATTTCACACAGGGGGGGCCGGGATCTGGGGGTCCCCTTGTTAAAGGGGGCTTCCAGATTCCGATAAGCCCCCCGCCCGCAGACCCCCACAACCACCGGCCAGGGTTGTGGGGATGAGGCCCTTGTCCTCATCAACATGGGGACAAGGTGTTTTGGGGGGCTTCCCTCAAAGCACCCTCCCAATATTGAGGGCATGTGGCCTGGTATGGTTCAGGAGGGGGGCACTCTCTCGTCCCCCCTCTTTACCTGTGGCTTGCCAGGTTGCGTGCTCAGATAAGGGTCTGGTATGGATTTTTGGGGGGACCCCATGCCGTTTTTTTTTTTTTATTTGGCACAGGGTTCCCCTTAAAATCCATACCAGACCTGAAAGGTCTGGTATAGATTTTGAGGGGGACCCCACGCCATTTTTTAAAAATTTTGGCCGGGGTTCCCCTTAATATCCATACCAGACCTGAAGGGCCTGGTATGGAATTAAGGGGGACCCCCACATCATTTTGTTTTTTAATTTTGTTTCGGGGTCCCCCTGTGGGGAATTCCCATGCCGTTTTTATCAATGAACTTTTATGTGTATTGTCGGACCGGCAATTCATTAATAGCCGCGAGTAGTTTAAATGACTTTTTTTTCTTTGAAATGTCATTTTGCTGTCAGACTTAACATGGGAAACATGCGCCCCTTTACAGGCATACTATAGACACCCCCCAGGTACGAAATTTAAAGGAATATTACACTTTTATTGTTTCACTTTAAGCATTATTAAAATCACTGCTCCCGAAAAAACGTCCGTTTATAAAACTTTTTTTTTGCATTGATCCATGTCCCCTGGGGCAGGACCCAGGTCCCCAAACACTTTTTATGACAATAACTTGCATATAAGCCTTTAAAATTAGCACTTTTGATTATTCATGTTCGTGTCCCATAGACTTTAACGGTGTTCGCGTGTTTGAACAAATTTTTTGCATGTTTGCAAGTTCTGGTTTGAACCGAACAGGGGGGTGTTCATCCTTAATCTTTTTTTTTTTTTAACAAGTATTTATTGAGGTTTTCAACAGAGATTAACATTTACAGAAAGGGAAAAAGAAATCATTTACATATGCAAAAGTGCGGACGCAGCCACTTAGAGACCGGAATTATGCATTTAAGGTTACATAAATGTGTTTCTTATAAAGAACATTTTGATGAAACATTTGTTTTAACACTTATCATAGGAAAAAAGAAAACAAGTTCTGATATTTTGATATGGTTAAACTGGTAGATGAAGGGGAATGGTGTAGGGCAGGATTGTCATTCTTATTGTGAAAATTAGAAGGTCAGGGTTGCATATTTTAAGTACCTTCTATGAATGATGTGTATATGTTATCTGATGTCATGTGTAAAGAGTAGGAACTGGGGGTTCATTATGAAAGGTGAACATCGTAGTTAGATGGGGGGAGGTGGTAAAGATGGGTCTGTGAGGTGAAATGTGATTTAACATTCTGAGTTATGTGTCGTTGCGTCTATTTTATTTTGTATGGGACAGGGAGATTGAGTAAGGGGGAAGGGTTGAGAATGAGATTGTGGAAAGAGGGGCCATGGGGCACATTGGGAGGGGGTGATAAGGGGGGATCCATTTCCTGCCACAGCCCATTGGAGTCGCTCAAGGTACGTATTTTTTGTATTCATTGGTGGTGGTAAAGTGTATCCATGTTGCCCATGTTTTGGTGAATCTAGCTTGAGTGTCATTGGATTGATGGACAAGATCTTCCATATCCTTTGTTTGTTGGATACGGTGTAGCCATTCTACTATGGTGGGTGGTTCAGAGGAGCGCCATTTGGGGGGTATGCACAGTCTCGCTGCGTTCACTAAGTGCATGGCTAGTGAGCGGTGGTAAGCTAGTATGTTATGTGAAGAATGATGTAGTAGGAACAATGCAGGATCAAAATCCAGGGTATACGTGGTGATTCGTTTGATCAAAGTATGAACTTCCTTCCAGAAGGGTTGGATGTTGGGACAAGACCACCAGATATGTAACATTGAGCCTATGTCATTTTTACATCTCCAACAAGTGTGTGGTATTGATGGATGAAATTGGTGTAACAAAAGCGGTGTCCTGTACCATCTGGAGAACAATTTATAAGCATTTTCTTGGACCTGCACGTTCATCGAACCCTTGTGTATTGATGTGTATATGGTATCCCAATCTTGGTCACTAAATTGTATGGAGAGGTCTCGTTCCCACTGTTTGTTGGTCCAGTTTAATGTCGCAGTATGATTGTCAAATAAGAGGGAATATGTTTGTGAGATCAGATGTGTTATTGTGTTTGTACTCAGACACAGCTTTTCAAAAGGTGTTGTGTTTCTGGACCAGTCAGGGGTGGGTTTGGATTTGGTAAAGAAGTTTCGTAGTTGGACAAATGTCCAGAATGGGAAGGATTCTATATTCAGTTTTGAAGCCAAATTAGCTTGTGATAAGAGATGTTTCCCCTCGAAAAAGTGTTGGGCTCTGACCGTCTGGTGAGGCCATATGTTCAGTAAGAAAGATGTGTGCATGCCCGGGGTAAATTCGGGATTCATTCGTAGAGGTGTCATCGAGCCATTTACAGTTGAAATGTTGTGTTTACTACAGGCAGTTCTGAATGAGATTAGTGTGGGATTTATGAGTGGGTGTCGAGAATATTCGCACGGTATAGCGAGGTGGTTAATCCAGGGGAGGTTTTGAATGGGTATGTGTGAGAATGATTGCTCTAGATGTACCCAGTCTTTGTGTTCTGGGTGTACGTTCCAGTCAATGATTCTAGACAGGTGACATGCTTGTTGGTATTTATGTATATCCGGGAGTCCAATGCCACCCATGAGTTTGGGTGTAGTCAGTCTTTCGAAGCTCAGTCTCGGGCGAGATTTACCCCATATGAATGTCGTGCATGCTTTTCTGTATGTGGAAAAGAATTTGGGTGGCAATTTGATTGGGATAGTTTGTAGGAGATACAGAATTCTGGGTAGGATGTTCATTTTGACTATTGCAGCCCTGCCGAACCAGGAGAAGTAACCTGAGGGCCATTTCGTTAAATCTGTCTGGATTTTTTGAAGGAGTGTGGAATGATTAAGGGCGTATAGGTCCGTTAGAGAGGTCGGCACCTGGATGCCTAGGTATGGAATGGCACGTTTATGCCAGGTGAAAGGGAAATTAAGTTGGCATTGTTTGCAGATTTCTGGGGGGAGGGAGATGTTAAGGGCATTTGATTTCGAAAAGTTGATTTGAAGATTTGAAAGGGAGTGAAAGGTTTGGAAATCTTTGAGTAGGTTCGGTAGTGTGGTGAGCGGTTCAGTAAGGAATAGGAGGATGTCATCTGCGAATGCAGCTAGCTTGTAAGTGCGGTGTTTAATGTCTATACCTTTGATGTCTGTGTTGGAGTTGAGGCGTCTAAGAAAAGGTTCAAGAGAGAGAATGAATATTAATGGGGAGAGAGGGCAGCCTTGGCGGGTTCCGTTAGTCACGGAGATGGCATCCGACAGGTGGCCGTTAAGTTGGACCTTTGCCGTGGGATTAGAGTAGAGCGCTGATATAAAGTTTAGCATCATTTGGGGAAGGCCAATGTGCTTGAGGGTTTCTTTCAGGTAGTGCCATGCCACTCTGTCGAATGCCTTCTCCGCGTCCAGGGAAAGCATGAAACCCTTGGTTTTGGTAGAAGTAAGCCAGTGGTGAATATTGAGGGTCTTGAGGGTGTTGTCCCTCGCTTCTCTTCCGGGAACAAAGTCCACTTGGTGAAGTCCTACAAGCTGGGGAATCAGGGGTAGAAGACGGTTTGCTAGGGTTTTTGCATACCATTTGAGGTCCACGTTGAGTAAGGATATGGGTCTAAAGTTGGTGACTAGGGAATGGTCCTTGTCTGGTTTGGGGATTACTGTTATGTGGGCGGTGAGGAGGTCTCGTGGGGGGTTAATTGGTCGTGCGAAGGTGTTGAAAGCTTTTTAAAAGGAGGGCGTGAGTAATCCTGCAAATGTTTTGTAGTAGCCAGCTGTAAGGCCGTCGGGTCCTGGGCTTTTACCCGTTTTCATCTGTTTTAAAGCAGTGTCAACTTCAGCGCGGGTAAGTGGGGTGTTTAACTCCTGGGCTATGGATTCTGGTATGGGGGAAGGACTGTACTTTTTTAGAAAGTCTGATATCATTTGGGTGCGGGTGATTTTATCTGTGGAGGGAGTGGGGTTGGGTAGGTTATATAATTTACTATAGTACTGCATGAATTCTTGAGCAATATCTGGTGTTTTGTTCAGTTTGTGTCCGGAGGGGTCAGTGATCTGGTGGATTGTTTGGCTAGATCGAGATGTTTGGAGAGCTCTGGCTAGCATTTTGCTGGCTTTGTTGCCATATTCATAGAATCTTTTTTTAGAAAGGATATATGAGCGTTTTATTTGTTTGTCTAGTAGGTTTAGTAGGTCTTTTCTGGCCTGTATCAGGTCCTGTAAAACGGAGAGTGCCTGGGACTGTTTATGTGTCCTTTCAAGTTTGCTGATCCTATCTATCAAATCCGAGTGGTGTTTCTTTCTTTCTTTGTTTCTTTTGGCCGCTGCCGCAAGAAAAGTTCCTCTAATTACATTTTTATGGGTTTCCCAGTTGTTTATTGGGGAAGTGTCTTCTGGGTTGTTTTCTTGGAGGAAGTGTCGTATGGTGGATTCTACTTCAGTTGTGACAGAAGGGTCAGTTAGTAGGGAGGGGTCAAGTTTCCAAGTGCGGGAGCGTGGCGTGATTTCAGGTAAGTGTAATGTTAGAGAGATGGGGTGGTGGTCCGAGATAGTCATGGGTTCTATGGATGTTCGGTTGATAAGGGGTAGGTCATTTTGTGTCAGGATGTCAGGAGTAGGTAGTCTATTCTGGAATATCGGTTGTGAGGTATTGAGTAGAAAGTGTAGTCTTTAGTATCTGGGTTCAGGGTTCGCCATGTATCGTGAAGAAGCAGCCTGCGGAGTAAGGAGTTGATCACTTTGAGGGCCCTGTATGGAAGCACTGTAGATCCTGAGGAAGTGTCTTGGATTGGGTTAAGGGGGACATTAAAGTCTCCTCCCAGTATGAGGGTGCCTTCTTTAAATGTCGTGAGGGTGCTAGTGATCGATCTAAAGAAACTTACTTGGTGTTTGTTTGGGGCGTAGATATTTGCCAGTGTTAGCATTCTGTTGTGTATCTTGCCTTTTATAAAGAGATATCTGCCTTCTATGTCTGTGCACGAGTCTGTGATCTGGAAGGGGCAATGTCTGGCAAAAAGGATCGAAACCCCTTTAGTTTTATGTAGGGGGTCGGTGGCATGTAGTACCGTTGGGTAATGTTTGTTGGTCAGTTTCGGGATGTTATTAGAACGAAAGTGAGTTTCCTGTAGAAAAATTATGTGGGCCTGAAGTTTGTGCATGGAAATAAGGAGTTTGGAACGTTTTTCTGGTGTATTAAGTCCTTTCACGTTAAGGGAAACTATTTTGAGATTGGTTTCCTTATTGTTCGTCGTTTTCGGGTTCATGGTGGTATTATGTGGTTGCATTGTGCGATGAGGTGTGGGCTGTGGCAGGAGGATGGGTAGTGGGTAGTGGTGTTGTTTGGGTAGAGGGGAAAGGTACTGTCGTCAATGGGGACAGGAGAAAGGAAACCGGTACTATGTGGTGTTTGGATCACCCAAATCAGTGTCCCGAGCCACAGGAGGGGTATTTACCGGTATGAGGTCAGTGGTTTTAATCTGGAGGTAAAATGTGGAGGTTGGATAAAGTGCGTTTAGCCACTGCGTGGGGGTTGGCTCGTCAAGTGAGAGATGTGGAGGTTGAAAAAGGAAATTTCCAAAAACAGGGAAAAAGGAAAAAAAAAGTCGTTGTGAGTGATCCAAACGTTCCGTCCCACCATCAGCCACAGGAATTGGAGTAGGGGGTATAGAAGATTAGGTGGGTCTAAATATTTTTTTTTATAGGAGGAAACGGTTGTAGAGGGATGATAAAGTGTATAGGTAGGGTGGATGTGGTGAGCATGATGGACATAGGGTTATTGTGGTTGGTTAGTGGAAGAGTGATGCAGGATGGAGTCATAGGCCGTTCTCCTGTGATCGTGTAAGTCGATAGAGAGGGTGGGTGGAGGGACACATGCATAGGGAGTATCAAGTAGTTTTTGACTTTGCTGGTCCCGATTGAGGCTTGTCAGTTGTGTCAGGCTCGTAATGAGTAACCATTATCAACTTGGAGTATTGTCAACTTGGAGTACCCGATGTACATGTGCATTGAATACTTCGTAACAGGTGGTAACAGGTAGTAACAATTAACTTATATGCAAACCAGAACTATGTAAAAGTATGGTAGCTGTAAGTGCTATAACCGAGGAGTATTGGAACCTCTTGTTTCAGTAGCTAGTCATGTGAATTATGTGTGAAATAATGTGTGAGTACTGTTTCATGCGCAATTTTTAGTCTCTACTGTTTGATGGGGCTAATGTGTTGTGGATTATTTGATCTTGGTTGACAGGTGCCGTTACTATATGTACAGCATTCTGTGGTTAAAGTTTTGGGTCGAGAGTGGCATTATTGTATGAGGGTTGTTATGTCCCCTTATTTAGCTATCTGTCGGATGCATTTTGAGGTGACCTGAGTAAGGGGTCGTGTAGTGTATTGTCATTATTATTGAGGCACATGAATCGGATATTAAAGGAAGCAATGTTCAATTACTTGAGAATCACCTCCTCTTAGTCCTCAACTGTCCGTGAGGAGTAATATTGAGTGATCTAAGAGGGGGTATAGAAGGGTTGTTGTGTTGCTATTCCTAGGTGGTCATGTGGAGGAGTGTGGCAGGATTTAGTAAGGGTTCCTCTGGTGCCTCTATGTTTTAGAGTTGTGCTGCCTTTGTAAAACGTTGGGAGGGGAGTTACATAAGTGTGTTGTGAGGGAGCTGTGTTGAGGGTGTTGTTATGTAGAAAGGGTGGAACAAATATATGTGATTGATTATCATACATTACTTTGCTGCATTTAAAAAAAAAAAAAAGAACAAAAAAAAAACACACCTATATATTATAATATAATACCTCCCTGTGTATTGTGATGTTCGATCGGTTATTCGATATGAGGTGTGTGACGCAAAGAGAAACCAGGTACGATTTGGGGATATCTCGGGTGCCGTTGTCTTCTCTGCGGTTCCGTCTTGATTGGAGGAGAGTTAGTGATCTGTCTTTTGGAGGAGGTGAAGGGTCCAATGCTGGTATTTGAAGCAGTGAGGTAATGTCTCTTCGTGTTGCAGTATGATTGCGTTGCAATAACGGGTCAGCCTGTGGATGGAGTCGTCGTTGATGTCTTTTTTGTTGTCATCTGGTATATCAAGAAAGAGGCTAATCTTGTGTGTTCGTTTTCACACATTGAAGTAATTGGAGTCTTCGGCGTATGTTATTAAGATTGGGAAGCATGTTGGTGCGGTCACTTTACTATATAGCAGAAGTGTCCGGAGTTGGTTGTCTGAGGGTCGGGTGAGAAGCGTGGGCTGTCTCTGGGTGCGTGACCGGTACAAGTGAGGAGAACAGTGGGGGTAACTGGTTGGCATCTGGTACGAGCGCTATGTACAAGTGAGTCATGAAGGAGAAGGCAGTCTGTTTTTACTCACTATTTTCGGTACGGCTCGGGTCATCAGCGATCTCTACGTGCTCGGCGAGGTAGAGGTGCCGTCATAGGGCTGGATGGCGGGTGGTGAGGGCCCGGAGAAGGGCCGGTCCTGGAGGTGGACGGAGAGCGTCTCCTGCGGAAACTGGTGTTGTGGATGTCCATCGGCTCATCTATTTGCGGGTGGCGGTGGGGAGGTTGCAGGTTAAATTCCGCGTACCAGTTCGGGACTGGAGTGAACGGAATATCGAGCGTGCGGCAAAAGGCATCAAGTTCCTCCGGGACTCTTAGGAGTGCTGAGCGTCCCTGGTGAGAGGCGGAAAGGCCAAAGGGGAACTTCCAGCGACAGCGAATGCCTCTTGTTCGCAGAACATCCAGAAGAGGGCGCAAGTCCTTGCGATGTCGTAGAGTAATGGCTGAAAGGTCCTGATAGACATGTATAGGGTAGCCATCATATTCTAGAGTCGATTTTTCGCTGGCTTTTTGTAGAATGTCCTCTTTGACAGAGAAGTCGTCTATATGACATATAATGTCCCTGGGTGGGTCATTTTCCCTTCCCTTGGGGCGTAGCGCTCTATGTATTCGTTCCATCTGGATCTGTGTTGTCGCTGGTCTGTCTAGCAAATGGTTGAAAAGGCCAGTCACCACCGGGCGGATTCTGTCATGTTCCACGGTCTCAGGTATGCCTCTTATTCGGAGATTGTGTCTTCTCCCTCTGTTATCGAGATCTTCAACATGCCGCTGAAGATCTCTCAATTGCATTGTATGAGAATCGACTTTGTGGTGAATATATTTAACAGTGGCTTGTTGATGTACGGCCTTTTCTTCCACGCATTGTATGCGGCCTGTGATGGCCTGTAATTCGTGTCGCAGGTCCGTAATGGCCGAGAATAGGGTGTCCTTGATATCCGTTGCTACTGCCTGCAGGTCAAGCAAGCTTGGTTGGCGGTGTGACGGTAGCAAGGAAGCCTGTTGTGGGTGGATTTGATCGGTAGGAGTCAGGATGATATCAGTAGATGTTGGAGCGATGGCTGAGGTGGGGGAAGAGGACGCCATAGTTGTCCTCTGTGTCCGGAAGATCTCCGGTATTGTTTGGCTTGGACGGCCGGCAAGTTCTCTCGGGGATCGGGATCTGCTGTTGGATGTTCCACGGGAGGATGTTCCCATAATTGAGGTGCATATGTTGTCGGTAAACCCCGAGAAAGGCTGATTGTAGGCTGTGGTGAGAGGGAGCTAGAGGATCAAGCAGCCATCTTCTCACAAGGCAAACCACGCCCCTCTTAATCTTATGGAATGGTTCTCTGACTGCTGGAAGCATGGCATGTTATGGCTTATAAAGTAAGCATTAAGCATTATTAAAATCACTGCTCCAGAAAAAAAGTTTGTTTTTAAAACGTTTTTTTTGCATTGATCCATGTCCCCTGGGGCAGGACCCAGGTCCCCAAACACTTTTTATGACAATACCATGCATATAAGCCTTTAAAATTAGCACTTTTGATTTCTCCCATAGACTTTTAAAGGGTGTTCCGCGGCTTTCGAATTTTCCGCGAACACCCCAAAGTGTTCGCTGTTCGGGGAACTGGCGAACAGCCGATGTTCGAGTTGAACATGAGTTCGACTCGAACTCGAAGCTCATCCCTACTTAAAGTGGGGTTCCACCCAAAAAAACAAACATATCTAAATAATTCTAAAAAAAAAAACAAAAAAACATTTGGATATTTTTTTTTTTTTTACTTACCTCTAAATGCCTGTTGCTAGGTGGTCCCTCGTAGTCTGCCCCTTCGTCTGCCTGGGCTGGTGACATCACTTCCCCCTGGCACAGGAAGGGCTCGCCTCTTCTCCCTCCCTCCTGTCAATCATCTGGGACTCATTGCAGGTCCCAGGTGATTAAGCGGCCAATCACGGCGCTCGGCGCCGCTCACGCATGCGCAGTGGGTGCCAGGCTGTGAAGCCACAGCCCGGCGCCCACAGTTGAAATGCCGGCGCCGACGAGCGGAGGGGGGGGACGAGCAGGGCTTCGATCCCCCGCACCGCTGGACCCAGGGACAGGTGAGTGTCCAATTAAAAGTCAGCAGCTGCAGTATTTGTAGCTGCTGACTTTTAATTTTTTTTTTTTTTAATGGCCCCCCTGCGTGGAACTCCTCTTTAAGATCAAGGGGCCATCATGAGAGAAACATAGGGGCTGTCATTGATGTGTGCTATCCTTCTCAATATGTTACTTGCATGGCTGTCATGGTGACATTTTTGATTCTATATTATGAGTCGTTGATCCTACATAATAATTTGGCTTTTATCAAGCATTGCACTTTTTTCCATTAATGAGATGGGTGTGAATCTCTCTTCTTTCCTTCGGAGAGAGGGACTTGTTAAAGTGATACTAAACACACAATGTTTAGTTTACATTGTCCCTTCTATTTCTATATATGGATGATGGCACTATAATTATTGTAATAAAAAAAAAACATCTAAGTGCCTTTTTCCTAATCAATATATAGCTGTGGCATGAGCCAGCTCTTTCCTAGCCTGTCTGCAGGGAAACATAAGCAGGAGTAGCTTCTAGACCTCTACTGCTGGTAACATGTTCAAAATACCCGAATGGGTAGAATGGAGAAAACCTACCTCAGATGTTTTGTCAAACACCAATATGTCTGTATAAAAAAGCAGTTTTTATTATGTTTATGTCTTGATTTCACTTTTTGAAAACTATTTTAAGATGCTAAAATAAATTGATAGATTTTATCATATATATAATTTGGTGTTCTGTTTGCCATTAAAATCCCAGTTTCCTATGGGGATATACTTTTTTTTTATTTTATTTGGGATGTCGGCAGACAGACTAGTGGAAACCTTTGTTAGTCAGGGAAAGTTGAAACATGTACCATGCCTGGTACATGCCCTCAATTTGATAGTGCAACATTTCTTAAACAGGTATCCAGGGTTGCAAGATCTTCTAAGGCAGGCCAGCAGAGGGCCATCAACAAGTACCTGTGTGAGTATGGTACAAGGACAGGCTCAGAGGAGCTTGGCATTTTTTCCCCACACCAATGGCTGCTGCTAAATGATGCATGCACTATACAGTCACCATTTGAGGAGGCGACAAGGATGGTGAGCTATCACAATGCATGCATCAGTGACATTATCCCTATTGTGTTCCTGCTGGTGCAGGAAAGACTTCCTTTCCTCTTAAGGCCCACTTTATGCACTTTATGCAGACACCATTCTTTCCAGTCCACAGAACACACACAAGGAGGAGGAGGAGAAGGATTATGGCAGTTGTGAAGGCATGGAAGCAAAGGATGACATACGTTAATTTTAAAGAGAGGGTTTTCAGTCCCCAGAAACCTTGAGAGTAGTATGTGGCTGGGAGGAGGCAGTTCCAGTGTAATCCTAAGTGACCCCAAGGACTCTGCTTCTCATGTCTTCTCAAATTTGCGGTGTATGGGCTCCCTTTATTCTTCAAAGCCTGCGAAAGGACCAGAGAATTTGTGGCATCAAGGATAAGGATCATTATTGGTTGGCAACCCTCCTTGACCACCGTTACAAGGAGAAAGACTCGGAAAATAACATGCCCTCGCAGAGGGAGCATAGGATAGCATATCTTGAGGACACCTTAAAGAGAAGTATGTGTAAAACCTTTCCAGACTCTGGTAGGTTACAGTCTAATGGAAAAGGTATTTTTGAGGCTTCTGTTGGTCAAAAGAGGGGCGGTGGAGAAGAGGGCCGCCTAAGTGATGCATTTTAAAAAAAATGTTTTATTCCTCCGCCCAGGGCAGTCAGCTTCAATACTCCATCGGCAGCATCTGTATCATATGGTGGAAGATTATCTAAGGCAAAAACAGACATGGAGAGCTTTCCAGTAGACAATCCACTAGGTTACTGGGTCATGAGAATAGACCACTGGCCAGAACATGCCCAGTATGCAATTCAGCTGCTGGGCTGCCCTGCATCCAGCGTGCTTTCTGAATGGGTATCAGGTCACCTGAGGCCAGCTGACAGATGTACACCGATGGGGTCAGGAGTGCACTGCTAAGGTAGTGGACTCTATGGCTGACTGCTGCGGATGGAACTCTGGGTGGTTCAGAAAAGTAGATCCACTGGAGCACCAACATGGATCCCACTGGGAGCAAGAGCATAAGATTCCCCAGGGCACAGAGTCTGAGAGCCAGCAGGTGTTCACCAGAGCATCTAGTGGTGAGGATGGACTGTGCTGCAGACAGACAGGGCATGAAGGTATTACTGGTGATTCATCACAATGGGTATTCAGTGCTGCTGGAGGTTTCGTGACAGATAAGAGTCCATCTGTTTACAGACTCTGTTGATCGGCTGACCTTTTTCAAAATGAATCAGTCCTCGATTAGCAGTAGCTATCAAGCCCCTGATGCCGAAATTGCTAATTAAATTTGACAAGACTGTCTAGGCTGTCTAGCTTTGTGGGTGAATTCAATATCCCCACGTTCTACACTATCCCCAAACTCCATAAATCTATGACCAACCCCCCGGGGAGACCCATAGTATCTGCTATACAGGGCCCACTGGAAAGGGTGGGCAAATATGTAGATGCATTAATTAAGGAGCTAGTCTGGGAACTCCCCTCATATGTTCAAGACACGAGAGATGTCCTTCAAAAACTGGATGGGAAGGGGGTACCACAGGACGTTCTACTTGTGGGAATTGATGTAGAGTCGCTCTATACATCAATCCCACACTCACGGGGCCTTAAAGCAACACACTATTTCTTGGACAACAAATTTCCACTGCAGGCCACTCAAAATGAGTTCATTATTGATCTATTGCATTTTATGTTAGAGAACAACTGTTTTCAATTCCTAGGAGCCCACTACAGACAAATCAGAGGCACCTCGATGGGAGCACCATGGGTGCCCTCATATGCATGCCTGCATCTGGGCATGTGGGAACAGGAATGTGTATATCCCTCGTCGATGTACCTTGGCCACTGTTTACTGTGGCTAAGGTACATCGACGACGTGATTATGCTTTGGAGAGGTACACCTGAGGAACTCACTACCTTTATGGATGAACTGAACAGTAATGATAGAAATATCAGACTTACATATACATGGGACCCGAAGGTTCTGCCCTTCCTGGACCTCACCATCAAGGTCGATGATGGTGAGCTCCAGACTAAGACATTCAGAAAAGAAACAGCGGCTAACACATTACTTTTGGCCTCTAGTCATCATCCAAAGCCTCTTATACGAGGCATCCCAGTGGGTCAGTTCCTCAGAGCCAGGAGGAACTGCTCGCGGGAAGACGATCTCCATACTGAGCTACATGACCTCTATGGGAGGTTTAGGGATCGAGGATACTCCCACAAAACTATCAGAAAAGCTAAGAAGAGAGCCCTCCTCACTGATAGACAGTCTCTTATTAGTAGTCAAACTGAGAATAGATCAGGAAATGAGAGCCAGGCTCCCATCAGGATTATTACTAGGTATGAAGCACAGTGGGAAGAAATAAGGAGGGTCCTGGGTCGCCACTGGCACATTCTGTCTGAAGCCCCCATTCTGGGAAAGATTGTTGGGGATAGGCCACTTCTCACAGCTAGAAGAGCAAGGAACCTCAAAGACTATCTAGTGCACTCTGAGTATAATAGACCCAAAACTCGGAACTGGCTTACCAGTCTCCCCCCCTCAGGGGCATGTACCCATGCGGGAGGTGTCATATCTGTAAATATGTCGATAAGACTGACATGTTCACCAACTCTGATGGCAATAAACAATTCAAAATTAACAGCTTTATTAATTGCACAACTACACGTGTAATATACATGCTGACCTGTCCTTGTGGACTAAATTATGTTGGCAAGACCAAGAGACAGCTGAAGGTCAGAGTTGGTGAACATGTCCAGAGCATTTTCAACAAAGATGATGACAGCCCTATAGCTTTGCACTTTCTGCGGGAACATGGGGGAGACCCTAGAGGCATGAAGTGTAAGGGCATATATAAACTGAATCTACCATCTAGGAGGGGGGACTTTGATAGGGTCCTGTATCAAAAAGAAAAAATGTGGATCTTCTATTTGAACAGCATGCAGCCCTCCGGTTTAAATAATGAATGTAACCTTTCGGTATTCTTGGAACGTTAACTGAATGTATAAACAAATAAATAAGAGAATGAGCGGTAACTCTGCATAACCACAGGATGATCCACAATATACTGTATGTTCAGTTAACAACCAACCTATATTTTAATTTTGTCAACTATCATTTTTTCTTAGTTCCCTGTTCCTTTAATAAAATACCAGTTAGGTACTAACATAACTTTCCATCTCAGTGAATACGGGGATCTAAACAGCCTGTAACTTGGAGTTGCCCTTTATTCACTGTTGATGGCAGCCATCTATCCTCCCCCTTAGGAACGCACAAGTCTTATATTTAGGAGTTGCACTTATGGTGAATGACGTTTTGATTGGTGATCAGGTGTGTTGGTTCTTAATTGATGATTGTTTTTATTAGCTTAGCTATTTAAAGCACGGACCCTGACCTACTACGCATGCTCTGAGGAAGCCTGGGACCAGGCGAAACGCGTAAGCATCGTACCACCGTGTTTGTGGTAACAGGGACCTCTGGCTGTACACATACACCTAAAACCCTCTCCATTAAAATTGTGCACTGCGTAATTGCCGGCAGCCGCACAGCATGAAGCATCTGTTGAAAGGATTTTCCCCACTTACTAATCACCCTTGAACCTGGACATTGCTCTCCACAGTATGCTCCGTATTAGCTCCTGAAACACTACTTGGTCGATGGAAGTGATCTCTGCTGCTCACCGTAGGCTGTGAGGCTGAACCAAACAACTCAGACGCGAGCGCAGTGTTCTCCAGTGAGCGAGGAGACTGTGAAACGGATGGTAATCTGCAACAGGAGAGAAAACCTACTACCTTGAGATCTTCTATGGGTGAGCTTCAAACATCTTTCATCCTTTTTGGGGGAATGAATACATTGTAGCCAGTGTTGTTTACATCACATCGGGGACATACAGAAGCTTAGAAGAATATTTGCTGTTTGGCTATAAAGTCTGGCATCGCACTGCAATCAAACCCAGCCGGGAACTTTACTTGTAAATGGGCTATTGATTCATCCCTACACAACTAATCCATGCAGGCAAATGATTCCACTATGCATACCCAATTGATGCCGTAACAATGTTTTAACTGGAGTTTGTCTGGACTTTAAAAACAGATCGCATACGGGTCCCAGGAATTTCTGTCTGCATGTGTATGGCTGATGTGAATGTGAGAGGTGTATAATAGGTATGGTGGCCACCCAAGTCCCCTAAGACGTCAGTCTTATTTTAACTATATGTTAATAGTAGTTGTTATCTGATGTGGAGGAGTTATCTGGAACACAGTTTGTCCTTTTTATAATTGTTTGATTTTTTGATAACTAATAAAGAATTATAACCAATATGTTAATGGGTCCTCGTTGAAGAACTGATTGCTTTCTGGTTTTCTCTTCTGTTATGTTTGATTGAGTTCAGAGGACAATCTCCCCATGTTCGGAGTTACCCTCTCCGTTCATCATTGGGGTTGATAAAACACACAGGTGCTTAAATTTGAGTGGGCAGCGGGAAAGCCCTTGTTTAACTCATATTCACCTTTAGCTAATAAGGCTTGGTCTTTGATCCCCTCCCCCCCCTCTTTTTCTGCTTTGTGGGTGTTTATTTTATCTTGAAGTATAAGTTTCATGGGCACAATTAACACCCAAGGCCAAATGTTACTGCACCTGTGTGCATAACATTTTAATTTCTTTACATCAGGGTCCAGTCCTGCACTTGCCAAGAATAACTGTGAGGGGTTACAATGTACACTGCCAACATTTATCAATATTTCCGCACCTGTTTGACAGGTGCATATAATTGCAATTTTTTACAGCAAGGCCAATTCTTGCTTTCATCAAGAGTACCTCTATAGGGTTATGGTGTGGAGGCACCATCATCACTCATGGCCTAATTTTTCCTGCACCTGGGTGACACCCAGGTGCATATAATTAAAAAAAAATGTTTGCAGCAGGGTCCAGTCCTGTGCCCTCCAAGAGTAACTGTAAGGAGTTACAGTGTGCAGGCACCACCAACACTCATGGCCCAATTTTTCCTCACCTGTGTGATATCATTTTTAAGAGCAGAATCTAATCCTGCATTTTCCAAGGATAACTGTAAAGGTTTATGTTGTGAAGGCACCACAAACACCCAAAGCCCAATTTTTCTTCACCTGTGTGATATAATTTTTAAGAGCAGAATTCAATCCTGCATTTGCCAAGGATAACTGTGAAGGGTTATTGTGTGAAGGCACCACTAACATCCAAGGGCCAAACACCTGTTACTTCTATCCAAAGTCTGCAAAAGTGACACCAGACTATATCTAAAAAAAATGGTTAATCTTGGCCTGAGTGTACTATAATTTTGGGTTCTTCACTTCTTATTTGTTATTTCCACCCAAAGTCTGCCAAAGAGACACCAGAATTTATCCCAAAAATATCCAATCTTTTTCTTTATGCACTAAAATGTGGCCTAATCATACAGACTGGCTCCCCAAGCCGTTGTTTTCAAACTAAAGAAAGCTGGGGGTGTGGCCAGTGCACACTCTGGATCGCAGACCAGAGCTATTGGGGCATACAACGGCATCTAGGGGACCCCATTGTTGCCCAATTTACAACCGAACCCTGCCTGTGACCCGCTAGAATGCACCAACCATGTTCCACAAGCGAAAAGGACAACCAGTGCCCACAAAAAAAAGTTGACTTTATTTTTCCTTCAGCCTACATGAGGCAGCCAGAAAGATGGCACTTCTACCTGCACTACACAAATTTACAGATGAATCTCAAGCTGATAGATCCCTGCAACAAGGTGTATCCCCACCTTCACCTTCATCACACAGCCTGCTCTGTGTCAGTCCACCAAAGTCAATGACAGCCCTCAAGATGGGGAGGTGAGATATGCTGCTGCAGACACTCTCACCTATCTCCCTCTCCGATCCTCTATAGCCTCCTATCCAACCTCCAACCAAACGGTAATGGACACTTTACTCAAGGACATGCTACTATCCCTACAAAGCTCACTACATGCTGATTTTGCTGCACTCGACCCACAAATCCTCCTCTGAAATCAACTCTCTGGGCGAAAGGGTGGATCACATAGAAGACCCACTGGGGATGATCACCACCACTGTAAATGACCTAGTGCATGCCCATGATCATAATCTAGAAGAACGGCGATGGCTGAAGGCAAAAATAGCTGACCTTGAGGATCGGTCACGCAGGAACAACCTAAAGCCCCTGAAACAGTCCAACCTACTGAGCTGCAACAATACGCCAAATAATTTTTTAAAATCCTCCTGCCTGAAGCATCCCTTCTTGATCTAACCATCAACTGCATACACGGACTGCCAAGCTCTCTCAGCTGCCCCACAATATCCTACGAGATATTATAATGCAAGTTCTTTTCTTCCACATTAAGGAGCAACTCCTGACAAAATCTAGGTCCATTGACCAGTTACCAGCTCTATACAGAGATATACAACTATATGCTGATCTGTCCAAATACACCTTGGAAAAGAGGTGTCGAGTTGTGACAGTGACAAAAGCACTCCACAATCATCATATCCCCTACAAGTTGGGAAATCCCACTAAGCTGACAGTGGAAATAAGTGGAGTAATGCACACCATCACCTTGATTGAAAAAAGCTTTGCACTCCTCCACACCTTGGGCATCAGAGCTGAGTCACCACGGCCATCCTCCTCACACAACACTCCGGGGAAGATGTTCTCTTCTTGGCACAAGACCTCACCTAAACCCCAATACAGGAACAGATGAGATATTGTTGGGTCCCCTCACCCTCCGCTACGTTCAACTCAGCCCTTATAATATTAACATTTTATTCACTATGTTGGAATGTTTAACATTTCAGTTTCACTGGTATGTGGGATTGCTCAACTCATCGCAATACCATATACTTCCCAGCTCTGTGTTCAATCATCATGGACACAGCTCTGGGTCTAACTCGCTCTCTATATCTTGTTGTTTTTTTCTTTATTGGTAATGGGCATATTATATCTATATTTACTATAATTATTATTATATACCGTACATTAGTTTACAGAGTTAATTTATATCCACAGAATGTGGAGCCCATTGTTTACCAATTGACCTTTTTTCTTGGCGATTATACGAGTGCTCCCTACTTTTTCCATGTGTCTCAATCCTCAGCTCCTGTGGTGGACATTCTCTATGGTCCCCCCGTCGCACACACCCAACCAACGTGAGTATCCAAGCAACGCTATTTTTGTTCTCTGCATCTATCATTTTTCCCTTTGGGTACAATATTAAATTATTGGTACATCCATATTTGTGTTTTGTTTTATTATAGACCCTTGATGCATCTGTCCCTGAAGAGTGGGTATTGTCCCACGAAACGCGTCAGACTTACACCGTTGCCTTACATTTATACTGATGGTTTTCCATATGATTTTAATATCTCTTTTAGACAACTATATGTCATCCTGATTCTTGATGTGGTGGATATTTTTCATTATTGTACTGTGCCATGATATTCTTCAATATGTATCAATGATTACCAGCATGGGTTTGCTATACCATGCTTCTTCATGCTTTCATGTATGCAATACTGCTACTGTAGAAAAATAAAATTTATATTTTCTATACATCCTGCTTGCTAGCCTTGATTCCATGCCTCATACAAAGTCCAAACCTCTCCTCTTTTAATGAGGATGTCTCCAACTTATCGCCAACACTCTTCAAATGTAAGTGAACAATCCCGATTACAGCAGCATTCTCTTAAAAATGGGTCCTGTAATACTCTCAATTAACACCAAAGGTCTCAACTACCTGGCCAAGCGAGCTTTCCTATGGAACACTGCCATAGCGCAAGGCTGTGACATAGTTTTTGCCCAAGAGACCCATTTCCAGAGTTCAGCTGTTCTGCTCTGCTCACAAAAAGCTTCCCCCCCATTTTTATGGCCAACTCCCTGGAGAAAAAGAGAGATGTACTCATCGCCATTTGTGACACTGTTATCTTTCAGCTTCTAGATAGTGTTATAGATTCCAATGGTCGTTATGTCATATTGATTTGCACGATTGACAACGTTACCTATACTCTAGTCTTTCTTTACACCCCAAATACTCGTCAAATACATTTTTTGATCAAGCTTATCAGAAAGGACCACCGTGTGCAGAAAGAAACTCTCCTGCTATGTGGAGACTTAAGCCTTGTCACTGATTTTCAGCTTGATTCCACCAACAAATGCCCAAGGACACAATCTCCCATATGAAAGTTTCCTCTAGCAAATTAAATTTTTGATATACAGGGATGTTACCATGCTTCAGAACAGGATTACACATTCTTCTCAGCAACACATAATTCTTATTCAAGAATAGACTACTTTTTAGTGGACAAATGGCTACTTCAAAAAATTTGCATGTCTAACATCTCCACCATCACGTGGTCTGACCATGCATCCATTAGCATAACCAAAAATGCAGATACCCGCTCTACACCAGCCAAAGTGTGGAAACCAACTCCTTTAATCTGAGATCTTCTCCCCATCTTCTCTATCTACAAAAGCAACCGGAGGATTTCTTACGCCACAAGGCGGGCTCAGTACAAAGCCCTGCTACCCAATGGAATGTGCACAAGGAGAAGAGGACACAGTGTCTTGATCACTTACTCTCCTCTTTTCGCAATTAAGAAGAGCAAAACAAAGTCAATCCTCACTCTACCAATAAAAACACGCTACTTTCCCTCTGACAAGAGCTTAGAGCCCTTCTGTTAGACTCCTTTGAGAAATCACAATGTAAACTACATGCATCTCACTACAATACTAGCAATAAAGCTGGTAAAGCGCTTGCAGCCTTTCTAAGGGGAGCCATGTATAAGCCCAAAATTCCCTTTTTACATCACCCCATTACCCATGACAAGCTAACAGACCCCCAGGCTATAGCAGACGCTTTCAGCAGCTACTACAATTCCTTGTATAACATTAGAGATGATCCTGCCATGATACAGCCCACCCCAGAGCTCAATAATGCATTTCTGGACAAGGTCAAATTGTCAACTCTATCACCAGAACAGCTAGCCAATTTAAACAAGCCCTTCACTCTATTCGAAATTTGTAATGCTATTGATTCTATACCATGTAACAAAGCGCCCGGTTCTGGCGGACTACCAGGGAAATATTACAAACAGCACAATTCTAGCCTGCCTGCCTAAGTGGTCTGTTCAATGATGCTGCTTCCACTTGTATATTCCCTGCTGAAATGTTGAATGCATTGATAATAACCTTGCCAAAGCCAGGGAAGGACCCATTAGTACCACAAAATAAAGAAAGCTTGCAAGAAAAATCAATTATATGTCAGTTTTGCTGCAGCAGATTCTATACACGGTACAGATGGGCCACTTTCCAGGCCCCCATATTTTTTTTTATGGCCAATAACTTATATATATGCCTTAAAAATGCAGGCTTTTGATTTTTCAAGTTCTGGTCCCAAAGACTTTAATAGGGTTCTGGGTTCTGGTGAGAACGTTTTCCCTGTTCTGGAGTACAAGAACACCAGGGGGTGTTCTGCCCATCATTTCTCATGAGTTATGAAATACACAGAAGTTTTGGGTTCTTCAGGATTAGGTAGACAGAAAGGTTGATTTGTTAATTACTCTAGCTACACTATTTATGATGGGGGTTATTTGTTTGAGAGAATAACTGCTTACTTTTACAATATCAATAATACTTTTACAATTAGCTCTGGTAAGACATTTTATTGAACCCATGTACTTCTAATGAGTTTAGTTACCCTTCAAACCATGCGTGACAAAACTGGAAGATTGTGTTATATTTTTACGATGGGGCCAATCTCAGTTCCTTCAGAGGAAGGTGATAGTTACATATATAGTTACATACATCGTGCCCTATGTTTATTGCTAGCACAAAGGGAGAGAGTAAACAAACTCTGACATACTGCAGTTTTCTGGTTTGTGAAAGCTAGTTTAATTAGTTAAACCCAAAAAACTAAAAATCAGTCTGTATATGCAGTAAAGCATGATTGTTATACTCACTGTGGAACCTAAGAGGTTAAGAGGTCTTCTCTGATCCTACCCTATTTTACTGTCCAAATCCATCTGCTGATAGTACAGAGCCTTCCAGGTGTAGTTCTACAGACAATGAAGGAACACACATTGTAGCAAACACTAGCACTGAATGTGTATATTGTTAGCTTTTTAAAGGGCTATTAAACAATATGTTTAACAATATGTATTCTGTTTAGGCAGATAAAGCAGGATGTGCTGGGTCTTGTAGAAGAGAATAAATGGAACAGACAGAATGTGATTCTCCCACACTGTAAGCAGAGCAGGCATGATATGCTGTATCAAGCAGTAGAGAGTAATGCAGGCCATATATTAGTCATTTTTTTTTCATTTAACCATATTGATGTGGATGGAAAAATTCTCCCCACTGAGCCTTTGTATTCTGACAGCGGTGAGACTTCAACACCATCAGAATACACTGATCAGTGCTGCCGGATATAGTGTCGAAAAATCCAATAGGGCAGATTGACTCATGTATAACCTTGCTGTCCATACATGAAAAAAAATTTGGCTAGTCCCTGCCGAGCCAGACACATTTTGATTCATGAATGGCCGGCTTAAGATGACTAGTGAAGATATGCTGTGTCTTGTAGCACAGTGTAAGCAAAACAGGAAGGGTATGTTGGGTCGTGTAGAACAGAAAAACAGAATAAACAGGATATGGTGGGTCAGAGAAACCACAACATGTGAAATATGCTGAGTCTTCTACCACACTGTAAGCAGAACAGGCATGATATACTATAGCAGTGGTCACCAATCCTGTCCTCGGGCTCCACTAACAGGCCAGGTTTGCAAGATTACTGAAATACATCACAGGTGATATCATTTACTGCTCAGTAATTGTAGTATTCTAGTCTGCATCACCCCCAAGGTAATACATAAAACCTGGCCTGTTAGTGGGCCCTGAGGACAGGGTTGATGACCACTGTACTATAGTATACTTTAGTAGAATAAAGTAAGATGACCAGTGAATATATGTTGTGTTTTGAAGCACAGTGTAAGCAAAACAGGAAGGGTATGTTGTATCTTGTAGTACAGAATTAGTAGCACAGGTAAAATGTACTAGTTTTTGTAGCCCAGCGTAAGCTTACCAGGCAGGCATGCTATATGCTGTGTTTAGTAGAGCAGAGTAAACATAAATGACATATGGTGTGTCATTTAGCACACTGTAAGTGGAACAGGTAGGACATACAGTTTCTTGTGGCACACTGTAAGTTTAATGTTCAGGATTTGCTGAACTAACATAGAATAAAAAAACTGTGAACATATGTTGCTTCTTTGAGTACAGTGTACGTAAAACAGCCTTGATGTACTGTGTCTTGTAGTACAGTGTAAGTAGAACAGTAAGGATATGCTTGATCTTGTAGTTAGAACAGTGTTTCTTAAAAATGTGGTCATGTTTGGGATGAGGCCCTACTTGACTTTGTGCTCATGCATGAAATCAACAGATGATTGGCTAGTGATAGCACAAAGAGTATGTTTGACAGCACATGCATGTATAGGAAGCTAGAGACACATGGCAGGGAAGCCATCAGAAATTTTGTGGCCACTTACACAACTTTAGGCCTGGGGCCCACCCGGGCCTGACCACCAACATTCCCCAGGGCCTGCCCACTGGACGTCCCACCAAATCTTCCCACTGGCCATCCCACTGAGTCCCATCTCATGTCCTCCTCCAGTCCCATCCCCCCATTCCATGTCCTTCTCTTTCTTCATCCCATATCCTCCTCCTCCTCCATCCCATGTCCTCTTCATCCTATGCCTCCAATCCCATCCCCTTCATCCTATGACCTTCTCTATCTCATGTTCTCCTCCTCCATACAAAGTCCTCCTCTTCCTCCAGTCCCATCCCCCCATCCCATGTCCTCCTCTGCCAGAAGGATAATTCTGCATAGACATAATGAACAGACACAATCAGCAGTGTATGAACACAGGGCATTTGCCAGAATAACTCCATAGACAAGTGATGGCGAACCTTGGCACCCCAGATGTTTTGGAACTACGTTTCCCATGATGCTCATGCACTATGTAGTGCATGGATGGCTTGCGGCGCCTGGCCACCCTACCACCAATTTACTCACCCGAGTAAGAAAGCATGTATCTTGTGTGGGGTTCATCTAACCTTCCCCTGTTCATGTTTTTCATTATTTTAAATTGATTATTCATATATTACAATTCCTTTATAGATCTATCACGTGCTTTGCTCCTGACGAGTGGTTCAAAAGCCACGAAACGAGCTACCAATACCGTGCTTCTACCAATACCTATCTGAATTTTAAGCTATTACTGTATTACCCTTATTCACAGGCCTGGGGAGGCAATGGGTCCTGCAGGCATTACCTTGATACTGTTTTTACCCAATTCTGTTTTGGTGAACTCTGAAATGTTATTGTTGTTTTATTATGAGTTACCAATGTTATTACTTTGTTCAATAAGTACTTTGATACCAATACTATATCTATGTACCAGCATTTTATGTATGTATTATTTTCACAATCAATAAAATTCCTACATATTTACCAATTAATTCTGTTGCTACCATGTGCTTCATATAAAGTCCCACCCCCCTTGCTCTCCTCCACTATGTAGTGTATTTGCGCATCATGGGAAATGTAGTTCCAAAACATCCGGGGTGCCAAGGATCACCATCACTGCTATAGACGTTCAGAAACCCGTCATTTTAAAGTGAAATCAAATCCACATTTTTAGTTTCATTTTGGATGGAACAGTGAAGGGTTAAACCCCCCCTGCCCCTCGCTCTTCTGATGACAGCTCCATTTTTTTTCTTTTCAGGCACCAGGACAAAGAGCTCCTTGTCTTAGTGACCCCATATGGAAAATCCAACTTTGAGTTGTCACCAGAACAGCAAAAAACAGGAAACCTTCCAAAGGGGACACCCCCACAGAAAGATCCCCCACTTCCTGTCCTGGTGAGCTTGCAATTGTTTCCTTATAATGTGTATGTATATATACAGTATACACTGTATATAACATTATAGAACATCTAGAAGAAACAACAAAGCACCATACACTACTGTACATAAGGCTGTATCTTGCTCCCCTGCTCTTCTACTATGTGGAAAGCTGGCATTTGATTTCTGAAGCCACAACAAAAGGTATTGTTGCACTCATAACTTTCACCTTGTAGCTGTGCAGACTAATGGGGAGAAGAGAGGAGGGCACCTGCAGAGTGCTCACTGCTCAGATTAAAAAGAACCCCTATATAGAGTAAGAAGAACAGTAGAATGTTGGATATTGTAGAAGAACAGGTAGAGATTGGATTTTGGTGCTATAGAAACTGCAAGGGCTCACACTCGTACCTAGCACTGTATCTATAATTATCAGTTTTAAAAGGTCCAATGAGCAATTGAAATGGCAAGGTAAATCATGTAAAAGACTTTTTATATTTTCAAGTGCAATGGTTTTAGGAGATTGTAAGAACAGATGATATTTCAAAATAATTAAAAATTCTGCTCTGAATGTTGCAAGAATAGTACAATCTAGTTTAAGTCATGGCTCAATGTTCTTTGAAAAGTGCTGAGGTATATCAGCACTAGGGATGAGCAAGCAAGGCAAAGTTTGGCTGGTGGGAGATTTGATAAACTCAGAGGGAATTCATGAACCCAGAACATATCACTAAAACCTATTTGAAGCATGGGATGTTGAGCATACAAACGCGAAAAAAAGAAAATCAGAGCTCTCAGTATAAGTAACATCAATATAAACAACAAAAACTTTATTTCTCATATGACCAGCTGTTGCCAGCTCCCTCCACTGATATGGTAATTTAAATGTGCCTCATCCATGAGTCATGAAAATTTTACTCAAAGTGCGTGTTGGATTGCAATAAAGTTTGATAATTTTTTAAGAAAATGCATTGGTACCATTAAAGTCCTTTGTTAGTTTGCAAGAGTATAGTAAAAGGGGATAGTGGCGCTCCCTAGGTTGCGTATAAGTGACCAATTGATGGTGTGTGCCTAAAAATGTGTGGTATACCAAAAAATATTGGCTAAATGATAATATATGTGCAAACTAGTGTCACACCACAAATGAATAAAGTGATCAAATAAGCTCCAGGTACATAAACAGTGCTTAACAGTAGTATACCAGTCAAGAAATCAAAAAAACATCTCCCAATCAGGAGATCAAGGATAACCACAGAAGCAAAAAAGCATACATAAACATAGTTGTCTGCTATGAGTGAAGTGACCGCTGAGCAAACCCACTCCAATAACGTGATTCCACTGACGTGGTTAATATGTAAAAAGTGTCTATACGTGAATGTACAGATAGTAATCCATATAGTATAATTGAATCTTCACTCAAAAATAAATAGCACACACATAGTGACTTAAGTGTTTTCGGAGAAACTTGGTGAATGTATATAAAAAATTGTTCATAAATAAATGTGCAAATAATAGTCCATATACTATAATTAAATCTTCACTCAAATGGTGACTTAGGTGTTTTTCAAAAAATCCTCGCTGAGGACATCTATGACTAAACACGTACGACAGCGCCACGCACGCTACGTCATTTCCTGGTGTAGTTGCAGGTGGAGCGCAGGTGGAATGCAGCGCGGTGCTGCTGTCTTCAATGCAGGATACCAACGCTCGCTGCACTACTAGGCTTATGTAATTACCATTAGCCGGCTCTTACCATACTACAGCCTGGTGAGCGGCTCTTTGGTGATATTCATTAGCCCTTCCAGTTTTATCGGGTTTTTAAACTCTTATATATTTTTCCTATATTTTTCTATATAAACATTTTTTTTGTATGCAGTTGTTGTTTATATAAACAATTTTAATAAAAGAATTAATTTACTACACTATGGGAGCCCACATTTCTCTCCTTCCATGAGGAACCTACTACAGATCACATCACAAAATACCTGAAGAAAGGAAGGATATTCCTAGGCACCAGAACAACTATGGTGGTGGAGTGTCTGCAGTGGTTACAACTATAAACCGTATTACCCCTGTGGGGGTAAGTGGATCCGGTGAGTAGGGACCCTGGAGGGGAGCACAAAGTCACAAGAGGATTTTTTGAAAAACACCTAAAGTCACCATTTGAGTGAAGATTTAATTATAGTATATGGACTATTATTTGCACATTTATTTATGAACAATTTTTTATATACATTCACCAAGTTTCTCCGAAAACACTTAAGTCACTATGTGTGTGCTATTTATTTTTGAGTGAAGATTCAATTAAACTATATGGATCACTATCTGTACATTCACGTATAGACACTTTTTACATATTAACCACGTCAGTGGAATCACGGTATTGGAGTGGGTTTGCTCAGCGGTCACTTCACTCATAGCAGACAACTATGTTTATGTATGCTTTTTTGCTTCTGTGGTTATCCTTGATCTCCTGATTGGGAGATATTTTTTTGATTTCTTGACTGGTATACTACTATTAAGCACTGTTTATGTACCTGGAGCTTATTTGATCACTTTATTCATTTGTGGTGTGACACTAGTTTGCACATATATTATCATTTAGCCAATATTTTTTGGTATACCACACATTTTTAGGCACACACCATCAATTGGTCACTTATACGCAACCTAGGGAGCGCCACTATCCCCTTTTACTATACTCTTGCACCTATAGACCCCCTCGGGGAGCTATATTAGGGGAGGTTGCATACCTAGTGGGTATCCTAAGCGCAGTCACCTACTATTCATTTCCTTTATTAGTTTAATCATCTAATGGACAGTTAGGCGACACAGGAAGTTGCAATATTGAACCAGATAATTGTGGGATCATCTTGATGGGTATGTAGTGTGCAACATGTCCTTGATTAAAAGATTGGATGATCATAATTACAAATTATTTAACAGGCAGACAGTTCACATATATTTACTTCAAGTGTATATTTATCTGTTTGCTTGGAGCTCTGTTTTAATACAGTATATTTGGATTCTCAATATAATATCATAGAAAATATTGCTTATATAATTAAAATATAATGTGCAACATGACCATTCCAAAGACAGTATAAAATGTTTGCATTGCATCCAAATTTCTGTTTTCATTGGCCATTTGAGCTAGTGATAATAAGGGTGAGAGTTATCATTTTTTATAGAATGACAGCTCTTCCCCAAGGGGAACGATTAAGAATGTCCCATCAAGTTAGCCATTTGTCTCTTGAAAGAAGAATCATTATCACTGAAGCAAGGCTTAATTCAGCTCAGTAACAAGATATCTTGCAAATTAAAGTATGGGGACCACATGTCAACAACAGACTAAAACAGCCCTGAAAAATGACAAAGTTCAAAATGTCCTCTGCAGATGTTTCATCATGTAGTAATATGATGTAATACAACAACAGACATCACAAGAGGAACAGATTGTATTTGGTAATTATATGAGTTAAAAAAAAAACTTTGACATATGAGTTCCAATACTGCCATACACTATTTATTTTTGATGTTTATTACAGCAATCCAGTGGCTTTAAAATGGTTGAGTATGACAACAAGTAAATTCAGTTATATTTAGGATTTAAAGTGCTATATATTTTGTATGTAGGTAAGGCTTTTTTTTATACAGACAGATACTTTCAGTATCAAATTTTTGTGTTTTGAGAGGATAAAGGTTTGACTTCAGATCCTGCTAGCGAGATTTTACTTCACTCCGATAAAGCTGTGAGAGCATACCTTTTCTGTGTTTGGTAATAGTGATGGGCTGTCTGTTCGGGTTAAACATGATTCAACTCGAACATTGGCTGTTTGCCCGTTCGGCGAATAGCGAACAATTTGGGGTGTTTGCGGCAAATTCGAAAGCCGCGGAACACCCTTTAAAAGTCTATGGAAGAAATCAAAAGTGCTAATTTTAAAGGTTAATATGCAAGCTATTGTCATAAAAAGTGATTAGGGACCTGGGTCCTGCCACAGGGGACATATATCAATGCAAACGTTTTAAAAATGGCTGTTTTTTCGGGAGCAGTGATTTTAATAATGCTCAAAGTGAAACAATAAAAGTGAAATATTCCTTTAAATTTTGTACCTGAGGGGTGTCTATAGTATGCCTGTAAAGTGGCGCATGTTTCCTGTGTTTACAACAGTCTGAGAGCAAAATGACATTTCTAAAGGAAAAGAAAGTCATTTAAAAGTACTAGCGGTAGCGCCGGCAGCTATAATGAATTGTTGGGTCTCTGCAATACTCATAAAAGTCATTGAAAAAAATGGCCTGGGATTCCCCCACACTGCATTACTAGGACCTTTGGGTCTGGTATGAATAATAAGGGGAACCCCGAACCAAAATTTAAAAAAAATGCATGGGGATCCCCCAAATTCCATACCAGGCCCTTCAGGTCTTGTATGGATATTAAGGAGAATCTCGCGTCAAAATTTTTTTAAAAAATGGCGTGGGGGCCCCCCTCAAAATCCATATTAGACCTTACCCGTGGTGTCAGAGGGGGGCGGGGTCACCCATTACGTAACGGCATCACACAGCAGGGACCTTCCATGGATGCAGATCATCCGGAGAATGAAGCAGGGAAGAAGACGCCGAAGGAAGATGCGGACGAGAAGACCGAAGGAAGAAGCAGGGGATCGAAGGAAGAAGAGCAAGAAGCGGGGGAAGAACAAGATGGAGGAAGAAAACTGAATGAAGACCAGAAGAAGATGGAAGAAGAAGCAGGGAAAGAAGAAGACATTAATAAAGGAATTGTCAAAAAACATCTCTTGTCTTTTTTAACATTTTTGACACTTTTTTTGTGAAATTGTAAGGGTACATTTGTACCCCGTTACCATTTCACACAGGGGGAGGGCCAGGATCTGGGGGTCCCCTTGTTAAAGGGGGCTTCCAGATTCCGATAAGCCCCCCCACCCGCATACCCCTACAACCACCGGGCAAGGGTTGTGAGGGTTAAGGCCCTTGTCCCCATCAACATGGGGACATCCTCCCCATGTTGAGGGCATGTGGCCTGGTACAGTTCAGGAGGGGGGTGCTCTCTCGTCCCCCCCTCTTTTCCTGCAGCCTGCCAGAATGTATTCTGGTTGGGTCTGGTATGGATTTTTAGGGGGACCCCATGCCATTTTTTAAAAAATGTTGGCGCGGGGCTCCCCTTAATATCCATACCAGACCTGAAGGGCCTGGTATGGAATTTGGGGGGACCCCCACGCATTTTTTTTTTAAATTGTGGTTCAGGGTTCTTCTTAATATTCACACCAGACCTAAAGGGCCTGGTAATGCACTGTGGGGGAACTCCAGGCTGTTTTTTTCAATGACTTTTATGAGTATTGCAGAGACCCAACAATTCATTATAGCTGCCGGCGCTACCGCTAGGACTTTTAAATGACTTTTTCCTTTAGAAATGTCATTTTGCTCTCGGACTGTTGTAAACACGGGAAACATGCGCCACTTTACAGGCATATAATAGACACCCCCATGTATGAAATTTAAAGGAATATTTCACTTTTATTGTTTCACTTTAAGCATAATTAAAATCACTGCTCCCGAAAAAATGGCCATTTTTAAAACTTTTTTTTGCATTGATACATGTCCCCTGGGGCAGGACCCATGTCCCCAAACCCTTTTTATGACAATAACTTGCATATTAACCCTTAATATTAGCACTTTTGATTTTTCACGTTCGTGTCCCATAGACTTTAACGGTGTTCGCATGTTCAAACTAATCTTTTGCCTGTTCGCATGTTCTGCTGCGAACCGAACAGGGGGGTGTTCAGCTCATCCCTATTTGGTAAGCACTTCAAACTGTTTGCAGTGGGCTATGGCAGAATGAGTACTGAAAAAACTTATTCCAATGAATTCTAGCTTCTACTACAATATGACAGTGGTAGAACTGGGGTGTGCCTAACATCTTGGATAGAAAATAAATGTTGTAAAATAGGTACAGATTAGAAATAAGCAGAATCCAGGAGTCAGGACAAGGTCATAATCCCAACAACAGCAGACATTGTTAAGCAGAGAAATTTAGAACTATAAAGGAACCTGATGCACTTTTTTCCTCAAATACTTTTTAGCATTAAACAAAATATAGATTTGGCATCTACTGTTGGCACAGGATGTAGACTTTTTGCTTTTCAGCCAGTAGGGCAGAATGTCCAGCCAAACAATGAAGATGCTAGGACTAAAGAAAGCTATGCACAGAGAAAAAATATTAATCATTGCCCATGAAAGGTATGTGAGGACTAATAGTTTTACATAAGGGGTGCATTTACTAAAACGGAAGAGTGGAAAATCTGGTGCAATGGCACCTTTATTGTGGGAGTGTCCAAAATTCTGAAGTTTTGGCAGGAGGTTCTGCAACAAATACAGAAGATTACGGAAGTGGATATTCCTAAAGATAAATGGTCCTATTTGTTTCATAACATGAGGTTACGATAAAGCAATATAAGAATATGGTAATACCCCATTTAACAAATGCAGCAAAGGGGTTAATTTCAAGATTTTGGCAGGTACTGGAGAGCCTTACAGTAAGAGACTGGGTTAAAAAGGGTAGATTATATTTACAATGTAGATGAACTGTACTACTGCGAAGAGGATAAAATGGAAAAAAATTAAAAAATATGGAGAGGGTGGCTTGAGTTTAAGAGTTCAAAGAAATATACTTAACTGGAAGTATAAAGAGAGGGGAAAGGAGATTGAGGAAAGTAAACAGGTCTATTAAGCTACAGGCTTAAGGGGAAAGAGGGACAACAAGGGGGAGAGAGGAGGGGAAGGGAAACCTAAAAGAATGTTATGTAAAGGAATGTGTAGATTATGTATGTGTATATTGTATATTGGAAAAATAATAAAAAAAAAATAAAATAAAAATAATCTGGTGCAGCTGTGCGTGGTAGCCAATCAACTTCTAACTTCAGCTTGTTCAATTGTGCAGAGATGCACCAGATTTTGCGCTCTCCAGTTTTAGTAAATGAACCCTATACTGTAACCATAAAATTTGATTCTTTTGAGAAGACAATCCTAAATGTATTTTTTCGCAAACTAGGGATGAGCCCGATGTTCGAGTTGAACGTAAGTTCAACTCAACCATTCTGCCTAAAGACACTGACACTGATCACGCTCCCTGTAATCAGGAGCAGTGATCAGTGATGTGTCACACACAGCCCCTCCCCCCAGAGTTAGACTCACTCCCTAGGACACACTTAACCCCTACAGTGCCACCTAGTGGTTATGGCCTTTACTGCCAGTGACATTTTTACAGTAAGCAATGCAATTTTTAGCATTGATCACTGTATTCATGCCAATGGTCCCAAAAATGTGTCAAAATTGTCCTATGTGTCCACCATAATGTCACAGTCACGATAAAAATAGCTTTAAAATTAACATGAAAAACCAAAAGTTATCATTCTAAAGGCTTATATGCAATTTTTTTGCCATAAAGTGTTTGGGGACCTGGGTCCTGCCCCAGGGGACATGCATCAATGCAAACATTTTTTTTAAAACCGTCTGTTTTTTCGGGAGCAGTGATTTTAATAATGCTTAAAGTGAAACAATAAAAATGTTCCTTTAAATATCGTGCCTGAGGGGTGTCTATAGTATGCCTGTAAAGTGGAACAGTTTTCCCGTGTTTAGAACAGTACCACAGCAAATTGACATTTCTAAAGGGAAAAAAGTAATTTAAAACTGATCGTGGCTGTAATGAATTGTCGGGTCTCGGCAATCTATATAAAACTCTTTGAAAAAAATGGCATGGGTTCCCCCCAGTCCATTACCAGGCGCTTTGGGTCTGGTATGAATATTAAGGGAACCCTGCACCAAATGTAAAAAAAATGGCTTAGGGTTCCCCCCAAAATCCATACCAGACCCTTCAGGTCTGGTATGGGTTTTAAGGGGAACCCTGTGCCAAAATTAAAAAAAAGGCGTAGGGGTCCCCCCAAAATCCATACCAGACCCTTATCTGAGCACGCAACCGGGAAGGCTGCAGGAAAAGAGGGGGGACGAGATAGTGCCCCCCCTTCTGAATCGTATCAGCCAACATGCCCTTAACATGGGGAGGATGCTTTGGAGTCACCCCCAAAGCACCTTGTCCATATGTTGATGGGATACCTTGGGATACCTTGGGATACACCTAACAGCAAACCTTTCTGACATTTTCTCAAAAAATTACCAATCCATCCTCAAAACCATTACAAATGACCTAAGTAAGTGGAACAAACATCATTTTCCTGGATTGGAAGGGCAGCAATTCTAAAGATGAACATACTTCCCCACATTTTATATATCTTGCAAACCATCCCCATTAAGCTCCCACCGACCTTCTTCCAATCATACAAAAGACTGTGTACTAGGTTCCAATGGAGACAGAAAAGACCTAGGATAGCATATGAGCAACTAACGAAACCTAAGACTAAGGGGGGCATTGGTCTCCCAGACCTTCATAAATACTATTGGGCCTGCCACCTCTCTAGAATTGTAGATTGGTCATTACATGGCTACATCGAACAAACATTTTCCCCCTACCACTGAGATCTCTGCCTTGAACTTCAACTCAGCACACCCCGCAGAACCTGAGGGATCATGCTCTAATTGATCCGACGCTCCGTTGTTTCAAAGACGCCTGCCGAAAATTGCACATCTCCTCTAACCCTGGACCCCTTACATCTGTAAAACTCAATCCAGCATTACCACCTGGTATGTCCACACCCTTTTTGGCAGACATCTGGCAACACACGGAGGTTCTAGCCTACCACTTCTTCCGACTGGGCCTACTTCTGGAGCGTTCCTCACTACCAGCTAGCACAGATAACAATGCCTTTCCTCTCTGGACATATTTCCAGATCAGACATTTCCTAAAAGAAGCTGATCGTGTCTCCTACATCTCTCCTCCACTCACTCCTTTCGAACAGCTATGCTCTCGTTCTACACCCCAACAACATGTGATCTCCATCATCTATAACATACTCTCCTCAGATAGCTTGATGAAAACTAACAAAGCCTGTTCAAGTTGGGATAGAGACCTGCAAATAAAGATGACAGAGGCACAATGGGAACACATATCTACAATAACACAAAAAGGCTCCCTCAATGTCTCGATCCAGGAAAACAATTATAAAATCCTAATGCAATGGTACAGAACCCCAGTAATTCTCAACAAATATAATCCTGCCCTTTCTAAAAAATGGAGATGTTCCAGGAAAACAGACACTTTAGCACACATATGGTGGTCCTGCCCCCTAATCCAGCCATTCTGGAGCCAAATCCGAGAAATGACATCACAAATCTCTACATACACTCTAGAACACACCCCGGCACAATTCCTTCTTAACCACTCAAACATACCGACACATCAATTCCGCAAAACGCTAATACCACCCCTAATGAATGCAGCCAAAATGTGTATCCCTCTTCATTGGGGTACAACAGATGTTCTGACCATCTCTGAGTGGCTCAAACAAGTGGAAAAAATTGTGGTAATGGAATAACTAATCTCCATAGCCAAAGACTGTCCAACTCAATTTTCACATACATGGGCCTTTTGGACCCACTTTCGCACCACAGCCAAATACAAACTAATGACAAGCCAAACCCCTGCGAACCACAAACCCCAAGACAATTGCAACCCTTAATGACTCTAAGACTGGGAGGTAAGTTAACATACCCCCCTCTCCCAAACCGATCCCACCCCCCACCCCTTACTCCCTCCCCCTTTTTTTTTCTCTTTCTCCTCCCCTCCCCCCAGCTCCCCTTCGCCCCTTCTTTCTCCTCTCTTCTTGGGTTTACAGCCTAAACCATTCCCTATACCCAACAGAACTCTATCCCACCTAATAACGATATTTAGCTGACTTTGATTTTGGAGTTAATTACTCAAAATTGGTTATTACCTCACAAGCAAGCAAATCCACAATTCTATCCATGAAACACACTCAAACCTATATTAGCAGCAGATAGAAGAACTGTTACTGTTATATTGTTATTTAGTGAATAAATCACAACTAAACCTCATGTCTTCATCATTGTTCACTTTGTTGACTTAAGCTGGAACTTCTTTAAAACTATTATTGCCAACTAGTTCTGATCAACACTGTTGTTAAACCCTTTTGTAATGGATATTACCGCCTCAGACACCTTGTTCAATAGCAATGTAAAGCTTTTCTTTATTTACCAATAAAATACTATGCAAAATAAAAAAAAGTCCTGCGATGTAGATCCATCTCACGCCGCCTGACGAGCCAGAAAAAAAAAAAAAAGCTGCAACAGCTCCGCCTCCATGGAAGTCTCCCACCGAGTGACACTTCTTCTCGGTGACAGCTATTATATAGTTGAGGGCGGGCCACTCTGTGACATAAATGGGTGACCCCACCTTCCTTTGACGTCATGTGGCATCAATTAGGGCGGGGTCACCCATTTACATCATGGGGTGGCCCCACCCTCAGCTATATAACAGCTGTCACCAAGAAGAAGCAGCAGCTGGCGGGAGCCTCCCATGGAGTCAGAGCTGTTGCGTTTTTTTTTCTTTTTTCGGCTTGTCGGTGGGGTGAGATGGATTTACATCGCAGGACATTTTCACTTTTTTATCTATTGATAAAGGACTTGTCCCAAAGTGTCTCCTGTCTTTTTTACTATTTTTGACACTTTTTTTGTGAAATGGAAGGGGGACAATGTACCCAATACCAAGTCACATAGGGGGAGTCCAGTATCTGAGGGTCCCCTTGTCAAAGGGGGCTTCCAGATTCCGATAAGCCCCCCACCCGCAGACCCCCACAACCACTAGGCAAGGGTTGTGGGGATAAGGCCCCTGTCTCCATCAACATGGGGACAAGATGTTTGAGGGCATGTGGCCTGGTATGGTTCAGGAGGGAGGGACATTCTTGTGCCCCCCCCTCTTTTCCTCTGGCCTGAAAGGTTGCGTGCTCGGATAAGGGTCTAGTATAGATTTTGGGGGGACCCCTTCACCATTTTTTTTATATTGGCGCAGGGTTCCCCTTAAAACCCATACCAGACCTGAAGGGTCTGGTATGGATTTTTGGGGGGACCCCTACGCCTTTTTTTTTTAAAATGTGGTGCACTGTTCCCCTTAATATCCATACCAGACCTGAAGGGCCTGGTATGGATTTTGGGGGGACCCCCACGCAATTTTTTAAAAATTCTTCTTTTGGGGTTACCCTTAATATTCATACCAGACCCAAAGGGCCTGGTAATGGACTGGGGGGGCCATGTCATTTTTTTCAATGAATTTTATCTATATTGTCGAGACCCGACAATTCATTACAGCCGCGTGCAGTTTTAAATTACTTTTTTCCTATATAAGTGTCACTTTACTGTGGTACTGTTCTAAACACGGGAAAACTGTGCCACTTTACGGGCATACCATAGACACCCCCCCAGGCACGATATTTAAAGGAATATTTCATTTTTATTGTTTCACTTTAAGCATTATTAAAATCACTGGTCCCGAAAAAAACACCATTTTTAAAACTTTTTTGCATTGATTCATGTCCCCTGGGGCAGGACCCGGGTCCCCAAACACTTTTTATGACAATTGCATATAAGCCTTTAAAATTAGCACTTTTGATTTTTCATGTTCGAGTCCCATAGACTTTAACGGATTTCATCCAAATGTTTTGCTTGTTCGCAAGTTCTGGTGCGAACCGACCCGGGGGGTGTTCGGCTCATCCTTAATCCCCAGCTCATATTGATCTTGGTAATACACATGCCAAGGCAGAACTCACTGATATCTCCTACTTACCCTCTGGCCTCTCGGATCATACACCCCTAGAGCTCTGCGTCAAACTACGAGATGCCGGATGGTCTAATTGCTGGCGCCTATCTCCTAAATGGTTGGGGAATTAATCTCTCCCAAGAAAGCACAATATTGGGAATCAAATGAAGAATCAGCCACCTCCCGAATGGTGTGGGACGCCTTTAAAGTGCATATGCCTGGAGAATATATCTCCATCATAAAAGCGGCAAAGTCTGATTTATCGTCACTAGTTCAGCAGCTGGTGGAAAATGCAGCGAAGCCAGCGGAGACCTTTTCTATGTCCCCAAATCCGGACAATTTTGACCTCCTTGCGCAGAAGAGACCTAAACTGTCTCTACACCTCACCTCCTCCACCCATCTGGATATGCGCTCCTTGGCCAGCAGAGTCTTTGAGCCGGGGGACAAGCATGGGAAAATGTTAGCCAACTTAGTCGCAGATTCCAAAACTCAAACTGTGATTTCAGCAATTACCTGTGCAGATGGTACCTTAACCTCTGAACCCTCTAGTATTCTACAGGAATTTACAAACTACTTGTATTGTATGAAGATACTCAGTGCCTGTCAGACGATGGGTTTTGGGCGTTACATAGTAAGTCAGGTTGAAAAAAGACACAAGTCCATCTAGTTCAACCATAAAAATAAATAAATAAATGAAATAAAAAATATCATACAATCCCATATACCTAATCCTATACCCACAGTTGATCCAGAGGAAGGTGAAAAAAACAGGAAAGAAGGATCCAATTTGCTACAGCAGGGGAAAAAAATCCTTCCTGATCCTAGAGAGGCAATTAGATTTTCCCTGGATCAACTTTACCTATAAATGTTAGTACCCAGTTATATTATGTATATTTAGGAAAGAATCCAGGTCTTTCTTAAAGCAATTTACTGTGCTGACCAGAACCACCTCTGGAGGGAGCCTAGTCCACATTTTCACAGCTCATATGCCCCGTGCACACGGTCAGATTTTCCGACGGAAAATGTGTGATCGGAGCGTGTTGTCAGAAATTCCGACCATGTGTGGGCTCCATCGGACATTTTCCATCGGATTTTCCGACACACAAAGTTTGAGAGCAGGCTATAAAATTTTCTGACAACAAAATCCGATCGTGTCAATTCCGACTGTGTGTTCACAATTCCGATGCACAAAGTGCCACGCATGCTCAGAAGAAATTCTGAGACGGAACAGCTCGGTCTGGTAAAATTAGCATTCGGAATGGATAGAGCACTTTCGTCACGCTGCAATGTTTTAAATTGTTTAATACAGCGCACTCTCTTCTTCTTAATAATGTGAGAAGAATGAAGTAGTTTTGCTGCTCATATTCACACAGACTTCTCACAAACTTCTTTCTTTATTATTTACCGTGATTCCCTCAATACATTTTGATTTGTCACAGCTGACCAAATTTCTTTTTTGTTGTTCTATTTTTGTTTTGTATTTTTTTCAAGGCTCATTTTATTTTATTTTATTTTTTTTCAAGGCTGTTTTTTTTTGGGGGGGGGGGGGGTTTACTCCATAATATTTTTGTGTGTGTTTTTTGTGTCAAGTTACCACAACACCATTGATATCTTGTATTATTTAATCTCAAGGAGGTTGCTTTGTGTTGGTGTCCCTTGTTAATTTCACATTGTATTTTTGAAATGTACATGCCTCCTCACAAACAAACTGTCCTTTTTGAAGGAAAACACACATAGGCGAGTATAATTGAAACAAAAAATCCTTTATTAAGGGCTCAGAACCAAACAAAGAGGGAGGCAATGCTGGAGAAACAGCAGAGGTTGGCGAAGCCTTTGACCCCCAGGGCACACATCAATTCTTTTCCAGATAAATTAGTGGCCTGAGGAGTCCATATCTAAGGGAGTGCAGTCTGGTCCAGAAGTCCCAGAGATCATAAAAGCAGCAGATGACATCTGTGTCCCCACTCTGTGGTACTACAAGAGGCTGCATATTTTGCCAGACCAGACTGAGCCCATGGCCATCACTCTCTGGTGTTCCTTCCATGCTTCCTTCCCGGCTGTTGCTCTGGTGTTGGAGATGTGGCAGGAGGAGGAGTAGGACCTGGAGGAGGAGGAGTAGGACCTGGAGGAGGAGGAGGAGGAGGACTATGTGTGAGGTCACAAATGTGGGTAGCACATGTTATTTGGCCCCTCAATCCCTTATTAAGAGCTTCCAAAATTAAGGACTCACACTGGAGTCGTTGGCCCTCCTCCATCTGCATCATTTTGCAGGCAGTTATGCCAGCAGTCCTCCTCCACACTGTGGGGGGTTCTCAGGGCCTCTGTAGCCTTCCAAAATAGGTCTATGGCAGCATCCTCCAGGTTACTCCTCTTCCTGCCACTTTGTCTTTGAAGGTGTAGGGGAGGGACCTGGATATCAGGCAGCCTGCTTGGCCCGGCCACCTCCTGGCTGAGACTTCCCTGTGTATGAAAAAGGGACATGGTTTTAGTTTTTGCATCATCAATCACAATCATAAATTAGTACTCCAAACTAACATCTAGTTAACATAATTGATTGGACAACCATGAAGATTTAGAGGAATGCTATACCTGGCTCAAGCTGGGCTCCTCCACATGTTGCTGTCTGGAAGGCCCAGGTTGGGCGTCAGAAGCCTCAGCTGGGGGGGAAGGAAGTGTGGAAGGAAGGTTGAAGAGTGCTGGCCTGGGTTCAGTCTGACCTGCCAGAAAATGCAGTCTGTCATAGTACTACAGCCTGGGGACATAAATGTCATCTGCAGCTCCTAATCTCTGGGAATCCTGGACCTTCTTGTGCTCCCTTAGATAAGTGCTCCTCAGGCCACCAATTAGGATCTTCAAATAGGTGATGTCTGCCGTGGGGATCACCGTCTTCACAAATTCCAACAAATTATCCAGCGCTGCCATCCTCTTTGTTTGGTTCTTATATTCAGGGTGGTTTATCTCCCATAGACAGGGCAGCTCCCTGAACATATCAATGAAGATTGGCATAAAGTCCTTATCTTTCAAGATATCCATTTTCACTGCAAGACACAACACAAGACAAACCCTAATGTCAGCCTAAAGTCTTCTAAACTTGTGCAAATACAGGCCTCAATCTAGAAGCAGTATAGGCCCAATGTTAAATCTTACCTTCGCAATCACGATCGGCGCCTCTGTTACTCCTTCCTCCGCTCACAGATCGTACGTACTACGCACGCGTGTTACGCTTTATAAACACTGTGCATGCGTGAAACTCCGCCTGCCCCTGACGTTCTTTATAGTCTATTCCTCATCCCTTCTCGTTCGTCGCAGTGGGGAAGAGCACATGGCAGAGACACAGCAGGTGTCAGATAATTTTACCAATGAGGAGGAGGAGGAGGAGGAAAGCCCGGAGGCAGAAACGTCCCGATCCAAAAGAAGACGATTTAAGGCATCAAATATGTCCTTTGGGGAGATGTTGAAGATGGTTGACATCCTGAAGAAGGCAGACTATGATGGGAATTATGGACCTTACCCCAACCCCAATGTCAGAAAGGCCAAGATCATGGCGAAAGTGGTCAAGAGTCTGCACCGGAATTTCGGGGTACGACGATCGAAGGATCAGCTCAGAAAACGGTGGTCGGACCTCAAATTAAGAGAACATGAGCAGTTCAGAATGATCAGGAGAGTGCTGCAAAAAAGTAAGTAGTTGTGCTGTGTTTCTATTCTTTTTATGTTTATTACGTCCGTGCTGCTCCATGTGCTTTTCTTAACTGTTATCCAGTTTAAAATGTCAACTTTCATGTTCATGGGCACATTATTCGTCCGTATCAAACATTTTTCGTTCAGCCTAGAAAACACCATTGTTTTGGCGATATGCATTTGCCCACATTTTTTAGGGCCTACTTGTCTGAAAATAATTTGGTTGTGTAGATGAGTTTTGTTACTAGAATGAAATGCAAACTAGATTCTGTGTAAGGAGAGGACACTCAGCAGCTGTTTACACATCTGGACGGTGGAGCACTAGTGTGGGACACAAGAACACCTTTTTTATTAGGGGGCCCGCACAGGTGCTCCAGTGTATACTATAGGGGTGTCTCCATCTGTGAAGCTTGTACAAAACAGGTAATATATTGAAGCTTGACAAAGGACAAGAAAAATGCAACATCTTGGAACTCTGCCAAAACAGACAATTATACCCCACTTGCAAGCAATGTTTCATATTTATAGTTCTGCCATCAAATATCTGTGTGCTAAGTATACCTATTTTTTTTTTACATAGGGGAGAAAAGACTCGGAGGACACCACTCATCCGAGGAGACCAGAGACCCCCCACCTCTGGAAGAAGGGGAAATCCTCCCAAGCCAAGCAGAGCAGGAGGAGGAAGACGTGGTGGAAATTGGCACCACAACAGGTGAGTGTCTGCGACCACAGGCTCAGGTAAGAGATGGATGCTGGCATTTTTATATTACATGGTGTTTTTTGGTTTCTATCTTTTTAGGTGATCGTGATGTTGTGGATCCAGATCCTTTCACCTCGGTAAGTGCACAGATCCTGATTGGGGAGATCATGGGGTGTAATAGGGACTTTGAAAACATCCAGAAAAACATCAATGATGTTCAACAAAAAATGAAGAACATCATTGATGTTTTAGGGAGAGTTTAAAACCCCTCCAAATTCCTTTGGTTTTTTGTGTGCTAAAAATGATTGACATTTTTTGACAAATTTGAGAAAAGCCAAATTTTGAAGATGCACACAGTGTGTCAACATGTGCTATCTGCCATCACGGGAGATCAATGGACGTGTTTTGGGGGTGCAACCCCTTCCTCAATAATAAAGTAGCTGTGAGGAAGGGGTTGCACCCCCAAAACACATTCCTTGATCCCCCGTGATGGCAGGTAGCACATGTTGCCATTCGTAAATTTGTGTGCATCTTCAAAATTTGGCTTTTCCTGGGGTGACTTCACCCCATCTGAACGCAATATCAAACACAGTTTGTAAATACTCATGTCTGATATTGCCTTCAAGTTCTACCAAATGTGAACTTTGTAAGTTCAAGATTTGTGTCTTTCTTTTTGGTTTTAAACATGCCTATTTTATCATAAATGGACATTTCTACTTTTTCTAATGTGACCCCAAAAATTGTTATACAACAAACATGTTGTTTTGTTTTAAAAACCTTTTCTAAATGCACATGTGATTGTGCTGGTATTAAAAAGATTGAGAATGTGTGGATTATTGTTTTAACGCTCCAACACTTTTGTGGTGCTCTAATTGGTATTTTCTGTGACAATGGGTGTTATTTCCTAAGGGCAAATCCACTTTGCACTACAAGTGCAGTTTCAAGTGCACTTGTAGTGCAAAGTGTCTTTGCCTTAAGTAAATAACACCCAACAGTGCTTTGTAAGGTTACACAATCACGCCATTTTCAGTACTCATCACATTTCTGTCAGGGTCAGCTAAAACAAACACAAGCAGTAAATGTCACCAAAGATTTGAGTAGTTATTTGTTTTTTTTTATTTGAAAAAGGTTTCAGACATTGTCTGGCATATTGATAGCCCCCCTACCCGCAAAGAATTCAAGGTATCTTAGCCAGACATCACGGGCACTCGGGGGGGCAAGCCAGGACAGCCACTTTCAAGCGCCATCAGGGTTGTTTCATTTTGAATTCCAGCCTTAGGCCCAACTGAGCCAGCATAGTTTGCAGAATGTTGCCGTAAAAAAGTTGTGTAGAACACAGCACGCCAGGGTTATATGATTCAGTTTATACTCCACCATATGTACGGGTGTAAGAAATAGGCGGAACCGGCTGGCCATGATTCCAAACGTGTTCTCCACCATTCTTCTGGTCCGGGGTGAGGGTCCTCATCGGGAATGGCCGCATAAGATTGTCCCCCAGCGCAAACGCTTCATCCGCAACGAAGACGAATGGGAGTCCTTCCACATTGTCTTCTGGAGGTGGCAAGTCCAAGCTGCCATTCTGGAGACGCCTGTAGAACTCCATCTGGGCAATGACTCCACCATCGGACATCCGGCCATTCTTCCCCACGTCCACATACAGGAACTCATAAGTAGCCGACACCACCGCCAACATCACAATACTATTGAACCCCTTATAATTATAATAGTACGACCCCGAGTTGGGTGGTGGGACGATGTGGACGTGTTTCCCATCAATTGCCCCTCCGCAGTTAGGAAAACCCCACCGCTGGGCAAAGTGGGAGGCCACAGTCTGCCATTCCTGTGGCGTGGAAGGAAACTGTGGAGTCAAACAAAAAAAATGTAGACATTTTGGACATAAACAGGGAAAGCTGATTAGACACAAACATTCTTGGCCAACATCAAGGTAACATTTATTTGAGGGAGTTTTTAAAGACCAAAGTACAAGGTACACCTATCAAATTCCCCCCCCCTCTCATGGGCCATTTCTAACATTATAGGGGGGGACTCTTGGACAGGTAACCCTCTCCACTTCATTGAGAGAATGAATGAATGCCTAAATAATGGGTATTACTTTGAACATCCCCTCCTTGGTTACACTATTGGCAGCCCATTGGACAGGTAAGAAGTGTCATAATACAAAGATATAAATACACATTGTACACATTTGAGCACATTTGGACATTCTGCTATTACCTATCAAGATAATAATAGTATACAGAAACTTTAAACAGTACCATTTGAAAGTATTCAGGGAGGCCCTTGCACTACATGCTTTGGGGAATTCATCCATACATCTGACCACAAAAGAGGTGGGTATAGTGTGTATGGGTTTGGCAAAGTCAGCAGATAGATGATTGAGGATAGATAGAGAATTGTTATCAGCTGACTTAGCAGTTGGGGGGAGGGAGGGTTAAAAATGATTTGGGAACCCCCCAAAAAAAGCCTCTTGCACTCTGCCTGAATTTAAAGAACAAATCACATTTAAAAACATTTTAGGTGGTGTTTGGGGTAAAGCACTACTATGGAGCTGATAAAACACATTGTTAAGTGACTACACAAGGTGAATATAGGGCCAGGAGACCATGCTGGGGAGGTAAGTGAAGGCAAATATGTATGAAGGACAACACAAATAATTACATAAAAATCCAGCATACATGAGGACAAAGGGGACATTCACAGCATATTACAATCATGGTAATTAGGGAATGAGGAAAGAAATACAATACATTAGCAAACATTCCATACAATAACATGTGATATTAAAGGATAAAAATCTTACCTTAATATACTCCTTCTGCAGGACCTGGATGATGGCAGAACAGGTCTCTGGGATAATGATCCCTAGAGCTTGGGGGGAGATGCCTGTTGAGAACTTCAAGTCCTGCAGGCTTCTCCCTGTGGCCAAGTACCGCAGGGTGGCGACGAGCCTCTGCTCCGGAGTGATGGCTTGCCTCATACAGGTATCCTGCCTGCTGATATAAGGGGTCAGCAAAGCCAGCAAACGGTGAAATACAGGGTCCGTCATCCAGAGAAAGTTCCTGAATTAATCAGGATTATTCTCACGGATCTCACAGAGCAAAGGCATATGACAGAACTGGTCACGCTGAAGCAACCAATTCTTGGTTCACGAACTCCTCCCCACCCTGTTCATGGACTGGACTTGTGTCAAGGTAAGGACCCCAACACCAAGCCCCCGGGCAGCACAAACTCTACGAGGAGTACGTATACGCAACATGGCTAGAAAACGGTCAGCTGCTCAGAACGGAGTAACAGAACGCACTGAAGAACAGCAAGGCCTGTGAAGAGCGACCTGAAAAACAGTAACGAGTGGACAAGATCACACTGAATAGTACAATACGAACTGACTGCACGCACTGAAGAGCAGATACAAACCCACAAGCACAAACTGAACAGCAGAAAACGATCTGAAAACCACGAGTCTGAAAAAGCGCGAATCGTCTCTCACCAAACTTTTACTAACACAAGATTAGCAAAAGGTGCCCAAAGGGTGCCGCGCTTGGTTCTGAACTGGCCTATTCTAGTCTCGTTGTACGTGGTGTACGTCACAGCGTTCTTGGCGATTGGAAATTCCAACAACTTTGTGCGACCGTGTGTACGCAAAACAACTTTGAGCCAACATCCGTCGGAAAAAATCCATGGATTTTGTTGTCGGAATGTCCGATCAATGTCCAATCGTGTGTACTGTGAAGAAACCTTTCCGTATTTGGAGATGAAATCTCTTTTCCTCTAGACGTAAAGAGTCCCCCCTTGTCCTCAGTGTTGACCGTAATCTGAATAACTCAACACCAAGTTTACTATATGGACCCCTTATATATTTATACATGGTGATCATATCCTCCCTTAATCTCCTCTTCTCAAGAGTGAATAAATTCAGTTCCTCTCATCTTTCCTCATAGCTGAGCTCCTCCATGCCTCTTATTGATTTGGTTGCCCTTCTCTGCACTTTGTCCAGTTCCTTGATATCCTTTTTGAGAACTGGTGCCCAAAATTGAACTGCATATTCCAGATGAGGTCTTACTAATGATTTGTACAAGGGCAAAATGATATTTCTCTCTCTGGAGTCCATACCTCTCTTAATACAAGAAAGGACTTTGCTCGCTTTGGAAACCCTAGATCCTTCTCCACCATTGATTTCCCCAGTTGTATTCCCCCTAGTATGTATGATGCATGCATATTCTTAGCCCCCAAGTGCATAACTTTACATTTTTCAACATTAAACCTCATCTGCCACATAGTCGCACAATTTGACAGTGTATTTTTTATCTTTTAATAAAAGACTTGTCCCAAAGTGTCTCCTGTCTTTTTTACTATTTTTGACACATTTTTTGTGAAATGGTAGGGGAACAGTGGGAGTTTCTGAGTGCCCAAACTTAATGATGAAGAAGTAAAATTTTTAGACAATGCCATTACGATTGAGGAAATCGAGGCAGCAATTCATTCCTTTCTGGCTTGGAAAACACCAGGCCCAGATGGTATTCCAGGGGAATGGTACAGGATGTACAGGATGTATGCTACTACCCTAGCGCCCAGGCTCCATAAGCTATTCACTGACTGTATAGAAAATATGACATTACCCCCCTCTATGTACCAGGCTCATGTAGTCTTAATTCCTAAGCCAGGTAAAGACAGATCCCACTGCCCCTCATATAGGTCTATCTCCTATTAAACTATAATCTTAAAATTCTAACAAAAATTCTGGTCACTAGACTAATGTAAATTCTCCCTAACCTGTTGAGCATTGACCAAACCGGCTTTATGCCAGAAAGTCGACTGATAAAATAATATGCGCAGGGTATTTACCCATCTGCAATTGCCATCAGCTAACTCCACCTTCAGTATCATGGTTACAATCGACATCGAGTAGGCCTTTGATTCTGTAGCATGGTCATACATGCATAAGCTACTAGAGCTTATGGCCTTCGGGTCAGAGTTTCGGAATTGGGTTAAACTACTATACTCTTCCCCTACTGCCCAGATTAAGCTGGGAGGAGATTTCTCAGCGCCTTTCCAGGTTGGGAGGGGCACGCGCCAGGGATGCCCACTCTCTCCAGTGTTATTTGCTACAGTGATGGAGCCAGTGGCAATAGCTCTAAAGAAGGCTTCTGCAGTGGTTGGAATCCAGGTAGGAACGTTAGTGGAAGGAGGCCCTGCATATCCTCTCAAATTTCTCTAGTTCCAGCCTAAAGATTAATTGGGACAAATCGCAAATTCTACCTATTGACCCTGCTGTGCGGCTTATGGCTGATCCCACTCTTCCCCCCCTCTGGATTGACAAGATTAGGTCACCTAGGTATTGAAATTTTCCTGGACTCGTCGGATTATTGTGCATTGAACTTGCTACCACTAATACAAAAGCATAGCATGTCCCGACCTCTTTAAAAAATTTTTGGCTGCCATGCTAACACATGCACATAACTAGCTAATAGAATCATTCAAATTCGGGTTTATAGAGGTCCAACCGCACCACTTCCTCTGACACCAGCAATGAAAGAAGTCCTGATAGCCTGGTCGATGGCTCGAGCAGAAAGACACACTCCTTCCAGGCACTTATCACAATATACTCCACTATAGTTTAATGCGCTGCTCCCTGAATTCGCCTCAATACCTGATCCACGGGTCTGGGTGATGAAGGGCATTAAATATCTGGATCAAATTTGCTCGGGGGGGGTTTGAAGACATTTGATGTCCTGAAATCACAGTTTGACCTCCCTAATAAGTACTTCTTCAGATGCCTTTAGCTCAGACATGCATTCCATACTCAATTTGTCACTGGCTTGGTTGCCTTCTTTACTTCCACCCTTGAAACGATACTCAGAGATGATACACTGACTAAACCTCTATCTAATTTATATCAGTCTATGCTTCCCTTGGTCCATACAGGCCTTGAGTCGACTAGATCTAAATGGACATCAGACTTCCCAGACGATGAGGACTGGGGGGAGATGTGGGAATGCCCCTTTACACAGTTAGTATCCGCTAAAGATAGACTCATACAATTCAAAATATTACATAGAATTTTTTTCACGCCTGCACGCTTGCAGAAAATCCCTCTATCCCTGCTGTGTGTTGGCGCTGCATGGTAGATCAAGCGGATTTCATACATATCTTCTGGAACTGCAATTCACATCTGCAATTTTTGGGCAGAGGTCATATCATTTATTCTCGCAGTGACTACTATTCAGATACCGCACTCAATGGAGATCTGTCTCTTGGGCCTGTTTGACTCCCTAGCCAACCATAGAGCCCCCCGAACTCTGATTGTACTGCTATTGTTTTATGCAAGAAAAATCATTGTACTCCACTGGAAGGCTCCAGCTGCCCCTACCCTGGCTGCATGAAAAAAAATGGTCAACTCTAATCTGTCCTTATACAAGGCCATGTACCTGTCGAAGGGATGCCCACAAAAGTTCCACAAAGTGTGGGACATTTGGACTGAAGCCCCCTCCACCAACGCAGACCCTGATCTTTCTCCTTAAACATTCCACCCCCTACTTTAAAGTTACAAGACCCAAAGATTGACCCTAACTGGTTTAAATACAAGCACTTTCCAGGTGTACTGTAGATTGGGAATGTACTTTTAGTCTAAGTGCCAGTTAGGGCACTAATGTTTTTGACTGTTCTAAGTTACATATACATAGTTACATAGTAGGTGAGATTGAAAAAAGACACAAGTCCATCAAGTCCAACCTATGTGTGTGATTATATGTCAGTATTACATTGTATACTCCTGTATATTGCGGTAGTTCAGGTGCTTATCTAATAGTTTCATGAAACTATGAATGCCTCCCACTGAGACCACCACCTGTAAAATTCCACATCCTTGCCGCTCTTACAGTAAAGAACCCTCTACGTAGTTTAAGGTTAAACCTCTTTTCTTCTAATTTTAATAAGTGGCCACAATTCTTGTTAAACTCCCTTCTGCAAAAAAGTTTTATCTCTATTGTGGGGTCACTAGTATAGTATTTGTATATTGAAATCATATCCCCTCTCAAGGATCTCTTCTCCAGAGAGAATATGTTCAGTGCTTGCAATATTTCCTCACAACTAATATCCTCCAGACCCCTTATTAGCTTTGCTGCCCTTCTTTGTACTCACTCCATTTCCAGTACATCCTTCCTGAGGACTGGTGCCCAAAACTGGACAGCATACTCTAGGTGCGGCCAGACCAGAGTCTTGTAGAGGGGGAGAATTATCGTTTTATCTCTGGAGTTGATCCCCTTTTTAATGCATGCCAACATTCTGTTTGCTTTGTTAGCAGCTTGGCATTGCATGCCATTGCTGAGCCTATCATCTACTAGGACCCCCAGGTCCTTTTCCATAGTAGATTCCTCCAGAGGTTTTCCCTCCAGTGTATAGATTGCATTCATATTTTTGCCACCCAAATGCATTATTTTACATTTTACTACATTGAGCCTCATTTGCCATGTAGTTGTGCACCCCATTATTTTGTTCAGATCTTTTTGCAAGGTTTCCACATACTGCGGAGAAGTTATTGCCCTGCTTAGCTTAGTATCGTCCGCAAATACAGAGATTGAACTGTTTACCCCATCCTCCAGGTCATTTATGAACAAATTAAACAGGATTGGTCCCAGCACAGAACCCTGGGGGACCCCACTACCCACCCCTGACCACTCTGAGTACTCCTCATTTATCACCACCCTCTGAACTTGCCCTTGTAGCCAATTTTCAATCCATGTACTCACCCTATGATCCATGCCAACAGACCTTATATTGTACAGTAAACGTTTATGGGGAACTGTGTCAAATGCTTTTGCAAAATCCAGATACACCACGTCCACGGGCCTTCCTTTATCTAGATGGCAACTCACCTCCTCATAGAAAGTTAATAGATTAGTTTGGCAAGAATGATTCTTCATGAATCCATGCTGATTACTGCTAATCATACTGTTCTCATTACTATAATCTTGTATATAGTCCTTTATCATTCCCCTCCAAGAGTTTACATACTATTGATGTTAGGCTAACTGGTCTGTAGTTCCCAGGGATGTATTTTGGGCCATTTTTTATATATTGGTGCTACATTGGCTTTTCTCCAATCAGCTGGTACCATTCCAGTCAGTAGACTGTCAGTAAAAATTAGGAACAATGGTCTGGCAATTACTTGACTGAGTTCCCTAAGCACCCTCGGGTGCAAGCCATCTGGTCCCGGTGATTTATTAATGTTAAGTTTCCCAAGTCTAATTTTAATTCTGTCCCCTGTTAACCATGGAGGTCCTTCCTGTGATGTGTCATGAGGATAAACACTGCAGTTTTGGTTACTGAAGCCCCCGATTCCCTCGTGAAGACTGTGGAGAAGAATAAATTCAATACCTTCGCCATCTCCCCATCCTTTGTAACCAGATGACCTCATTCTTTATAGGGCCAATATGGTCTGCCCTCCCTTTTCTACTGTTTACATACTTAAAGAATTTCTTGGGATTTTTTTTGCTCTCCTCCGCTATGTGTCTTTCATGTTTTATCTTAGCCGTCCTTTTTGCACTCTTACATTTCTTGTTGCATTCTTTATAAAGTCTGAATGCTGATGATGATCCCTCAACCTTGTATTTTTTGAAGGCCTTCTCCTTTGCTTTTATATGCATTTTTACATTGGAGTTAAGCCATCCAGGACTTTTGTTCGCTCTTTAAAATGTATTACCCAATGGGATGCATTGGCTAATGCCCTTATTTAATATGCCCTTAAAGCAAATCTCTCCTCCGTGTTTTTTGTTCCTAAGATTTTATCCCAATGTATGCCTTCCAGCAAGGTTCGTAGTTTAGAGAAGTTGGCTCTTTTGAAATTCAGTATCTTTGTATTCCCCTTATGTTTCCTATTTGTGTGATTTGTACTGAAGCCAATTGACCTGTGATCGCTATTACCTAAATTGCCCCGTATTTCCACATCCGTGATCAGGTCTATATTGTTGGTAATCAGTAGATCCAGTAACGCTTTATTTCTAGTTGGTGCGTCTACCATCTGACCCATAAAATTGTCCTGCAAGACATTTAGGAACTGGCGAGCCTTAAATGAAAATCCCCCATTGTGATAACACTTCCCATCCTTGCTTCTAATCCAAATTGTGATAGGAGATCTGTCTCCCCTTCCTCTCTCAGGTTAGGGGGCCTATAGCATACTCCCAGTATTATTTTCCCCCTAGCTTCATCCCTTTGGAGCTCTACCCATAAGGATTCCACCTCCCCCCAGCTCCCTTAGTGATGACCTCTCTCACATTCACTTGTACATTATTCTTGATATATAGGCATACCCCTCACCCTTTTTTACTCTCTCTATTCTTGCAATAAAGGGTATACTCTTGAATGTTTTCCAGCCAATCATGAGAGCTGTTGAACCAGGTCTCTGAAATTCCCAAAAAATCCAAATCCTCCTCATACAACAGTATCTCTAGTTCACCCATCTTGTTCGCAAGGCTCCTGGCATTGGTGAACATGCCACGTAGTTTAGACCGATCGCATATTATCCTCTTATTGAGTGTTCCAAGATTGCAACTAGGACTTGCTACTATACTTACCTTGGGTTTATGTGCTTTGATCAACCTACCACTAATGCCCCCAATACTACCCTCTGGAATATGTTCCACACTGATTATCTCTAACTCTGGACCCTCCCCCCATCGCCTAGTTTAAAAACCTCTCTAACTTTTTGGCCATCTTAATTCCCTGCTGATCTGCACCCTCCTCATTTAGGTGCAGTCCGTCCCTTCTATACTACCGGTTATCGACTGAGAAGTCGGCCTAGTCCTCCAGGAACCCAAACCCCTCCTTACTACACCAGGTCTTCAGCCACTTGTTTACTTCCCTAATCTCCCTCTGCCTTTCTGGTGTGGCTCGATGTACCGGTAGTACTCCTGAGAATACTACCTTGGAGGTCCTTTTCCTCAATTTAGCACCTAAGTCCCTAAAATCGTTCTTACCTGCACTTGCAGACCTACATGCAGAACTACGTGCACTCGCAGACCACCCGAAGACCTACGTGCACTTGCAGACCTACATGCACTCGCAGAACTACGTGCACTTGCAGACCTACATGCACTCGCAGACCTATGTGCAGAACTACGCGCACTCGCAGACCTACGTGCACTCGCAGAACTACGTACACTCGCAGACCTACGTGCACTTGCAGACCTACATCCAGAACTAAACGCACTCGCAGACCACTCGCAGAACTACGTGCTCTCGCAGACCTACGTGCACCCGCAGACCTACGTGTACTCGCAGAACTACGTACACTGGCAGAACTACGCGCACTCGAAGAACTAAGCGCACTCACAATACACAAGTACAGAATACTACCTTGGAGGTCCTTTTCCTAAATTTAGCTCCTAAGTCCCTAAAATTATTCTTTAGGACACTCCATCTGCCTCTGACTTTGTCATTGGTGCCAACGTGCACCATGACAGCTGGGTCTTCCACAGCCCCTCCCAGTAATTTGTCCACCAGATCCGTGATGTGCCGAACCCGAGCGCCCGGTAGACAACATACTGTTCGGCGCTTCAGGTCTTTGTTACAGATTGGCCTCTCTGTCCTTCTAAGAGGATTGGGGATTATAACCTGTCCTAATTATCTAACAACTAGCTTCCTGACACTAATACTCAACAAGACAATACACAGGTACTCAACTAGACAATACACAGGTCCTCGCAGACCTACGTGCACTCGCAGAACTATGTGCACTAGCAGACCACTCGCAGACCTACTTGCACTCGCAGACCTACGTGCAGAACTACGTGCACTTGCAGACCTATGTACACTCACAGACCACTCGCAGAACTACGTACACTCACAGAACTACATGCACTCGCAGACCTACGTGTAGAACTAAACGTACTGGCAGACCACTCGCAGAACTACATGCACTCGCAGACCTATGTGCACACGCAGACCTACATGCAGAACTACGTGCACTCGCAGACCTATGTGCACTGGCAGAACTACGCGCACTCGCAGAACTAAGCGCACTCACAATACACAAGTACACAATACGCAAGCACTAATAATCTACAGATACTACTCAGACAACACTCAGGTACTCACACTACACAGGTACTATGGCCCCTGTTATAACCTCCTGTTTTCAACTCTGGTTTTAATTCACCACTTAGACCAGTTCCACTAACTCCGGTTTTTAACTCACCACTTGGACGAGTTCCACTAACTCTGGTTTTAACTCACCACTTAGACCAGTTCCACTTGGACAGAGTTCCAGCAGACTCAAAGATGACTAGGCTCACAATGAGTTCTACAGAAGGTTATATAGGCCTCAAGCACCTGTGACCAATTAACCACTCCCCTTAATTAGTAGGCTGAAGGAAGCAAAGAAAAAAAAAGGTGTTTAAAGCAGGGGTTCACCCACACCGCCAAAAAAAAAAAAATATTAAAAGCCAGCAGCAGATACATGGCCACTTACCTGTCCCAGGGTCCAGCAAAGTCGGCAGGGGACGCGGGGAACCCGCTCGGTTCTCGGCAGCTGCCGCCACCATCCTAGGTGAGGGAATCAGGAAGTGAAGTGTTGCGGCTTCACTTCCCGGTTCCCTACTGCGCATGCGCGAGTCGCGCTGCGCGTTCCAAGTGGTCCCCACTCTCTCCTGGGAGCTGTGTGTTCCCAGGGGACAGCGCAGTGGGGACGGGAAGAGGCATAGACTCCCATGGGAGTCTATGCCGGAAGTGGGTGCAAATACCTGTCTTAGACAGGTATCTGCACCCCCCTCCCCACTGAAAGGTGCCAAATGTGACACCGGAGGGGGGGAGGGTTCCGAAAAGTGGAAGTTCCATTTTTGTGTGGAACTCCGCTTTAAAAAGTGTCAGAAAAGGTGTTAAAATGCTACAAGGAAAAGCCCCAAAAAGAACCTAAAAATGCAACCCAGCAATCACCAGCAGTCAAAAAGCTCACTCTCCACTCAAGGTCCCCACTGTTTAGCTTCCAACCAGCTTCCAAGCAGCAGTCTGGCCAAGTCATGTCATGCTATATTGTGTAAAGGTTCCTAGCCTAATAGGCTCTGTTTTTGTATGTTATTCTTTTTCAAAAACCTCAATAAAAAGATTTTTCAAAATTCGTTAAACGAATTCGGAACTAAACGAATTGCACATGTCCACTGCATGTGGGAATTTTTCCACACCAATACTAAGTAAAGCTAAGGCCAGGGATGGTTTTGTTATGCATCCAGAGATATGTGAGATGAGTGTAAAGATTGTGTTCCAATAACTCCTAACATGCGGACATCCCATAATACGCGGAGCAAACTTCCTACTTGTCCACAGCCACACCAGCACAAGTTGTCCACGTTGGCAGGGAATTTGGCCAAACAGACAGGGGCGAGGTACATCTCAGCTGAATTTTCTGGTAAAGTTCCCAAAACTTGATACATCTAGTGGAAGTAGCATTATGATGGATTGCTTGAACCCACTGTACATCTAAGAAGTTTACCCCAAGTTCTTGTTCCCATTTATCTAATGAGGGGCCTTAAACAAAGACACCTTTAGATTTGAGAAGGGAAAAAAAAAGTTCTATACCTTTAATTCTCCAAACCTCAGACAACCAAAAGTTCAATGCCTTTTTGGTAATGGTTTAGACAGTATAGGCTTGTCGCAGAACTAGGATGCTATTTGCATATACGTATAGTAATGTGTTTGTGGGGCTTTAAGGGTATATCTGATTGACTGTAAGGGAAGAAGGACGCCCTTTTCTAAAATAGTAGAAAGGGGAACAGTATGGGTAAGCTGCCAGCTTCTAAAAGATAGATCTGAGATTAAAAATTGGAATATTTCCATCAGAATAAAAGAGCTCAAGAAATATGACCAAGCTTTATGGGCCGCGGAAATAGTGGGGTGTGTATGAGGGGAAGGCCAGAAGTAAAGAGGTTTCCCCTGTGGAACAAAATACTGTTCCAGGTTCCCCCAATGGAGGGAGTTGAAGGGTGCAAACCATTGCTTCATTTGGTCCAGCAGAACTGCCTTGTAGTAATCTCCCAAATATGGAAAGTCCATGCCTCCTGCTTCTTTAAGTTTTTGAGGGATATTTATGTTTTAGTTATTTTTTTTTTTTTTAAACAATACATTTTTATTGGTATTTTTCCAAAATATACAAAATACAAGCAGATTTTTCATTTCTCATTTGTACATATTGTTCGCCATTCAGGATCCTACTACATTAATAGAGTAAAACAGATTAACTGGTAGGGTTACTAAGAAATATCCTCAATGAAGCATTGTACATTTGTCAAGCCTGTCACCCCTTGTGGGTATACACTGTAAACAGACTTTCTGCTTAAGTTTTCAAAGTTAGCCCTGAGAGGACCTTACTGAGGGTCCCCTCAAATATACTATCACGTAAGTTCCCTGTAAATTTGTCGTTAACCAATAATAATAAACTTAGAATGACTGATTCATCTTAGTTAGACTTTCTCATTCTTTTGATAATAGGTAAACCACGTAGTGTTGCTATGTTGTGTGCTTAGTATAATACCATATCATATATGACCATACCCAATATTGGATTGTACCACTAGACCTTTGATGGTTGTGTTTCAGTAGTGGAGGATTAGGAATAGTTTTCATACATGTGAGGAGGCATATTTAGAGGAACTCCAAGTTTCCCAATGTTTGTGGAAACTCGGGGTTCTTCTTTCTGTATATGCTAGGATTTTTTCCATAGTGTATTGAGCATTCACTCTTGATATGACTTCTGCAATTTTTGGAGGTGAAGTAGAACACCATTCCTTGGCTATTGCTATACGTGCAGCAAACAAAATGTGGGTGACTACCTTTCTCCTCAGAGGAGGATAGTTTTCGATGCCTAAGCTTAGAATAGCAAGAGCAGGGTTGATGGTACAATCAGAGCTGGACACCTTTCTAATTAGTGACTGTATTTTTTGCCAGAAAGGTTTTATAGTTGCACAGTTCCAGAATATATGGAGGATATTACCAATAGCTTGGCAGTTTCTCCAGCAGAGAGGTGTAATACTAGGGTTCATTTTGTTTAATCTGTGCGGAGTGATGTACCATCTATGTAAGAGTTTTTGTGCATTATCCCAGTGATCTATGCATGCTGATGATTTATGATTGTATTTTATCGCTTCATGCCATTGAGGCATAGAAAATTCTTTTTGTAATTCAAATTCCCATTTCATCATGCTGGGGGTTTTGGAGTGTAAGTAGAGGGGGGTGGTGAATTTGTAAAAGAGCGATATTCCCTTACGCTTATTAGAAGTCTTGCTTAAGAGGAAGTCCCACAGAATCTGTGGTATAGCTATCTGTCGTATTGGGTTTTTGCTCTTGTAGTGGTGTAATTGGTACGCTCTATATCTATCTATCGCATTTTGATGAGGTGGAGCAGGTGTGGTGAAGTTGTCTCCCGAGGATTTCCATGGTTGGACTGAGAAGTTTGGGATTAGGTATTCGTAGGATGCCAGTGGTACGTTTAGTTTTCTAATTGGGGTGTCTGTTAGGTGTTTATGCAATAAGGAGGACCAGGCATCTATCGTTGCTCGTATAGTTGAGTAAGGTGGGGTGTTTGGTCTGCAATGTATACAGGCTGCTATAGCCAATGCAGGGAGGTCATGACCTGGTGTTACGGTGCGTTCAATGTTTGACCAGCGGTTGTCTGTTTGGCAGGAGAACCAGTATTTCATTTGGTCCAGTATTGCAGCTTTATAGTAAGTCTGTGCATTAGGTAACCCTACTCCCCCTAGATGTTTAGGTTTATAGAGGTGGTCCAATGCTATTCTGGGTTTTTTACCCCCCATATGTATTTTTTCAGGCATTTCTCTAGTTGTATAAAAAATTTCTGGGGAATTGGTATGGGTAATGATCTGAAATAATATAGGAGTTTTGGTAAGATTTGCATTTGGTATGCAGCTATCCTCCCCAACCATGTAAGGTGTAGTTTGGTAATTTGATGTAGTTCCTCTTCGATTTTTGTTAATAATGGAGGAAAGTTTTGGGAATAGATTTTGGAGGAAGAGGAAGTCAGCTGCACACCAAGATAAGTAATGGAAGGTGGGTCCCAGTTGCAAGGAAAAATATTTTTCAACCTGCTTTTGTTCTCGTTTGATATATGAAGCGAGAGTGCATAGCTTTTGGTTGTATTTACTTTATAAAAGGAGATTTGCCCGAATTTATGTAATAGCGTTTTGACGATGGGTAAAGAAGTGGCTGGGTTTGATAGAGAGAGGATTATGTCGTCAGCAAACAGTCCTATTTTGTGGTTAACAGAACCGACTTTAATGCCTTCTATTTTGTCATTAGCTCTAATAGATTCTGCTAGTGGTTCTATGACCAAAGAAAAAATAATTGGGGATAATGGGCATCCTTGCCGGGTGCCGTTAGTTAGTGCAAAGGGGTCGGATAACAAGCTAGAGGTGTAGACTCTTGCAGATGGGTCTGAATACAGGGACATAATTGCTGAGTGTATCATTCCCGAAAGACCAAACTTGAGTAAGGTCCTGGACAGGTATCCCCAATGGACCCTGTCGAAGGCCTTTTCTGCATCTAATGCTAAAAAGAAGCTGGGCTGCTTGCTTAATTCTGATATGCGCAGGAGGTCTAGCATCCTCCTCGTCCCATCTGGTGCCTGTCTGCCCTTTACAAAACCTACCTGGTCTAGTCCTATGAGGGAGGGGGTTATTTCCATAAGTCTGTTTGCTAAAATTTTTGCATAGATCTTTAAATCGGAGTTTAGTAGGGAAATAGGCCTGAAGTTTTGTGGGTCTACGTCTTTACCTTTGTCTACGTCTTTACCAGGTTTAGGGATAGTGATAATGATAGCTTGGAGCATTTCTTTCGGGAAGGTACCATCAGAGGCTGCTATATTGAATATTTTTACCAGTTCAGGGGCAAGGATGGCAGAGAAAGCCTTGTAATATTCAGCGGAGAACCCGTCCGCTCCTGGCGATTTGTGCATGGGTAGAGAATGAATAACGGATTCAACCTCTGTGAGTGTGATGGGCGCGTTAATTTTTTGTAGGGAAGTTTTGTCTATTGAGGGAAGGTGAACAGTCTGTAGGAATTCGTCAATCTCTATGTCCGAGGGTTGGTAAGTGTTTGGGTCCGTCTGGAGATTGTATAGGGATTCATAATAGTCCTTAAAAGCGTTGGCGATATCTTTGGGATTGTGGTGTAGGGCTTTGGTACTGTGATGTCTGATATTTTTGAGGTTAGAACGTGCCTGTTTTTTTTTAAGCTGGGAGGCTAGGATTTTACCTGCTCTGTTATTTTGGGAGTAGTAGGAGACTTTTAGTTTTTTTAAAAAAGTATCATAGTCCGCTCTAATTTCCTGTCTTACTTCTTCCCGGCAGCTATTAAGGCTTTTGAGTATTTCACTTGAGGAGGTAGCAGGATTCTTGTGTTGCGCTTCCAGATCTGCTATCTTCTCAAGTAGTTTTGTCATGCGCTGCTGTTTCTTTTTCTTTTCCCTAGAGGCTACCTGTATAAGGGCGCCTCTAGCGAATGCTTTGTGTGCACACCAGATGGTCATAGGTGAACAATCTGCATTATTATTGAATTGAAAAAATTCCGTAATCTTTGCTGCAATTTCATCTCTGATTTTGGGGTGTGATAAAAGAAACTTATTGTTACACCACAATGGTTTGTGGGAGTGTTTGTTGGCATCCACACTTTCAATAGTCACCGGAGCGTGGTCAGACCATGTGATATTGTGGATGTCAGCTTTCTGGACATTTTGCAGAGTGTTAGAATATCAGAATTTATGTATGGTTGAGTTCTTGTGATAATTGAATTATATATATATAAATATATGTATAAATATATAAATATCTTCTATGTATGGAAAAGGTGAAGTTATATAGGTTTTTATACTCATGAAAGTTTATGCTGGTATAGGCTTTGTATGCATTGCTTGGGAGAAATTCATCTCACATATGGATACAATTTAGTGTAGACCATTTCACCTCCCCCATCGTAAGAAGATTAGATTACAGTCTTTCCAAAGACACAAAGTTTCAGTATGTTAAGAATAAGCTGTTTCTTTACACTACTATATTTCTTGATTAGGGTATTAATAAGAACACTGCATTTTACATATATGTATACTGATATGTAGGATTTTATATGTTTAAAGGAAATGTATATATTGTAAGTTAAATGATTCTTTAAATGATAGCTTTTTTCACATAGTTCATAGCCCCACCCTTAGGAATGTTGGAAGGAGTAATTCAAATTTCGCGGTCTTTTCTATGGGACTATAACGAACCTTTTCTAAGCCAGCCTCTATGGAAAAAGGTGGGGGGGTTAATTGAAGGAGTACAGACAGGCTGTGGGAAGAGGGACAGATGCATTGCAGCTCTCCATCACACACACACACACACACACACACAGATCTCAAGATATACACACAGACATATCTGATTTAAACTTTATTTTAAGAATAATCTATTTTTGTATTCTACATTTTGGCATTGTTTTTGTAACATTTTGCTAATTGATCATTAAATCAATTTTGGAGGCTTTACACGAGAACTTAACAGATTTTTCTTGGAATTTTTCTCATCAATATGAATTATTGAAATATAGTTATTAATACAGAAATAACTCGATTATTACAGTGGCGAGCCATTTGCCAGATTCTTTTTGTCCGAATATCGAATTTTTTTTCAATAATTTCTCCTTCCGCTTGTCGAGAGGGAATATCAGCAAAAACAGTGATTATTCAGACAAGCTTTCAGGAGAAATCGAAAAAGCTCATTTTCGGCATCATTGAATTGAACTTGGAAGGAAAAGAAAGATCAGAATCGGTGAGATGTTTGTGCACGTACAAGAAAAATCTGTTTCTAGACCAAAATGTATTTTCCAACACGTGGACAAAATTTTGTTGTCTACCCAAAATACAGAGGAACATGTCACTCTGTTGACAGAGTTATTTACTCTGTTACAAACAGCAGGATTGAAATTGAACACAGAGTCAGTTCAGTTAATGAAAGATAAAGTTAATTTTCTTCATATGCAAATTAGTCATGGACAGAGAAAGTTATCACAGGAAAAAGTTAGAAACATTTCTGTTATTCCAGTTCCAACATCTTACAAGGCATTATATCAATTTTTGAGTGAGGTAAATTCTTGCAAAGAGTTTTTACAGGAATACGATGATAAAGTTAAACCATTATTTGATTTCCTGAATCAAAAAGATGTTGTGTTTGATCAATGGTCTCAAACCCATACAGATGTTTTTGAAATGTTGAAAAAAGATTTGCATAATGCTGTTTCATTGCATACAATCGAAATTGGAATGTCTATGCCTGTTTTATTGTCTACTAAGGTATCTGAGAATTCCATCTCAGTAATTTTATTTCAGGTAAAAGATGGTGAACCAAAAATAATAGTTTTTTTCTCCAGAGGTTTGACAAATATGGAAAAGACTTTTGACACAAATATGAAGCAATTGTTAAGTGTTTATTTTGCAGTCAAAGTAACAGAAAAGATTGTGAGATCTAGGATGATCATATTACGGACACCTGATCTGTCATTAAAAATACTTTTTAAGAGAATTAATTCAGGAGAATTATATGACAAATATTGCCCATTTTTTAAAACTTTAAAATCTAAACCCATAGAGGTAGATGTGATAACAGAACATTCTCAGCTAAATTTATTCAGAAAGCCTATAAATGGGATTGTTAGAACAAGTGCTGAGAGATGCTTTGAGACAGGATTTGTTCATAATATTAAGAATTGTTCAACAGGTCTTTCTAGGTGTTACCCAAAGAATGGTTATATTATTCAGCAAAAATTCTACAGAAAATGCTGAATTGAAAATGTTAGAAGTACAGTACAGCACGCATTACTCTGAAATATTATAGAAGAGAAGTGAATGAATATATAATTCGCTTTTGTCTTCTGGGGTAATTTAAAATCTTTTATTTAGTTTATGAAAACAAGATTTTATATTATGACTAAAAAAAGAGAAATTGCGTCCTGTCGTTTAAATACACAGAATAATAAATTAGAGTATAGGTCATTTAAAGAAAAATAGAGCAAAGTAAGGTAATTAGAAATGTTATTATTAAAATATGGTTTGTATGTCATAATAAAATATTAGAATTTTGGTATGTAAAATGAATAAGTAAATGAAGGTATATTTTGCATGTATTTAAATTCTCAATAATGATACTGCATTCTTTTTTAGGATCTGACTTGTAAGTCACCAAAAGAAAGAAATGTAATATTTCTAGACCTTCCAGATGGGAACAAAATCTTGAAGTTTAAGAATATCAGTTCTGGGAGAAGAATTGACAGAAGAGATTCATTCGTTATAATTATTGTTGTCATTTTAATGTTCAATAAAGTTTTTCCAACTTTACAGAGTGCAGGAAGAAGAAGAAGAAAAATTCTCGAGAACCTCTGATAAGAGAGGACATTTTAAAAACAATGGACTTTTTAGTTTTTTTGACTACTGATGAAATCATTTATCCATCAGATATATTGCAGTTTTTATATATCATTTTTATGTGACAGGACATGTTTATTATATCAAGATGAGATATTTTTTACACATCATTTTTTACACTCATATATAGTGTATTTTCAGAGTTGAAAGGGTTAAACATCCCTACAATCGAGTCATTCTAGTTAGAGGGAACATCTGTTGTTAATTAAGACAGAGTACATTTTTCTTAAAGGTACATAAACAAGATAGGATTAACTTTACATTGTAATATGTATTTAGTTTTGAAATCATCTCACTTATATGAACAAATTAAAGTTAAGAACATATTTTATGTTTAATTTTGACAAGGTTATTAGAAAGGTTTTATGGATTATAGATTTATGTTAAACACAATTTGGAGGGAAAATATGAAACAAATTTCTGAAGTGATATCTATATTTCAAAGTATTGTACAACAACGTTACATTTATGAATCATGAAATTAAGGGGATTTATTTGGTAAAAGAAAAAGAAAATAATAAGGGTGAAATTATTTTTTATGGTATATGAAGATGAAGGGTTATGAATTCACTTTTCCTTATATAGAATCACATTTGAAAATATATATTTGAGTCAATTATCTTAAGATCTTTGGGCATGAATGAATACGGATGTGATGCGTTTGAGGTATAAATGAATTTAGAGTTTGATTCAGATTTAGATTTAAAATGATTAAGATTAATTTAAATCAATCATTTTGAGAGGGAAATGTTAGAATATCAGAATTTATGAATGGTTGAGTTCTTGTGATAATTGAATTATATATATAAATATATGTATAAATATATAAATATCTTCTATGTATGGAAAAGGTGAAGTTATATAGGTTTTTATACTCATGAAAGTTTATGCTGGTATAGGCTTTGTATGCATTGCTTGGGAGAAATTCATCTCACATATGGATACAATTTAGTGTAGACCATTTCACCTCCCCCATCGTAAGAAGATTAGATTACAGTCTTTCCAAAGACACAAAGTTTCAGTATGTTAAGAATAAGCTGTTTCTTTACACTACTATATTTCTTGATTAGGGTATTAATAAGAACACTGCATTTTACATATATGTATACTGATATGTAGGATTTTATATGTTTAAAGGAAATGTATATATTGTAAGTTAAATGATTCTTTAAATGATAGCTTTTTTCACATAGTTCATAGCCCCACCCTTAGGAATGTTGGAAGGAGTAATTCAAATTTCGCGGTCTTTTCTATGGGACTATAACAAACCTTTTCTAAGCCAGCCTCTATGGAAAAAGGTGGGGGGGTTAATTGAAGGAGTACAGACAGGCTGTGGGAAGAGGGACAGATGCATTGCAGCTCTCCATCACACACACACACACACACACAGATCTCAAGATATACACACAGACATATCTGATTTAAACTTTATTTTAAGAATAATCTATTTTTGTATTCTACATTTTGACATTGTTTTTGTAACATTTTGCTAATTGATCATTAAATCAATTTTGGAGGTTTTACATGAGAACTTAACAGATTTTTCTTGGAACTTTTCCCATCAATATGAATTATTGAAATATAGTTATTAATACAGAAATAACTCGATTATTACACAGAGTGTACAGGTCAGTGAGGAAAAAATCTATTCTAGAATAGCTTTTATGTACAGCCGAATAAAATGTGTAGTCCCTCTCGGTGGTTCTAAGGCAGCGCCAAGGGTCATAGATCCTCTCTTCGTGGCACAGCGAGTCTAGAGAGGGCCGCCGCTTAGAGGCCATCGAGGACACATCTAATTCTGTGTTCATAATCAAGTTAAAATCACCACATATTATTAAGTTGCCTTTTTGTACCTTTTTAGCCATACTTACAACTTTGCGAATAAACCTTAGAGTTCTAACATTAGGTGCATACAGGTTAACTATAGTATATGTGATGTGGTCCAGTTCTGCGACCACGATCAGAAAGCGACCTTGGGGATCTATATGTTCCTGTAAGAGAAAGAAGGTTAGTGTGTCCCTAAATGCAATCATTACTCCATTCTTCTTTGTCATATTCTTGGCCATAAATATGTGCGGAAACTTGGCATGTGTACATTTTGGGGAGTTGTCACTGGCGAAATGGGTTTCCTGCACACATAGAATGTCACATTTCTCTTCTAAGGTTGACTTCCAAAGGGCCCTCCTTTTGTAGGGGCTGTTCAAGCCTCTCACATTGTATGACATCAGTTTAAGATTCATTCTTGTGGAAAGTTGTGCAGTAGTGCCATCTAGTGGTAGTTCCAGGAATTGGAGTTGAGATCTTGGATATGGTTATAATGCATGGGGTCTGAGAAAGCAATGTCCTCATAGCTTTGTAAATGAACAGTTTAACTGAACAAACTTGAACTGTTGATAAATGATGGGATGTAGGCCGCATGAATTGTGGATAGTAGGTCACGGGAATCATCTCGTAACTAACGAGGGGGGTTCAACAAGGTAAATCCTTGAACAGCCGAACATTGGGTGGTTGATCAGAAAGAACAGCTTCCTAGAGAGCTGCAAAGCACCATAACTAGCCAGATGACAGTTATTAGGGGAGAGTGCTCACTAAAAGAAATAGCATCAAGTAGCATCAACTGAGGCAGGTTGCTACTTGTAGTTCTTAGTTGAACGGTGGTTGTTGCGTCTGTTATATTGTGGGTTAGGGTCCTCAGGTACTGCGTCTGCGGGAAGCAAGCGCCATTTTCGGAGGAGATCCAGGCCCTTTTCTAGCGATGTAATCGAATGCGATTCGTTGTTCATGTCAACCAGGAGTTTAGCAGGGAATCCCCATTTGTAGAGGATCTTATTGTTGCGCAGAATTTTAGTGATAGGCACCAAGTTGTGTCTGGCTGACAGGGTGGCTTGTGACAGGTCTGCATAAAGTGCGATACCAGCATATGGGTCAGGTAGAGAGGGATGTTGTCTTGCGAATCGCATGAGTTGATCCTTAATGTGGTAGAAATGGATTCTTGCTATCACATCTCTAGGTGTTTGTTCAGGCAGGAAGGAAGGTTTTGGCAGTCTGTGTGCCCTGTCAATAGTGATGTCTGCTGGGCTTAGAGAGGGGAGGACAGTCATCATGAGCTTTTGCAGGTAGGTAGTGATCTCTGCGGGTTTGACCGTCTCAGGGACCCCCCTAAACTTGATATTGTTCCTTCTGGCCCGGTCCTCAATATCCGCCATTTTAAGGCGCATGGCTCTGATTTCGTCTTCTACCTCAAAGTGGGCATCTACCAGTTCATTGTGTGCTAGAGTGAACTCCTCCATTTTATTCTCTACATATTCCACTCTATTGCTGACAGCAGATATTTCCCTTTTTGTGTTGCTCATAAACACTGCCATATCAGATTGAAGAGCTCCCCTCAGGGTTTGCAGCATCTCCTTCATTGTAGTGTCAATAATAGGCTGACCTGAGGTGGGGAATGCATCTAACTGCTCTGCATGTGTGGAGGATTCCCCCATTTCTTCCCCTGCTGCTCCTGCCTCATCCTCATTCTCCCCTCCTTCCCCAAGCCTCCTTTTTTGCTTAACAGGGCTGCAGAATGGGGAGGATGACAAGGGATTGTCATTAAAGTGTGACTCATCCGAGGATGGCTTTGGATTGCTGTGTGGCTGTGTTGTGGAGGCAGATGAACGGCTCCCGGGGCCGGCTCCATCTTGGAATTTTCGGCCCTCAGCAGGGCGGAAGAAATCAGTCAGTTTTCGGGGTCCCTCTCTCTCCTTCCTTTTGTACATCGTGCCTGCTGTGTGCCCCTTGCTCTCCTCTCTCAGATGGTATGCTTTTTGGCTGTTTTTGGTGTGCTGTGAGCCGCTGATTACACCCGGTGTGTCAGAGCTCTCCTCTCACACGTCCATGAGCTCTGGCTGCCGGCTCCGCCCCCGTGAAAGAGGACTTCTGATGTATGTTTTAGTTATTTTAAACAATGTTTGGCTTTAATAATTTGGAGATTCAAAAGAAAGGGAGGAGGAAGTAGCAGTAGAAATGGGTACACTGAATAAGTGTTAGTTGAAGGGTTACATTTTAAGAAGTATCATAAGAACTGATCAACTTTGTATAGTGAGAGACAAGACACTGCTACTTCCCTATTTAGTTGATAGGCAGAAAAGTTTAAATAAGTATAGCTTGTCATGTCTTGTTCATGCGCTATGCATTCGTTTGTATAACATACAGGGGGTTCCACTATTGGATGTATGGTTTTGGGAAGTACCCCTTATTGATGGGAAGGAATACTACCATCCATATGTCTTTGTATACTTAAGATAATGTGACAAACTAAATAAATGAGTTCTGATTTCATGATCTTGTCTGTCTGAACAGCATCACTTCCTGAGCTCAGTGTCAGGTAAGGTGGGATGGGTGCTGACGGTAAGAAATTAGCCCCTTTAGGTGGTGTCAGAAGTGGGATAGGTAGATGGTAGCTGCCTAGTTGCACATATCCTCTTCGGTTACCCTCCCATTACGGACTCAAAGTGGGTTAAAGAAAAACCAGATGGCAGGATGCTTAGGTGCATACTGTTTTTGCTGGTTACTTCAGAAGAGCCGGACTGCAAGCTGTTTAAGCACACATTGTTTTTGCCGGTTGCTTCAGACGCTCAGTGCTAGTGCCAAAAGCATCAGGAAATCCAGAGCTGCGGGAGCTCATGGAGAATTTATAGCCTAGCCAAGGTAAAGGTAACAGGATCCAGTAACTCAGGAAGCCTCCCTTCCACCCGTTGACGAAAATAGTTGTTGTATATATGCTTATGTACACTTGCACATAGGAAATTGTTAAGTAGATGTATTAATAATGTCTCTTGATGACTGCCCTAAGGGTGAAGGGTGATGGTCTGAAAGAGTCAGAACAGGGGTATTTTTGAGTGTGCAACATTAACCACTTCAGCCCCGGAAGGATTTACCCCCTTAATGACCAGAGCATTTTTTGCGGTAAAGCACTGCGTCGCTTTAACTGAAAATTTGCTCAATCGTGCAACGCTGTACCCAAACAAAATTGACATCCATTTTTTCCCACAAATAGAGCTTTCTTTTGGTGGTATTTATTTATAATTGTAGTTTTTTTAAGTGTTTTTCAGAGGATATACAAAACGTACAAGTAACTGGATACAAGCAAGGTGTAAAAAATACAAACAATGTCCATGTTTACAGAGCACAGAGGTGTTCTGTAGATCATATCAAAATGGTAAGAGCAACTCAAAGAATGTAACAATAGGTCAGGAGGAGAAGCAAAGAAGTTCTTTGAAAAGTATTTATCTTTACATAAAGCTTAGGCCAAAGTGACTTACTTCATGATATACTGGGTAGCGGAGGTGTACCAAATTTGGATTGATCCCAGAGTTCCCAGATTTTGTTAAACTGGGGGATACTATCAAAATAGTTGTTGTATATATGCTTATGTACACTTGCACATAGGAAATTGTTAAGTAGATGTATTAATAATGTCTCTTGATGACTGCCCTAAGGGTGAAGGGTGATGGTCTGAAAGAGTCAGAACAGGGGTATTTTTGAGTGTGCAACATTAACCACTTCAGCCCCGGAAGGATTTACCCCCTTAATGACCAGAGCATTTTTTGCGGTAAAGCACTGCGTCGCTTTAACTGAAAATTTGCTCAATCGTGCAACGCTGTACCCAAACAAAATTGACATCCATTTTTTCCCACAAATAGAGCTTTCTTTTGGTGGTATTTATTTATAATTGTAGTTTTTTTAAGTGTTTTTCAGAGGATATACAAAACGTACAAGTAACTGGATACAAGCAAGGTGTAAAAAATACAAACAATGTCCATGTTTACAGAGCACAGAGGTGTTCTGTAGATCATATCAAAATGGTAAGAGCAACTCAAAGAATGTAACAATAGGTCAGGAGGAGAAGCAAAGAAGTTCTTTGAAAAGTATTTATCTTTACATAAAGCTTAGGCCAAAGTGACTTACTTCATGATATACTGGGTAGCGGAGGTGTACCAAATTTGGATTGATCCCAGAGTTCCCAGATTTTGTTAAACTGGGGGATACTATCAAAATAGTTGTTGTATATATGCTTATGTACACTTGCACATAGGAAATTGTTAAGTAGATGTATTAATAATGTCTCTTGATGACTGCCCTAAGGGTGAAGGGTGATGGTCTGAAAGAGTCAGAACAGGGGTATTTTTGAGTGTGCAACATTAACCACTTCAGCCCCGGAAGGATTTACCCCCTTAATGACCAGAGCATTTTTTGCGGTAAAGCACTGCGTCGCTTTAACTGAAAATTTGCTCAATCGTGCAACGCTGTACCCAAACAAAATTGACATCCATTTTTTCCCACAAATAGAGCTTTCTTTTGGTGGTATTTATTTATAATTGTAGTTTTTTTAAGTGTTTTTCAGAGGATATACAAAACGTACAAGTAACTGGATACAAGCAAGGTGTAAAAAATACAAACAATGTCCATGTTTACAGAGCACAGAGGTGTTCTGTAGATCATATCAAAATGGTAAGAGCAACTCAAAGAATGTAACAATAGGTCAGGAGGAGAAGCAAAGAAGTTCTTTGAAAAGTATTTATCTTTACATAAAGCTTAGGCCAAAGTGACTTACTTCATGATATACTGGGTAGCGGAGGTGTACCAAATTTGGATTGATCCCAGAGTTCCCAGATTTTGTTAAACTGGGGGATACTATCATGTACAGAGGCTGTCAAGTACTCCATCCCTCAAATATCAGCCATTAATTGTAAAAACCTAGACCAAGGGGAGGTGAGTTGGAATGAGCTTTTTGGCTGCTAAGAGGATGTATGCAATCAGCCTGTTATCTTTTTTTGTAACACCAGGAAAGGGTAGTCCTAAAAGGTAATTTAGGGGATCAAGCTGAAGGGACACATCCACCACCTTTTGTATTAGCAACATTACCTTGTGCCAAAAAGGCTGTATCATGGAACATTGTCAGAAGATATGGACTAAAGATCCAATTTCAGCGCCAGCAAATTGACGAAGATGAAGGATTAAATTTGTGAACAACTTCGGGAGTTTTGTACCAAAACATGAGTACCTTGATGGACATTTCCCTATGTACGACACATCTTGAGGACTTGAAAGTGGAGGACCAGATTCTATCCCACATTTGGGAACTAATAGGTCTGCCTATTAAATGAGACCATCTAATCATATATCGATGGGTGTTCTCAGTGAGAGGTGTTGACTCATGGAGGATATGGTGTAAAGAGGATATTAGATGCAATTCAAATTGGAAAAATTCTGTGAGCCACAATGATCTTATGCCTTGCTTGTGCTACCTCCAGCTGCATGCGCTAATTACGCTTCATATAACGTGCATAGGATAAATTTACAAGTTATGCGCTGCGCTTGGGTGACCCCAAAAACAAAATTAATATTAACCAACTCTGTGCTTACTAGTGCGATAGTATTAAATACAAATAATATGAATGTTGAATAAATAAACAAGGTGTGAAAAAACAAGTGCTTGTTACACCATAAATTAGTGCTTATTAGTGCTTGTTACACCATACATAGTGTCTTAATCAGCATAAAAAGTGCTTAGTGCTCAATATAAAGTATCCTGCTTGTCTAAATGAATAAATGAATAAATAATAAATAATGAAAAAAGTTCTCTTTAGCACTCTAAATAGTGCGTGAAAATAATGTCCAGCAGTGATAATAAAACAATGCGTGCTGGTGGTGTTCAGCTGTGACAACAATCCAACATCATGCCGAAGGTATCCTGAGTGCTGCAAAACATGCTCCGGTGCTCCTTCGTGACCCCCTTAATCTAATGTGCTCACCTCAGAGCGTGTGACTCAGCTGCTACCCTGAGTCCAAATATGCTTTGGAGCCACCCCTGGGCTCAGTCTCAGTGTCTGCTGCACTCTTCCAGCTGGAAACAATGTGACTCCATACATATAAATGAAAAGGAAAATGGCACTGGTGCGTCAGTGCACCATACTATAATGGCTTTCTATGCTAAATCACTGGATGTTTTGTGCAGTATGCTGTGCTGGGACAGCGCTGGTGTAAAGTCTGTGTCAGTCTCTCCATCCTGGCCCCTCCCCCTGATGATGACACATGATCCCTGTGTCGAAGATGCGTAGGGGAGGGGCCAGGACAGAGAGACTGACATGGACTTTACACCAGCGCTGTCCCAGCACAGCATACCACACCAAACATCCAGTGATTTTGCATAGAAAGCCGTTATAGTATGGTGCACTGACGCATCAGTGCCATTTTCCTTTTCATTTATATGTATGGAGCCACATTATTTCCAGCTGGAGGAGTGCAGCAGACACTGAGACTGAGCCCAGGGGTGGCTCCAAAGTGTATTTGGACTCAGGGTAGCAGCTGAGTCACACGCTCTGAGGTGAGCACATTAGCTTAAGGGGGTCACAAAGGAGCACCGGAGCATGTTTTGCAGCACTCAGGATATCTTCGGCATGATGTTGGATTGTTGTCACAGCTGAACACCACCTGCACGCATTGTTTTATTATCACTGCTGGACATTATTTTCATGCACTATTTAGAGTGCTAAAGAGAACTTTTTTCATTATTTATTATTTATTAATTTATTCATTTAGACAAGCAGGATACTTTATATTGAGCACTAAGCACTTTTTATGTTGATTAAGACACTATGTATGGTGTAACAAGCGCTAATAAGCACTAATTTATGGTGTAACAAGCACTTGTTTTTTCACACCTTGTTTATTTATTCAACATTCATATTATTTGTATTTAATACTATAGCACTAGTAAGCACAGAGTTTGTTAATATTAATTTTGTTTTTGGGGTCACCCAAGTGCAGAGCATAACTTGTAAATTTATTAGATGTAATTGTTGGGGACCTTGTGCACATAGATATTCAAAGGGAGTGGGTTTATCTAGGGTCAAGAGCGGAGAATGAGAATGGAAAAAAAGTCTAGTCTGTAGGTAAAAATGGAAGAGGCGCGCTGGTATCCCAAATTTCTCATGTAGAGTATCGAAACTGTGTAATTTACAGGAGATTGAATGCACCAAGTTCCGTAGCTGGAACAACGAGGCCTCCATCTACAGGAGTACTCTACCCAGGGACAGACTATCTGGTATGGAGGGATTAAAGAGCACATTCGCTAGGGGAGAACAGGGTGAGATAAGTGGAAAAATTTTAAGACACTTGTGCCAGATACTCAAAGTAAAGTTCATTGGAGCAGTACTTTGACGTCTATATATGGGATCCAGAGAGGGGGTGGGAGACCAAATTAGAGAGCAAGGGTGTACCGGATACAATACTCCCCTCTCAATAGCGGTCCAATGGTTATGGGCATGAAGGGATGACCATGATGCAATAACTCTCAAATGCGAAGCATAGTAATATTTAACAATATCCGGTGCTCCCAATCCCCCCTAGATCTTTTTGCAAAAACCACCAAGCTTGCTATACGGTGTGCCCTATTATTCCAAATGAAGTTAAGAAAGCTCCTCTATAGTGCTTTAAGTTGGGGGGTTGGGATTGCAACAGGCAATGTCTCAAAATGATATAATAATCTAGGCAAAATAGACATTTTTAAAACGTTAAACCTGCCAATAATGATAAGGGGAATTTTGCCCAGGTTTGTAGAGATTTGTTGACCTCAAGGATCAGAGAGGTTTAATTTGCAGAGTAGAGTGAGGGATGGGATGGAGTAAGTAAAACCCCTAGGTATTTAAGGGAGTCAGTGCACCACCTATAAGGATAGGAAGCTTTGAGTTGGGATAATAAAGGTGGGGGACATGGATTGGAAGGGCCTCAGTTTTAGAGGTGTTTACCTTATAACCTGAGATGTCACTAAACAGGGATAGCCATTTGTGCAGCGATGGAAGCGATAACAGTGGATTTGTGATGGTCAGTAGTATATCATCTGCAAAAAGTGACAACTGTCTCATCACTACCACACGAATGTCAGGATGTATACGAACGGACTCGGCCGGGGCTCTAGGCACAAAATAAAAAGTAGCGGTGACAAAGGGCATCCCTGCCAAGTTCCGCTTGTCATGGGGAAGCCAGGCGACAGGACAGAAGACATCTGAACCTGAGCAGCGACTTTCGAATAAAGAGCCTCTAGGGCTTTCAGAAAAGGGCCTCCAAAACCATATACCTGCAAGGTGGCAAACATATAAGGCCAACTCAGCCTGTCAAAGGCTTTTTGTGCGTCAAGACTTAAAACAATAGCCTGTCGTGACGACCTATCAAGGAGATCAATCAGGTCTATCTTGCGGTGGGTGTTGTATCCAGCATGTCTGCCGGCGACAAAACCCACTTGGTCTCTGTTGATTAATTTTGGGATAATTCTGGATAATCTAGATGCAAGGATTTTCATAAATATTTTATACTCCGAATTTAAAAGGGCTATGGGTCTGTAATTGTCTGGGATTGAAGGATCCTTACCAGGTTTTGGGATAACAGTAATGTAAGAATGGGAAAATTGGGGATTAGGAGGTTTGCCTTTAAGGAAGGAATCATAAAGAGTCAGCATATGAGGTGACAGTAGGTCTATAAAGGTCTTATAGTAAAAATATGATAACCTGTCTGGGCCTGGTAATTTGTTTAATGGGAAATCTTTGACTATACTGAGGAGTTCTTCCGCTGTTATAGCTGTGTTTAAACTAGCTAGATCAGGTGTAGACAGTTTTGGAAGCTTTAGGTCAGAAAAGAACTCCTCAAAATTCTCTTGAGTAAAGTTAAAATTGTTTGCAGGGGTCAGACAATTATACAACTTATGATAAAATTTACCAAAAATTTTTGACATCTCTTGAGGGCAATGAGTTCTGGATCTGTCTCTTTGGAGAAGGAAGTCTGGGAAGAAGTTAAAAGGATGTGGACGTAATTTATTGACTAGAATCTTGTGAGGTTTATTAGAGAAGTCATAAAACTTTTGTTTTGTCCAAAGAAGGGATTTAGCTGCCTTTCCGAGTTCTGTGGATTTAATTTGTTCTCTGAGGGTGGTGACCTTACGAAGCTTCAACACCGTGGGACTGCTCAACAACTGCCGTTCAGCCTTCGCCAAGGCTGTGGTAAGGGTCTGCAAAAGACTGTTTCTGTCCTTTTTAAAACGTAAACCTTCTGCTATACATTCACCATAAAAGACAGCCTTATGGGCCTCCCACAATGTAGAAAACTCAGACACAGAACCTATATTAAGTTGGAAAAATTCTTTGAGACCCATTGCCAGCTTATTCCGTGAGACCTCAGATTGTAAAAGGTGTTCATTGAGGCGCCAGTGGCATGATTTAGTGTGGGTCTGAGAAAGCATTAGGTCTAATGTGATGGGAGCGTGGTCAGACCACGTGATAGGGGATATATCAGAGTCAATGACATAAGAAATGAGTGAAGCTGAAACGAAAAAATGGTCTAGATGGGAATACATTTTATGGGCTATGGAGTAAAATGTGTATTGCTTAGCAGAGGGATGTTTGATCCTCCATGAGTCAAAGAGTTGATGGGACCTGATACATTTACAGAATGATCTAGCTTGAGATGTAATCTTCCCCGAAGGGGTAGCATTAAACAAAGTTTGTCTATCTCTAGTGGAGGACATGACCAAATTGAAATCCCCCCCAACAATCATAAATGGTTGAGAACGGTACTGAGGGGCATTAGAAAGTTTATTAGGGAAATCAATCTGCCCAGTATTAGAAGCATATAGATTGACTAGGGTGAGGGAGGCTTTCAGATAGTCACAATCTAGAATGAGAAATTGTCCATGAGGGTCTACATGAGTGCTCTTCACCTTAATAGGGCATGATTTCCTGATCAGGATAGCTACTCCCGCCTTGCAAGTGGAATCAGAGGCAAGAAAGGAGGTAGGGAAGGACTTTGAGGCAAATTTTAGCGAGCCATCAATCTTAAAGTGCGTCTCTTGAATCAATATCACATCCGCATCTGAGGACCTGAACTCCTTCAAAGCTAACCAACGCTTCCCAATGGAGCCCAGGCCCTTCACATTATAAGACATTTATAAAACACTTTCAAAAATGCATTTGTTAGTGTACCAACCCTAGGAGAAAACACATCAAACAATATGTTTAAACGAGTATGAAAATGAATAAAAACACTTGTGGGTGAGATAACTGCTTGACACCCATGCACTAGCAAATACAACAGGTGGGTAGAAAACTATTGTAAAGAAATGAAAAAAAGAAAAAGAAAAACCTGCAACCTCATCTTACCGAGTTGACTTTGCAGCATGGACATGGTGAAAGAAAAAAAAAAACAAAACTTGAGCATATAGCTGCTCTTGAGACAATATAAAAAAGAAAAAGTAAAAAAAAGAAAACAAATGAAAAAATCTGTATGTGAGAACCCAAGACATTGCCATGTCTTGGGGGCCCCAAAAAATTTCAGAGGCCAAGTAGGGACACATATGAGACTCCATCAGAGGACTCCAAGGAGAGAGGGAGTTCATCGAATCTCCTTATGAGCTTGGCTGTTGCTGTAAAGGTCCTGCAGGATGTAACCTAATAGAAAAGAAAATGTCTGCAGCAGATGAATACATGAACTACTGTCAATATGTCATTAATGACCATATCATTTGTTAATAACCCATGGGTTGTGAAAAAACATTACCCCGATTAAAAATATGGGGCAAATTTTTGAAAACCTTTAGTCCAGAGCACAATGCTGCGATCCTCCTGGACTAGGAAGGAATCATAAAAAAAGAGAAAAAAGGAACCCGGAAAAGACTTTGCGAGAGTATCAAGGAGGCTGTCTAGATGCTCTTGGATATTGTGATGTTGATAGTTGTTTCCTTGATTGGTTTATCACAGGGGTCCAGATCCGACTGGGAGTGGTAGGGAAGGGACGAACTGGTGCCTGAGGGGGTATAAGGTCTTCGTCAGGTATAGGAGGAAGTCCGAGAGTCTTTAGAAAAGCTCCTCCCTCTTGAAGATTTTGGAGACTATGTTGGGTACCATCTTTGGAAACTGTGAGGTGAAAGGGGAATCCCCAATAATAGCGGACTTGATGGCGTTGCAGATGAGATGTGATTGTTCGCAGATTTCTCAGTTTAGCCAGGGTAATGGGAGATAGGTCACTGAAAATCTGCAGTTTTGCCCCTTTGTACATAACCTGAGACTTGTTGTGGGTGGCCAGGGTTAATGCCTCCTTACTTTCATAATAGTGAAATCTCACTATAATGTCTCTAGGCCTGGCTCCAGCCGGAGGTTTCGGGCCCAGAGAGCGATGAGCCCTGTCCAGCACCAGTCCACATCTACTACCATGGGTGCCAGAGTGTTGAATAGACCCAGGAGTAGGGATGAGCCGAACACCCCCCTGTTCGGTTCGCACCAGAACATGCGAACAGGCAAAAAATTTGTTCGAACACGCGAACACCATTAAAGTATATGGGGCACGAACATGAATAATCAAAAGTGCTAATTTTAAAGGCTTATATGCAAGTTATTGTCATAAAAAGTGTTTGGGGACCCGGGTCCTGCCCCAGGGAACATGGATCAATGCAAAAAAAAGTTTTAAAAATGTCTGTTTTTTCGGGAGCAGTGAATTTAATAATGCTTAAAGTGAAACAATAAAAGTGTAATATCCCTTTAAATTTCGTACCTGGGGGGTGTCTATAGTATGCCTGTAAAGGGGCGCATGTTTCCCATTTTTAGAACAGTCTGACAGCAAAATGACATCTCAAAGGAAAAAAAGTCATTTAAAACTACTCGCGGCTATTAATGATTTGCCGGTCCGACAATACACATACCCTGTTTCCCCTAAAATAAGACCTAGCATGATTGTCAGTGATGGCTGCAATATAAGCCATACCCCCCGAAATAAGCCCTACCCTGTTTCCCTGAAAATAAGCCCTACCCTGAAAATAAGACCTACAAGGACTTTAACTCGGGCTTATTTGGGGGGTAGGGCTTATATTGCAGCCCTCACCGACAATCACACTAGGTCTCATTTTCGAGGAAACAGGGTAGAATTTCATTGATAAAAACAGCATGGGAATTCCCCACAGGGGAACCCTGAACCAAATTTTTTTTTAAAAATGACGTGGGGGTCCCCCTAAATTCCATACCAGGCCTTTCAGGTCTGGTATGGATATTAAGGGGAACCCTGGCCAAAATTTTTTAAAAAAATGGCGTGGGGTCCCCCTCAAAATCTATACCAGACCCTTCAGGTCTGGTATGGATTTTAAGGGGAACTCCGTGCCAAAATTAAAAAAAATGGCGTGGGGTCCCCCTAAAAATCCATACCAAACCCTTATCCGAGCACGCAACCTGGCAGGCCGCAGGAAAAGAGGGGGGATGAAAGAGTGCGCCCCCCCTCCTGAACTGTACCAGGCCACATGCCCTCAACATTGGGAGGGTGCTTTGGGGTAGCCCCCAAAACACCTTGTCCCCATGTTGATGAGGACAAGGGCCTCATCCTCACAACCCTTGGCTGGTGGTTGTGGGGGTCTGCGGGCGGGGGGCTTATTGGAATCTGGAAGCCCCCTTTAACAAGGGGAACCCCCAGATCCTGGCCCTCCCCCCTGTGTGAAATGGTAAGGGGGGTACTTACCCCTACCATTTCACTAAAAAAAGTGTCAAAAATGTTAAAAATGACAAGGGACAGTTTTCGACAATTCCTGTATTTAAATGCTTCTTCTATCTTCTATCTTCTTTCTTCTTTCTTCTATCTTCTATCTTCCTTCGGTTTCTTCCTCCATCTTCTTCTTCTTCTGGTTCTTCCTCCGGTGTTCTTGTCCAGCATCTTCCTCCGCGGCGTCTTCTTCCCTTCTTCTCCTCGGGCCGCTCCGCATCCATGATGGCATGGAGAGAGGCTCTCACTGTGTTACGCTTCTCTCTTCATCTTCTTGTCTTCTTTTTGGGCTGCTCCACATCCATGATGGCATGGAGGGAGGCTCTCGCTGTGTGACGCTTCGCCTCTTCTGACGGTTCTTAAATAACGGGGGGTGGGGCCACCAGGTGACCCCCTGGTCATTCAGGGGGTCACCACCAGGTGACCCCCTGAGATTTAGCAATCATAAAAGAAAATGTTTTTCAAGTGTTACATGCCCTTGAAGAAAATGAGGTTTCTTGGTGGAAAGAAAATAAGGTTTCTTGGTGGAAAAGCTTGTTTGAATACAGTCTTAAAGTGACTGCCTTTTTGGTAATTTTACTTTTTTTTAATTTTAAATTGTTATATTGCTTATATTCATTACTGTTTTTTTATTTGCTCATGATATTCATGTATTGCAAAGTTGAGAAAGTTCTGAGGCAGAATATGTGCTTAGGTAAGGTGTTCTGTTCTGGGACCTCTTGATTCCACTTGGGGTCCAGAGGATAAGGAACCAAAGGTGTTTTGTTGAATTCTGCTGCAATATTTAGTTTGAGAATGATGTTCAATTGAGAATATATATATATATATATATATATATATATATATTACACTGTATCTAGTAATGAAAATTGCTGTTAGTAAACACTTTATTTCTGCATGCTTATGGACTTATGTTTGAATTCTTAAAATGGCAGAATATTTTTGTTAACACCTCCAAAGGTTAAGAAAGACTTTATCTAGCATTTTATGTGATTCTGTGGTTATTCGTGCTGACTAGAGAGTATCTGCCCCCTATTTATGCCTCTATCCGGATGTTCTACTTGAAGAAATGACTAAATCCTTGCATGTAAATCCTTGTTATTTTAAAGCCACAGGAGGTTCTGGGATGATTCCAGTAGCTCTGCCAAGTCATCATCCTGGTGAGACCCTTCTCTACTGTTCAAACTGCTGAAGGTTGAAAGAGAAGGTTTCTGGAAAGAGCCATGATGCCAGCTCAAGGCCCGAGAGTTCCAGTGAACACCACGAGAGAGATCTGAAGTGCCAGCCTGAAGACCCAAATGACCTAACCCACAGAATGACTTTGTTTCTTTGCAAAATCAGTTTGAGTCTGTCTGTGGATGTCAAGTTCTGTCCTTACCAAGAGGCAAGCTTTTATGGGTGGTAGATTTCTTCTGGTAACATGGAAAGGTACTGTCAGAGAAATAATCAATCCGGCCGTATTTGCCAAACGGTGCTCCGGAACGAACTCACACGCGGTGGAATGATGCTTCTGCGCATGCGAATTTGTGGCCCGATAGAATGATGCGCACGCATTCGCGTTAACACACGCTCTACATGACGCTCTGGCTGGCCTATTTAAAGACACTCAGGTGCTTAGATGGGTTGCTAGTTTGTCTTCAGCTTCCTGTCTGAGTTGTTTCCTGTTTCCTGTAATTGAATCACCTGCTTGACCCGGATCATCCCTGACCATTCTGCTCTTCTCCTGGACCCGACCTTCGGCTTGTTTAACGGATTCTGCCTTGTCTTCAGTGTTTGACCCCCTGCCTGTGACCCAGATTTGCCTGCAATCTCCTGTACTTGAACCTCTGCTTGTGACCCAGATTTGCCTGCTATCTCCTGTACTTTATTCTCTGCCTGTTACCCGGATCTGCCTGCTACCTTCTGTGTTTGACCCTCGGCCTGCTTCGGACTTCCTGAATTGCCAGTCCCTGCACATCTACCAAAAACCTTCAAGGAGTACTATGCAAGTCTCATCCTGCCTGCTGGTAGCCTGTGCCTCTTTGTGCCATCCACTCCCTGTACCACCTCCAGGGGGCGGAGTGCGCCTAGTCGCAAGGGTGAACCGCTCTCGGCATCTCGGCATCTCGGCCTCCGTAAGTACTTGCCTGACAGGTACAGAATCCTTGGGGGTGTTTTAGAAGTTTAGAAAATTAACTTGAGGAGTGAAATGATGTGGACTTTGTACAATCTGGAAATTTATGAACATTTGCAAGGCTCAATACAAGAGAGACTCTTTTTTTTTTTGGTTCTTTTCTATTTTGATGAAGATTATTTTATTCATTTAAAGACTGTCACATTCCTTTCATGGACATGTGCTATACAGTTGAGATAACAATTTTAAGTATTAAGGTACTACAAAAGCTCCAGAAGAACCCACGATTGTGGTGAAGCATATAGAGGCAACCATTCTTTTGTATTGTGACCATAGTGCTCTATTTGCCCCCTTTTTATAACCATTTTCTTCCCTTATTTTAATTATGTTTAAGTAATAAAATTTATATATTTTTTTTTTTTGCACCTTAAAACTTCAATTCTGCTATTTTGGTATTTTTGTTTAACTCATTTAAGGTAGGTGCTGCATATAGTGAAGTCTCCAACCCCTAATATTAAATTTAAATATATTTTTAACCAGGAAGTTTGTTTCTGTTTGTGAGTGGTTTAATTAAAGTTTTATTGTGGGGTGGTTGTCGTAGTTCCTGTGAAATTTGGATTGATCCTCTTCACCTGCAGTCCAGATAATCAAATTATCATCAATGTAGCATAGGCCATGGGGTTTATGAGTCATGTAGCTAGGTTTCCCTCATCTATTCTAGCTATAAAGCTAAAATAGTAATGGGTTCAGAAGGCTGGAAGGCAAAAATACTGCTGACAGGCCACAATACCATCTTGATGGGTAAGGTTTTCATCATGTTTGCATTTTTTTTTCTTGTAGGAATCGGTAGGGTCCTCTTGTAATTTGGTGTGGTGTTGGATAGAATATCATCAACTTGGAATGCATACCAACAAAATATGAACACCTTATTGCTCATTTTATACTTCAGAAACATTGCAAAGTACTTTTTGTTGCTGACAGTTATTAGGAAAAGATTTAGGGGGTCATTTACTATAACTCCAGGAAGTACTGGGCACTATGGCAAATAATAGAGCCCATTTTAGCCAAATGGAAACAAAACGGCGAATTTGCGCATGAAAATCAGCGATATAAGTGGAGAACAAGCGTTTGTAAATTCTAAATTGCCGCTAATCAGCGCTTCCGCGTATATACAAATGCCAATTCTTATCAAGTTGTTATATAGTACTGTACTGTAGCCATGATCCATGTATGTGAAAGAAACATTTTTTTATCATAGATGTGCTCTAGTTCCCGTGCATCTATTGATTTATATTGCAATTAGTATTCCTAGTTTTTTTTTCCTTCTTTTGCTAAGAAATGCAGTTCTGAATGATTATTACATAGTAATGTCTGCTATTCTGTAAAGTTACATGTATTATTCATTTAGGTTACCTATTTGTTGTATGTTGTTTTTTTCATGTTTTTGATTTATTATTTATTAATTTAGTTGACTATAAAGCAGTAATTATTTATGTTAATTCTTTAATAATACTACACTATTATGCAGGTCTTGTACTTAGCACAATGGCTTAGTGGTCTGCTTGGATATCTCCACACCACTCATGGTATGAGTTCAAACAACAGCCAACCTACCATCTACCAGCTGTGTTTATTTTTTCAGTGCACAAGTGAATTAAAATAAACAAACAAAGAAATGTAAACTGCCCTTTAGCTAGTGTGTGGTGTTTGGAATGTCACATCATAATATAATTGAATACTTACATACCATTGCATGCATTTAAAGAGTTAATACAATAAAAACTTTCACATTAAACTGCATTGGCTACTTGGCAATCACCTATTTTCAGTAAATATATATACACGTATATTTGTGTTGCTTTGGCTAATTGGCTAACTGGCATTCTCCTTTTCCCACCAATGCAATCTTTTAGGATTTTTCTGTGGGATTTGAACCCATGAGTCTTTCAATACCTGGATGTTTGACGGTAGAGGTGCTAACTGCTAGCCTATTGGGCTGAGCACAATTATACATACAAAATACTTTTACTAGTGTTTGATGTGTTATATACTATACAATAAAGTTTATCAAATGTAAACTGCTTGTTAGCTACTGTGTGGTGTTTGGAGATTCACACCATAAAATTAGTGAATACTTACATACCATTGCAAGCATTTGAAGAGTTAATACAATAATATCAACCACATTAAAGTGTATTGGCTACTTGGCATTCACTGTATGCTGCTTTGGCTAATTGGCTAGCTGGCTAACAGTAATTCTCCTTTTCTCCACCAATAGTAATCTTTTAGGATTCTTCTGTGGGATTTGAACCCATGCGTCTTTCAATACCTGAATTATTGAAGGTAGAGGTGCTAACTGCTAGCCTATTGGGCGGAGCACAATTATATATACAAAATACTTTTACTAGTGTTTGATGGTTTATATACCATACAATAAAGTTTATCAAATGTAAACTGCTTGTTAGCTAGTGTATGGTGTTTTGGAGATTCACACCATAATATTAGTGAAGACTTATTTATTTTTATTTAAGGTACTTCTATAGTGCCGTCAATTTACGCAGTGCTTTAAATATACATTATACACTAATATGGGCCCATACCCTCAAGGAGCTTACAATCTAAGGTCCCTAACTCACATTCATATACTAGGGCCAATTTAGACAGAAGCCAATTAACCTACCAGCATGTCTTTGGAGTGTGGGAGGAAACCGGAGTACCCGGAGGAAACCCACGCAGGCACAGGGAGAACATGCAAACTCCAGGCAGGTAGTCTTGTGGTGTGGTTGGGAATATGAACCAGCGACCCTTTTTACTGCTAGGTAGGGATGAGCAGACCCCCCCCCTGTTCAGTTCGCATCAGAACATGTGAACAGGAAAAAAGTTTGTTCGAGCACGCGAACACCATTAAAGTCTATGGCAGTCATTTACTATAGCGCCAGGAAGTACTGGGCACTATGGCAAACAATAGCTCCCATTTTAGCCAAATAAAAATTCAACAGGCGAATGTGCGAATGAAAAACTGGCGCTATTAGTGAGAAACACATGTTAGTAAATTCTAAGCTGGCGCTAATTAGCGCTTCCGCGTATATGCAAATGCCAATTCCTACCAAGTTGTTATATAGTACTGCACTGTAACCATGATCCATGTATGTGAAAGAAACATTTTTATGTGAGATGTGCTCTACCTCGTGTGCATCTATTGATGTATGTTGCAATTAGTATTCCTAGTTTTTTCCTTCTTTTGCTAACTAATGCAGTTATGAATAATTATTACATAGTAATGTCTGCTATTCTGTAAAGTTACATGTATTAAACATTTAGGTTACCTATTTGTTGTATGTTGTTTTTTATTTTTTAATTTAGGTGACTATAAAGCGGTAATTATTTATATTCATTCTTTAATCATACTACACTATTATGCAGGTCTCATACTTAGCACAATGGCTTAGTAGTCTGCTCAGATGTCTCCACAGCACTCATGGTACAAGTTCAAATACCAGCCAACCTACCATCTCCCAGCTGTGTTTATTTTTTCAGTGCACAAGCAAATTAAAATGAACAAACAAAAAAATGTAATCTGCCCATTAGTTAGTGTGTGGTGTTTGGAATTTCACACCATAATAGTATTGAATACTTACATATCATTGCATGCATTTGAAGAGTTAATATAATAGAATCAGCCAAATTTAAAGTGCATTGGCTAATTGGCATTCACCTATTTTCAGCATGTGCTGCTTTGGCTAATTGGCTAATAGTCATTTGCTTTTTTTTGACCAATTCAATCTTTTAGTATTTCTCTGTGGGATTTGAACCCATGAGTTCTTCAAGGTAGAAGTGCTGACCGCTAGCCTATTGGGTGTAGCACAGTCATACATAGAAAATACATAGAAAATACATTCACTAGTGTTTGATGTTTCTTCTCCCCAAGCTGTCTCTCCTGCTGCCACCATCTTCTCCCGCTGATGTGTTCTTCAGCGCAGCCGGTTACTCACTAATAAAAAAAAGCCGCTCTTCTTGTGGCGGTCTTCTATGGCCATCCGATAATGTCACCCGGAGAGTCCGCTCCATGGCTATGTAAGAGACGCCACACAGCGGGTGACAACACAGCGGAGGAAGACCACCATGGAAGAAGAGCAGCTTTTTTTTATTAGCGGGTAACCAGCGGTGCGGAAGAACACAGCAGATGGCGGCGGCAGGAGAGACGGCTCTGGGAGAATACAGCTCGGGGAGAAGATGGAGGATGGAGAGACAGCGTCTGGAGAAGATCGCTCAGGAAAGAAGACAGCTCGGAGCTATTCTTCAATAAAGGACTTGTCAAAAACCGGCTATTAATTTTTTTACATTTCACTGCTTTTTTTGGTGAATGGGTAGGGGTAAAATGTACCCCATACCTATTCACATAGGGGGCAGGATCTGGGAGCCCCCTTGTTAAAGGGAGCTTCCAGATTCTGATAAATCCCCTGCCTGCAGACCGACAACCACCGACCAGTGTTGTCGGACAGAGGCCCTTGTCCCCATCAACATGGGGAAAAGGTGCTTTGGGGCATGTGGCCTGGTAAGTTTCAGAAGGGGTGGGTGCTCACTCGTCCCCCCCTATCCTGACCTTCAGGCTGCATGCTCAGGTAAGGGTCTGGTATGGATTTTGGGGTCCCCACATCAAATTTATTTTACATTTTGGTGTGGGGTTCCCCTTAAAGTCCATACCGAAGGGCCTTGTATGTACTAGGGGGACCCCACGACATTTTTTTCCTTGAATTTTGGAATTCCATACCATATTATTGAATAGGTACATACCATTGCATGCATTTGAAGAGTTAAAATATGGAATAAAGCAAGCTGATGTGCTTTGCCTAATTATGCTTCTGAGTACAATGCACACTTCTAGGAGGTGATGCTGTCAGTGGGATTTGAATTCATGGCTTGAACTTTTGGGGGCAGCAGGGTATACCGCTATGCTACAGAGCTGAGCACTTACCTACAGAGAAAGTACATTTACTAATGTTTGATTCAATACAATAATGTTTTGCATTTCAGGCATTAATATTATAGTAACAACCATGCTCATGCCGATGTGGCATTGGCTAATAGGCATTTGCCTCTTTTCAGCATATGCTGCTGAGTACAATGCAAGCTTTCAGTAGGTGATACCATCTGTGTGATTTTTAGCCATTTGAGCACAATTATATTGAGAACATATGTTTACTAGTGTTTGATGGTGGGACTACTTTATATTCTAGGTATAAAATAGTACTCAGCACAGTGACTTAGGCACCTTTCACACTTGTGCGACCTGAAAGTTGCGAGATTTTAATGCGACTTTAAGCAATGCCTGTGTAATCTTGAGGTCTATGGACACAGGAGTCACAGGGAAAGACACGCAACTTTCCCATGATTATGCATCAGCAATTTTGCCGCAATTCCAGGGAGTGCCTGTGTAAACTTGAGGTCTATGGACCTCAACTCGCATCAAAGTCAGACCAAAGTAGTACAGGGACTACGTTGAAGTCAGTGTTACTTGAAGCCGCACAGATATGAATGGTACACATTAAAAATCATGGGGTATGACTTGTCATACGACTCTGATGTCCAAAGTCGCACAAGTGTGACTCAGCCCGACTTTGTCAGCGATTTCAGAGACATCAGTGCACTTTCCTGCACAGATGTCTAGTGAAATCACATAGGTCCCAACTGTTCTCCCTTAAGAAGGTGTCCTATGCCTACCTACTTTTGCTAATAGGTGTCCCTTATACCCATCTCAAAAAGTTGGGAGGTAAGAAATCGCCCCCTGAAGTCGCCCAAAGTAGTGCAGGAACTACTTTTGGGAATCGTTGTGGCGTTGCACCAATTCGGACAGTTCCATTGCCATCAATAGGCGCTGATTTGGCCTACAATTTGACATGTCAATTCAGACCTATGTGAACATGGATGAAGTTGCATAGATATTAGAGCTGCACGGTTCTGAGAATCACAATTTTTTTGCTTAGAATAAAAAGATCACGATTCTCGCGATGTAAAATCTTTCACATTATCCCACAAAAAATTGGGCTAACTTTTCTTTTTTTTTTTTTTAATTCATTAAAGTACTTTTTTCCCCAAAAAATTGCATTTGAAAGGCGCAAATACAGTGTGACATAAAATATTGTAACAACCACCATTTTATTCTCTAGGGTCTCTACTAAAAAATATATATATAATGTTGGGGGGTTTTAAGTAATTTTCTAGCAAAAAAAAAAATGATTTTAACCTGAAACCAACAAATGTCAGAAAAATGTTTAGTGTTTAAGTAGTTAAACTTTCCTCACTTACACAGAATTCTATTTAATTGACAAATTGTTACAAGGTTTCTAGTTAAGTTCACTGATAAAGAATGTTCTAATTCTTGGCAGACTTCCTGGTTTTTCGGCTGTGGCTGCAGAAGAGCAGAGAGAGTTCTTTGCATAGCAAGAATCGTGAAAACGGAAAATTGTATACTCACCTTTCCGTAATTTTCCTTTCCTGTCGTATCTTCATGGCAGCATACACTTTGGGTTGTGACTCCGCCCCCACAACCTGATAGGACCACATAGCTATAAATTGTAGAGATGGCCCCCGCCCCAGTATTCTCCGTATATATATCACCTTAGAAGGGTGGGAGATTGTATGCTGCCATGAAGATACGACAGGAAAGGAAAATTACGGAAAGGTGGCTATACAATTTTCCGTTTTCCTGTCGCATCATGGCAGCATACACTTTGGGGAGTAACTCGCAAAGACTGGGTGGGAATTCAAACTAAGTTTATTTAACAAATAATAGAAGAATTGGCCTGGATAACGGATCTTCCGAAATCCACCGTGGATAAGCAGGCGGAATCCACCTTGTAATGGGACATAAAGGTGTTCCTGGATGACCAGGTGGCCGCTCTGCAAATTGTCTCCGCCGAGACTCTACAATATGCCGCCCAGGAGGTTGCCACTGCCCTGGTGGAGTGTTCCCTTAAGCCCTCAGGTACTTGATGGTTACTCAGTGAGTAAGATCTCTTGATGGTCTTTACTAGCCATGAAGCAATGGTGCGTACCTCTCCTGAAACCATGTGGAATGATTAGGAGGCTCTACGACTTTCTGATGGATTTTGTTGCCGAGACGGTACCTTTGACATCTAGTGGGTGAGGATCTCCCTGATCCGTGCTGAGTGCTGGAAGATTAATCTCCTGGTTGAAATGAAAAGATGAGGATACCTTGGGGATGAAACGATCTGAAGGTCTTAGGACTAGCCTGTCTGGAAAAACAACCAGATATGGTTCGCTAACCATTAGAGCTTGCATCTCTGACACCCTCTTCGCCGATGTTATGGCTATTAAGAATGAAACTTTCAGCGTTAGATCCCAGAGGGATATGCTCTCCATTGGAAAAAAGGGTTCCTTGGATAATGCCTCCAGAACGATTGAGAGATCCCAAACTGGGAATGACGGTTTCCTGGGGGGCCTCAGTTTTAGACAGGCCCTCTGGAACTGAATCACAAGAGGATCTTGCGCCCATTTAACTCCTGTCAAGGCGGACAGGGCCGATACCTGGACCTTCAGGGTGCTTGACCTAAGGCCTTTCTCTAGGCCTAATTGAAGGAATTCCAAGATCTGAGACACCGACGGGGAGGACGAGTCCCAACCTTGCTGTCGAGTGAAGGAGACAAATTTTTCCCAGACTCTTCTGTATGTGATGTTGGTGGTAGGTCTTCTGGCCTGGAGTAAGGTATCCACCACCTTCTGGGAACAGCCTTGCTCTAGGTACCTAGCCCTTTCAGTCTCCAGGCCATCAAGTGTAGCTTCTCCGGGTTCGGGTGAAGAAGATGCCGCTGGGAGAGTTTGTCCGATGACAATGGGAGAAGCAGGGGATCTGCCGTGTTCAGCTGCATGAGGGTAGTAAACCATGGCCTCCTCGGCCAGAAGGGAATTACTGCTACCACCAATGCTGTTGACTTCTTGAGCCTCAGGAGGAATCTCGCTATGAGAGGAGTCGGAGGGAAAATGCACCCCAGGTGAAAATTCCAGGGGTGTTGGAGGCAATCCGTCCCCTCTGCCGAAGGAAACGGTACCCTTGATAGAAATCTCTGGCACTTTGTGTTCTCCGGAGTTGCCGCTATGTCTATCTCTGGAGAGCCCCAGGTCCGGGATATGAGAGCATAGGCTTGGGGACTCAGAGACCACTCGTTGTTGGAGGAGAAATTCCTGCTCAGCGAGTCGGCCAAGGTGTTCTGGACTCCCGGAACATAAACCGCCCTTAGGTCCAGTAGATTCAGCTGTGCCCATTCCAGAACAGGACGGACCTCCTGCAACATGGACCTGCTTCTGGTGCCACCCTGCCTGTTGATGTAGGCAACAGCCACCTTGTTGTCCATCCTCAGGAGGACGTGCTTCCCCCCAAGTGAAAACTGAAGGCCAGGAGAGCCTGAAACGCTGCTCTCATCTACAGAACATTCGACACTGTATCCTGTGCCCTGAAAGGCCAGCGGCCCTGAGCCGCGAGGTCCTGATAGTGAGCTCCCCATCCCTGCAGACTGGCATCTGAGGTCACCATCTCTTGATAAGGAGTGATTATATGCTTGCATCTTCCCAAATTGTGAGGTCGTATCCACCACCTCAATGATTGTTTTACCTCCTGAAAGATGAAGATTGGCTGGGACATTGATGTACCCTTCCACTGGCGCAGGAAGGAGATCTGGAGAGGCCTCAAATTCCATTGTGCCCATTGGACCATTGGAATGGTGGAAGCTAGGGAGCCCAGGACACTGAGACATGTCCTGGCTGGAAGCACTGTAGCAGAGATTGCTCTTTTCACCTTTTGAATTAGGAGGGGAATTTTTTCCCCCGGAAGTTCCACTGTGTTCTCCCTCGTGTCCAGTTCGGCTCCCAGAAAGACCATTCTCTGTGTGGGATGGATGTTGCTCTTCTTCCAATTTATCAGCCACCCTAGGGACTGTAACGTGGAGACCAGAATTTCCAGATGATGGACGAGAGAGTCCTGGCCATCTGAGAGAAGCAGGATGTCGTCCAGGTAATGGTGGACCCTCAGCCCCTTTTCTCTCAGGTGGGCTATTACAGGTAATAGGACCTTTGTAAACGTCCTGGGTGCGGTAGAGATCCCGAACGGGAGGCTTCGGAATTGGAAGTGCCGATGGTTTAGGGTAAAATGGAGAAACTTTTGGAATTCGGTATGGATAGGGATATGTAAATATGCGTCCTGGAGGTCGATTGACAGCATCCAGTCTCCCAGGTTTATTGCTTGGAGGATTGATTGAAGACTTTCCATCTTGAATGTTTCGATCTGTATTGACTGGTTGAGGTTTTTTAGATCCAAGACTGGACGAAAGTCCCCTGATTTCTTTTTCACTAAGAAAAGTGGGGAATAGAAACCCTTGCCTCTTTGAGATAGCGGTACCTCCACTATTGCTTGTTTTTGGAGCAGCTCCTGGATATACCGGACTAGGGATAGTCTTTTTTCTTGAGAAGGAGGAAGTCTGGTTGAGCAGAATTGGTCTCTTGGAGGACGACCTCCGAATGCCCACCTGTGTCTGAAATGAATGGTGGACACCGTCCATGGGTCTTTTATCATTCCCGCCCAGACCAGCTTGAACGTTGTGAGTCTGGCACCCAGTACCGCTGGTTGGGCGGGCGAACCTTCAAAAGGACTTCTGGTCATTGGAGGCAGGGGTCTTGGGCTTCTGGAATTTTAGGAAGGACGTCTGGGGGTTCTTCCAACTCCTTCTGTATTCCTTCCCGGGTCTATATTATTTCGCATCCCTGTATCTCTCCGGAAGATTACGTTTAAAGGGAGGTGGCCTTTGTTGTTTCGGCCTTCTGTCTGATGGTATGAGACCCGACTTCCCGCCTGTCACTTTAGAGATTGCAGTATCCAGCTTCGTCCCGAAGAGGTTCACCCCGTCATACGGAATCCTGCACCAGTTGGATTTTGAGGCAGGGTCAGCTGACCAGGGTTTAAGCCATAGCGCCCTTCTGGCCATTACAGTAGCTAACATGGACCTTGATGTGGATCTAATAGTATCTACGGAGGCTTCCGCCACGAAATCTCCCGCAAGGCTAAGTTCTTGTAAGGCCTTAGTGATCTGCTCTTGATCTGCGCCCTCAGTAACGAGTCTTGCCGTGGCTGAAGACCAGCTGGAGATAGCTTTTCCGACCGCCGCTAATGCCACCGCTGGTCTGCAGGCACCTCCTGCGAACAGGTAAGCTCTCTTAAGGTCTGTATCCACCTTCCTGTCGAGCACGTCCCTGAACGTCACTGCATCTTCAAAGGGGAGCGTCACGTGCCTGGCTAGACGCATCAAAGATGCATCCACTACTGGAGGAGAAACCAAAGGGGATACTTTGGGTTCCTTGAGTGGGTACAATTTAGTAAGTCTGTTGGACAGACTAAATTTTTCTGGATTCAGCCACTCCTCCTTAATCAGCTCATCTAATTAATCGATGTACGGGAAAGCCTCCGGGACTTTCTTGAGGTTTGGGAAATACTTTCTCTGTTTTTGCTGTACCTCCTCAGGCTCCTCCCAGTTTATCGCTTCCTTAACCGATCTGACGAACGGTTCTATGAGCGCAAAATCAAAGCCAGCTGATGCTTCCAGCTCCTCATCATCCGACGGGAGTTCCTGATCTCTTGATGTACTGGGATTGGTAGGTGTGGCGCTATGGGCCGTAAACTCTACATCAGGAGTTGAGACTTGGGGAGTAGAGACACCAGTGGGTTCTATGGAATACGACTCTTTCTCCCTGGTGGCTTTATCCATGCACCTGTGACAGGCCAGTTTGTCTGGGAGGGCCGTGGCCCCGCATACCCAGCAAGCGTTCCCGGCTGGGCGGGAAGGGTGTGCAGAAGATTGGTGTCTTCGTGCAGGGGATCTTCTGTGGTAGGAACGGCTATGTCTTGAATAGGATCGACTCCGTCTACGGCTCCCCCTGTGGCCTGAACGACTTCTTCCAGGTGAGCGGCTGCGTCTATGGCCGGAGCGGCTTCTCCTGTGTGAAGATTCTCTTCGCCTTGACTTGGATGATCTTGCGGACCTGACAGGGCTGACCAATTAGGCAGCGCTAGTACGATCCTGCTCTCTTTTTCAATCTTCTCTACTTACCACTGGAATCCCCCCCTTACCTTTTAGGCTGATGGTGATCTGCTGGGGCAGCGGCCTCCATAGGAGAGGAAGGTGAGCACCTGAGAAGGGTACAGGAAGGTAAGAGCATGCAAACAGACCCCAAAAAGACAGTGCATAAGTAATAGACACTTACCCAGAGGGGGGGTACTTTAGGGATGCAGCAATTCGAAATACAGCAGTCAGAAGTCTTCCAGGAAGCAAGGAGAGCTCAAAATGACAAACAGGGTTTTTTAAAATTGCCGCCATGGCCGCCGAGGTCACGACCCGCTTGCGCATGCGCAGTAGCGGCGCGAGGCGCCATCTTGGAAACTGGCAAAATCGAAAGGGCGCCCTGAGGGTGCGCACTGCGCATGCGCGGAAGCGCCGAGATGCTCGGGAAGCCTGTAGGGAGACACAGAGGGACTACAGAGCCCAGCAAAAGAAAAGAGTGAAACGAAATGAAACAAAAGAGCATGGAGACCGCTGCACAACAACTAAGACTGTTTAAGGCTTATACTGGAGCCGCAACATACCCCCGAGATCACCAGAGCGGGGTTCCTTCCATCTAGCTCGTTTAGAGGCTGTACAGGTAAGGACTTCCACCCAGGAGAGGCTAGAACCTGGCTGGGGCGAATGCGGTAAGGGGGTGCTTCTTAATCCGTTCGGTCCTGACAGGTGAGGAAAAATAAGAGAATACTGGGGCGGGGGCCATCTCTACAATTTATAGCTATGTGGTCCTATCAGGTTGTGGGGGCGGAGTCACAACCCAAAGTGTATGCTGCCATGATGCGACAGGAAACTCTTTTTTCAAGATCGTAAAGGGGAAAAAAATCACGATGACGATTAATCGTGCAGCTCTAATAAATATTCATGGAAATCAAGGGGGACAACTTTTCATGTGACTCTGAGGTCCAAAGCTCCATGAAAAGTCACCCAAGTGTGAAAGTAACCTAATGCGATTAATTGATAACACCTTTGAATAAGGCCCCATTTGCACTTGTGCGACCTTAAAATTGCACAGCTTTGTCATGACTTGAAGCAATGTCTGTGTAATCTTGTGGTGTATGGACCTCAAATTGCATCAAAGTCAATCCAAGGTAGTGCAGGGACGAATTTGCTACACCTTCAGGATGCACAAGTGACAATAGGGCCAAATTCAAAGGTATTATCCTTGAATCTCATTCACACTGCTGCGACCTGAAAGTCAGACTATTTTGCTGCCACTTTGCCGCTGCAACTTGGCCCCAACTTCTGGGAATGCCTGTGTAATATTGTACCCGATATACCTCAAGTCACACCAAAGTAGTACAGGGACTACTTTGAAGTTGGTGCGACTTAAAGTAGCACAGATATGAATGGTTGTCATTGAGAATCATGGGGTACAACTTGTCATGCAACTCAGAGGTCCAAATTTGCTGGAAAATTTGCCCAGCTGTGAAACAAGTCATATATATATTTTAATAAAAGGAGCTTTTATCTATACTTGCATAGTCCTTACTGATTTACATCAGCAGAACAAATGCAGGAAGTGATGTGTGCACATGGGACGGAAGCAAATGTGTGGTGATGCCAAACAAATCAATGAACCCCACCCACACCAAATCTAACTATGACATCCACCCCGCATTGATTAAGTACAAGTACATATCCTACACTTACCCGGCCAATGAGCAGCACCTCGTCTTTGCTAAAGAGACCTCGCCATGTCCACCTAGATGGAGATCCTGACCAGTACAGGAACTTCCGGGTGCATACAATGACTAATTTCCAGGTCAGAAGGTGAAATTACGCTTTTGATTGCAGCTTCGAATATTTGATCTCAACCATGATTAGTATTTTTTTATTTTCAGATATGCAAATCTGTATTTCTACATATATTTGAAGGTAAACTTAAGGGAGTTTGATAAGAAATGGTGTCCCTGGGTTAGCAGCAGGTGAATTACAAAGGCAAAAGGCCCAGTTTGAGCCCTGGTTCACACTGACAGAGGGAGGAAAGCATTCAGCTGAACTCACACAATTACATTCCTGCATGTCAGTCCCGACTGTGGGGGCAATATCAGAGACATCAGTGCAGGTTTCTGCACCAATATCAATACAAATCACACCAATGTGAACCAGAGCTGACACACTCAAACACTGCCTATCCACCAGCTGAATTCATTACCTGCAATTCTCCACAGCTGTTAATGATAAAGGTGGAATCTTTATATATAACTTGCAGTTGTGCAGAAGCCTAGGTTTACATTGGAGCGATTGGTCATGCGATTTGAGAGATCAAATCGCATGACTATTGGCAATGGCACTGTTCTGCCCATATTGTTCATAGTAATATGTGCTATGTGCTGTTACAGTTTATCCTGTAATGTTAGTTTATGTTGTTGCCGTCTAGTGGTCAGAGATGGTTATTACTTTGCCAGAACTTGACAGGATGTAGGATTCTCCTCATAGTAAAAGGCAGTAACCTTTAACCTGGAACTGTATTTCCTCCTTCATTTCATTACTGCTCCTGTATCTAATACACTGCATGTAGAAGAGCTCTTAAACTATTCCTGAACTAAGGATGGAATTGTCTGTGAGTACTCTTACTGATAGAGTGAGGCTGCTGTATAATGTTTAATGTACTGACACATATGTTTGTTTATGCTTATGTTGTAGTTTTACAAAGTTATTCGGGATAAAGAATACATACAGATCTGATGTCTCACGTTTCTTGACTTCTGAATTATTGTTAAGCTGTCTGACTAGTGTTATACAACAGTTCAATAACGCGAAGCAGAACAGTAAAAAGACAACCACTTGACAGTCTGGAATAAACTGAGACGCCATTACTGCAGCATGAGTCTCAGATAAGGAACAAAGTACCAGGCTGATGACATGCTACCGCCGACACAGCAAGGCAGGGAGAACATTCCCAGTGCCCAGCAAGACGATGCACATTCGCATGTGTCCAGATCTTCATGGGCTAGCAAGATGTCCTCAGCAGTTAAAACTCGTGCCAAGGCAGAAGCCGCCCGCATCCAGCTACAGTACGCAGAAAAAAAAGCCATGATGATGCAGGAGTTAGCAGCAAAGAAAGCTGCCATCGCACAAGAAGAAGCGGAATTAGAATCAAAATTGCTCATCCTGCAGCGACAGACTGCTGCTGCAGCTGCTGAAGCAGAGGCCGCTGCCTACATGGGAACAAGTCGTTCTGGAAGTGAAAAATCATATAAAGACTCAGAGGTTCCAGGAAAACCTCTATTCTCTGCAGATCATACAAGTGAGTACATCCAGAACCTTACTACTGCGCATGCAAAGAAACAGTCTCTTAAACCTGAAGCAAAGGAATTCAGGCCGAAATCAATAAGCCCCCTGAGCAGGCCCAATCAACCACATGAGGTCAGGGGTTGCCAGCAAATCAAGAATGAAGCACCAGAAACCCCTAAGAACAAAAAACAAGTGTTCCCATCACCTCAACCTATAGAATACATGTGCGAACAACAATGTGCAGTGGATGTCACCAAATATCTCATCCGCAAAGAAATGGTAAGCTCAGGCTTTCTCCAATTTGATGACTGTCCTGAAAACTATTGGGCATGGAAATCTTCCTTTCTGAATGCCACTGAAGGTCTGAACTTTTCACCAGCAGAAATGCCTAATTTAATGATAAAATGGCTTGGTACAGAGTCAGCAGAGCATGCTAAGAGGATGAGAAGAGCAAACCTGTTCAACCCTGCAGCAGGACTCAACATGACCTGGAAAAGACTAGAAGAAACGTATGGATCCCCAGAGGTAATAGAAGAAGCACTGCTGAAAAAACTTGAAGTCTTTCCCAAGGTGGGCTACAGAGACAACGTGCGGCTACAAGAACTAAGTGATCTTCTACTAGAGATAGAATATGCCAAAGAGGATGGCTACTTGCCAGGACTTTCATACCTAGATACAGCTAGAGGCACTAATCCCATAGTAGAGAAACTACCCTCAAATCTGCAAGACAAGTGGATGTCTGTGGGAGGTAAATTCAAAGAAGATTATGGAGTCGCTTTTCCCCCTTTCTCTGTGTTTTCTAGGTTTGTCAGACAGCAAGCGAAAATCCGAAGTGATCCCAGTTTCGCCTTCACCACCGGCGGCAATCAATCACACAGACCTGAGAAACCTCACAGACCTCACGGTAGGACCTCTGTATCCACACACAAAACAGCTGTACCTTCAGAAGTCACAGACTATCAAAGCACCCACAAGGTACACACCATAGAAAACCCTGATAGACATTGCCCAATACACAAAAAACCACATCCACTAAAGAAATGCAAAGGCTTTAGAAGCAAACCTATTGCAGAGCGGATGTCCTTCCTTAAACAGAACGGCATCTGTTTCAAGTGTTGCGGATCTACTTATCACGGTGCTAAAGACTGCAAAATACCAGTAGAATGTACAGAATGTGGCAGTGAGAGACATATTGCAGCTTTGCACCCAGGCCCTGCTCCTGCCCCACTAGAGACTGTAGAACCCAGGAAAGATCAGGGCAGGGAGCAACAAGAGACCCCACTCTCCTCAGTAATGTCTAATTGCACTGAAGTATGTGGACAAGGCAAGAGTGCACGTTCATGCTCTAAAATCTGTTTAGTGACTGTGTATCCCACTGGCAAGAGAGAAAGGGCAGTGAAAATGTATGCAGTGCTAGATGAACAGAGCAACAGATCCCTTGCAAAGTCAGACTTCTTTGATATCTTTAACCTTAAGGCAAGTGCAGTTCCATACACTCTAAGGACATGTGCGGGGACAATTGAAACCACAGGGAGAAGAGCTTCTGACTTTACCATTGAATCCTTCAATAAGAAAGTGCAGTTTCCATTTCCTACCCTAATAGAGTGTGGCATGATACCTGACGACAAAACTGAGATTCCCTCTCCAGAAGTAGCCCATCACCACCCTCACCTCCGCTCAATTACTCACCTTATCCCAGCTGTTGAGCCAGATGTATATATCCTTCTACTTCTTGGGAGAGACATCCTTCAGGTTCACAAGGTGCGCCAGCAAATCAATGGACCTTATAATGCCCCCTATGCACAGAGACTGGACCTGGGGTGGGTCATTGTAGGAGAAGTTTGCCTGGGGACAGTGCACCAACCTGACAATATTACCACCTTGAAGACATCTGTGTTAACAAATGGACGCACATCCCTTCTCAGTCCCTGTCACAACAGCTTCATTGTCAAGGAAAGCTTTGGCAGGTCGACACAACACTGTGACTCCTCTACTCTATATGGTAAAGAAGAAGTCAATTCCAACATTGAGACAGACAATCTAGGGATTACAGTGTTCCAGAAAACTAAAGATGATGATAAACAAGCCCTCTCTATAGAGGATCAGACCTTCTTGCAGATTATGGATAGAGAGGCTTACCAAGATGACAATCACAGTTGGGTGGCCCCTCTTCCCTTTCGCACACCCAGACGTGTTTTGCCTAGTAACAGGGAACAAGCCATGAAGCGTTTGCTTTCACTCAGCAAAACCCTGCAGATTATGCCACTAGACCTACTCAAGCAGCATGCCTTCAGAACTCTATATGGTTCTCAGGCCCATCCTTTCTGTACCAATCACACTGTGAGCAGACAGACACTGCTAATGTTTATCCACTCATAGAGCCCGAAGCTGACCCTGAAATCAGATCAGAAATTACAAGTTTCAGTACCAAAGCTTCTGAAGCCACACTTCACTCACATTGCTTTGATAGATTTTCTTGTTGGAAGATATTAGTTAAGACCCTAGCCAGACTCATCCATGTCGCTAAAACCTTCCGGAGAGAAACCAATGGAGATCAGGTCAGGAGGTGGGAAAGTTTCCATGAACAGGTCAATCTAGTAGAACTTGCTCAAGCAAAGTCTGTTATAATTTCTTCTGTTCAAAACAAACATTTCCAGAAGGAAATTGACAGCATCAAAAAACAAAAGACATTCCCAAAACAAAGCCGTCTTAGGAGGCTTAGCCCCTTTTTAGACAAGAATGGGTTGTTGAAAGTAGGAGGACGTTTGTCTCTTGCTGAACTTTCAGAAGAAGAGAAACAGCCTGTCATTATACCTTATGATCACCACGTTGCGACACTGCTTGTTAGGTACTATCATGAACAAGTAGTTCACCAAGGACGACACATCACAGAAGGTGCAATTAATTCCGCAGGTCTCTGGATTCTTGGTGGCAAACGCTTGGTATCAGCTGTTATACACAAATGTGTCATTTGTCGCAAACTGCAAGGAAAATTACAAAGTCAAAAGATGGCAGAGCTACCAGAGGACAGAGTAATTGCTCAACCACCTTTCACCAATGTGGGCCTAGATGTTTTTGGTCCATGGTCTGTTTTAACCCGTCGCATTAGAGGAGGCAGCGCAGACAGTAAACGATGGGCAGTCCTTTTCACTTGTTTGTCCACCCGAGCTGTGCACATAGAGCTACTTGAAGCCATGTCAACATCAAGCTTTATTAATGCCTTGAGGAGATTCTTCTCAATTCGTGGCCCAGCAAAACTGCTCCGTTCTAACAGAGGGACAAACTTTGTGGGAGCCTACAAAGAACTTAACATTTGTGACAGCGAATCACAATTTCAAGACTTTCTCCAAGACAGAGGATGTACATGGGTCTTTAATCCTCCACACTCCTCACATATGGGTGGTGTCTGGGAGATTTATAGGTATTGCCAGGCGAATCTTGGACGCTATGTTGCTACAAACCAAACCTGCTCACTTGACCCATGAGACTTTAAGCACCTTTATGGCAGAGGTTACGGCTATTATGAATGCCAGGCCTATAGTTCCTGTGTCCTCAGACCCAGATACACCTATGGTCCTTACCCCAGCAATGTTGTTGACTCAAAAGATGAACTCTTTGTCTGCTCCATCTGGGACCATAAGTACAACACAAGTTCATGTAAAACAATGGAAGCAAGTACAATGCTTGGCAGACACCTTTTGGAAAAGATGGAAGAGAGAGTATATGTCAAATCTGCAACGCCGTAGGAAATGGACTGAGGATCGCCCAAACGTAAAAGTGGGTGATGTTGTTCTGTTGAAGGACAGCCAAGAGGGCAGGAACGAGTGGCCCATAGGACTTATTGTCAATGCTCTACCAAGCAGGGATGGCAAGGTTAGAAAGGTGGAGGTCAAAACTGTAAAAAATGAGACCGCCAGAATTTATTTCAGACCTATAACTGACATTATAGTTTTGATCTCGGACTAGCTAGGATTACATTTTCCTGTATATGTTTTTTCTGCATAGCAGTAGTTATTTAGGTAATGACATAATAAATTATGCCAGACAGGGAGTGTTCTGCCCATATTGTTCATAGTAATATGTAATATAGTAATATATCTAATACACTGCATGTAGAAGAGCTCTTAAACTATTCCTGGACTAATGATGGAATTGTCTGTGAGTACTCTTACTGATAGAGTGAGGCCGCTGTATAATGTTTAATGTACTGACACATATGTTTGTTTATGCTTATGTTGTAGTTTTACAAAGTTATTCGGAATAAAGAATACATACAGATTTGATGTCTCACGTTTCTTCACTTCTGAATTAATGTTAAGCTGTTTGACTAGCGTTATACAACAGTTCAATAACGCGAAGCAGAACAGGCACTGTTCCAATCGATGCAACATTTTTTTTGTGGCACCGCACCAATTTGCTAAAGTAGTTCCTGCACTACTTTTGCCGATTTCAGGTGCGACTTCAATAGACATTTGTGTATGAAGCCACCTGAAATCACGCTGACCTTGCTACTTTGAAATCGTGATACTTCAAGTGAAGTAGCGCAATTTCAAAGTAGCATGTGAACCAGGGCAAAGAGATTAGTTTTTTGGTGCACAAATACATATTGAAATAAAATATAAAAGATATTGCACTTTCCCAAAACCACCACCCACAAAAACTAAAGAGAAAGAAAAGTAGAAGGAAAAAAAAAAAAACCACACACACACACACACCACAACAAAAGCTCAATGTACTTTTATTTTACCAGCAGAAAAAAAATAAATTTACATTTACTAGCTTAAAAAAAAAATTGAAAGGATATATGGTGCTACATTTAGCAACGGAATTTTAAGGGCCCTGCTCATAGGAGCTTACAATCTAAAATTAGACAAAACCTTAGAGTGGACACAGCTTTAATTTCAGTGTATAGCGGGCAACACATCACATTGTTATCTGCAAGATTATAGAAACATACTTAACAGTCATTCTTACAAAGTATTCCAACATAATATTGCAAAAGACTTATTCAAAACACCCACCACCAGCCCACAATCCACACATACATACATTGATGACCATGTTCTGCTGGAAGCTGCATTTCGGTGTACACGATTAAAACGAGATCAAAAAGAGTAGGTCAGCAGATGCTTCCAAACGATGTTTGCATAATCAAACAGGAACAATACGCACACAACATTGACAGCATGGCCACACAAACCCACTTTTGATTGAAAAAATGCACAAGCATTTCATCAACTCTCCCAATATCATTCCTTCTCCATCACAACAAAAAACCTGACCTTCTCAGGCCAAACAAACCCCCCTACTGCAGGCCTTTATATAAGAGAGGTTGTATTGTTAGCACACTGACACACCCAATAGAAGTACACGCCCACCAGTATCTTTCAATCTGTCTCTTCATGTATGTCTAAAGTGATTGCACCTGATGAGCAGGAACACATAATAGTATTTATATTATATATAACTGTGTTAGCCTTGGCTATGTGCATCAAATCTCCAACTACTGGACAAAGATCAATGTCCATTTGCATTCACATAAACAAAGCAACAGTTTTCTAAGCATATGTACCTGTGCAGTGTAAACCCTAAAATTTGAAATGTCCAAGTCCCTGGGCATGATTAGTGCTAATAAACATTAACATCAGTCCCTGGCTGCAATGAGCTTCCAATATAAAGTCCAAAATTAACTTTCTTACATTAGAACCTATTTCGACAGGAGACAAATAAGATGCCAGCATGTCTTTAGATTGTGGTGAGAAACCCACACAGGGAGAACATATAAACTTCAACACAAGCATTAGGATGTTGGGGAATTGAACCAACATCCCAGGTGCTGCTAGACAGAACTGCTACCCACTAAGCCACCAGGCAGCCCCACACATGTTTTCTGCATCTCTGTGGTGTGAACCAGCCCTAAGTCCATAGCCATGCTCAGTGTCACAAGCAATATACAGTATATTGGCGTAAGTATTGGGATGCCTGCCTTTAAACACACATGAACTGTAATGGCATCCCAGTATTAGTACTGGGTTCAAAACTCATTTGGCCCACCCTTTGCAGCTATAACAGCTTCAACTCTTCTTGTCCACAAGGTTTAGGAGTGTGTCTATGGGAATGTTTGACCATTCTTCCAAGTGCATTTGTGAGGTCAGGCACTGATGTTGGACGAGAAGGCCTGACCTACAGTCTCCTGTCTAATTTATCCCCAAGGTGTTCTGTTGTGTTGAGGTCAGGACTCTGTGCAGGCCAGTCAAGTTCCTCCACCCCAAAATCACTCATCCATGTCTTTATGGACCTTGCTTTGTGCACTGGTCCAAATGATTTGGTGGAGGGGGATTATGGTGCGGGGTTGTTTTTTAGGGGTTGGGCTTGGCCTCTTAGTTTCAGATAAGGGAACTCTTAAGGCGTCAGCATACCAAGACATTTTGGACAATTTCATGCTCCCAACTTTGTGGGAACAGTTTGGGGAAAGCCCCTTCCTGTTCCAACATGACTGCACACCAGTACACAAAGCAAGGTCCATAAAGACATGGATGAGCAAGTTTGGGATGGAGAAACTTGACTGGCCTGCACAGAGTCCTGGCCTCAACCCGATAGAACACCCTTTGGCTGAATTAGAGTAGAGACTGCAAGCCAGGCCTTCTCATCCAACATCAGTGCCTGGCCTCACCAATGCACTTCTGGAAGAATGATCAAACATTCCCATAGGCAGACTAAACCTTGTGGACAGCCTTCCCAGAAGCTGTTATAGCTGCAAAGGGTGGGCCAAATCAAATTTTAACCCTACGGACTAAGACTGGGCTGCCATTAAAGTTCATGTGTGTGTAAAGGCAGGCGTCCCAATACTTTTGGCTATATACTGTATCTGGAAAAGACTTACAATGGTGGTGGAACCCTCCTACACATAACTACTACAATTAGACATAGTTATAGGACCTGGGAGATGAGACAACTTCTCTACATGAAGTAACATGGTTGGGATTTGAACCCAGACCCTCGGGGACACTAAACAGAAGTTCTAACCTCTAAGCCACAGAGCTGCCACATGTGAGACCCTCCTACACATAACTACACATAAATACACATAAAAACACATAAATACTGCATTTCTATGGACATACAGGTGATGGAATTACATTACTCAAGAGTTATTCTTCTTAATTTATTCTGTGATATTTGGTGATTTTTGTGGGTGAGAGTAGAATATTACCCTCAAATTTTTGGGAATTACATTTTGATTTCTGATGTTGGTACACATATCACATTTTTTGGGCTCAAATTATGAATATTTGGAAATAATAAAAAGCACAAAAAATTGTGATTCATTTTAAATTGTCATCAGCAATGGTATTGTTTGTGGATTGTAAGGACACCTGTGTGAGTTTGGGGTAAAGATTGTTGTGAGATGAAGTGTAACAAGAGAAAGTGACAGAGAAAAAATATTTTACCAAAATATCAAAACATTCCACATTGTAGCATTCTTAAAATCAAAATATTTTAAGTAGAAGCAACAATGTTGCAAAGGAACATTTATTTCACAGAAAGATACATTTCATCTCAACATTAAAAGTTTTTTTTGTGAAAGTTAGAATTGTTCCATTAGAATCAATGACTGAAACTTCATTTGGACTAAATTAGAGCAGATTTTAACTCCCAAAAAATGCTCTCTAATTAGCTCTCATTTTGGTATTTACTATAGCTCCAGGTAAAAAAGACACTTGAGTTAAAATGAGAGTTATTTTCAGGTCTGAGCATGCTCAGTTGTGTTGGCACCTAGTTATCCAAAACGGGGAATTTTTAACTTTTCAGACTTTTAAAGATATTTCAGTGTAGAAATCACTTTTTCACACAGTTTAAAAGCAGATAATCTTTAAATAATATACCGCATATTTCAGTACTATTTAGGCAATTATATCATGCTCTAAACATTATTTCCATGTGCAATTCTCTAGGTTTTAGCAGAGTAAGGGTTTGGGCGCTATTTAGTTTCAGGGAGCTATAGTAAATTCGATTTTGGGAGTATTTTCTCACCACTGTGAGAAATTTTCTCAGGACTGTTGCTAGTCTGTATCAAGCTGATTATTTAATAATGTTTTTTTTTGTTTTTTTTTATTGCACTTGATGAAGAATTTTTTTTTTTTTCATTTAAAAGGTATTTATTCCTGGAAGTAAAGTGTACAAACTGAATTACAATTGAAATTACAATTAAAATCACTTTTAGGTCATACATATGTGAGGTAACAAACAACAGGTTGGATTTCAATGTGTCGACGAATCATAGCCAGTTAATCTAGAATATTGCATAGGTTATGTCAGTGAAGTTATTCTTATAATTTGGTGACTATGTTAGTTTTAAATTCAGTCTGAGGTCTATACTTGAGGAAGAATAAGATGAGAGATAGAATCAAGACAGAAAAAGTAGGGTGAGGAAATCAGATGGGTAGAGGGAGTGAGAAGTCCTAAGAGTTACTAGAAATTGACGGAAAACACAATGGTGTTTTCTCCGAATTAATGTAACATATGAGTCATGTTAAATCTGTATCAATGTACATCCAAAGCTTGAAACGGCCTTCAGAGAAGGCCCCCAAGTATGTATATAATTTACGGCCCTTGTTGCTTAATCACATTCTCAAAGTCTAGAGAGTATCTATATACGAACCAGGGAGACCAGGTTTCATTGTATTGACCCACTTTTTCCTCAGATTGGGCCTTTGTGTCTTCCATTTCGCAGATGTATGAAATTTTGTGTAACCATTCTTTTATGGTAGGAGTGGTTGTTGATTTCCAGTACAGCGGAATGAGGGCAGCATTTAGTAAATGTCTGGAAAGGGAATTTTTGTACCTCTTGAAGGTAAAGTTTGAAATGTGGAGCAGACAGCAGGCCGCATCTAGTGTGAGTTTGGTCTCTGTGATTTTATATATCATCTCTGTAACCTTATTCCAAAATGGTAATATTTGTTGGCTTACCTTTTTTCAATTCTATTAGGAGGGTAGATCTTTTTCTGGTATATTCAGGCCCTTGTCATTGTGGGACACCACTGTGGGAGTTCGGCCCAACGCTGAGTAAGCCATTGTTCAGGTGCAGAGAGAGATGGTAGACAACACCTGCAACCACAACTAGGTAAAGATTGATACCAGTTAGCGCTATACACTTATATTGATTTTTTCACTTCAAGTAGTAACTAGGACAGGTGGAGGAAACAGGCAGAAGAATGAGAAATTAGAAAATAGAGAGAAGTAAGAGAGGAGATGTGAGGTATACGGCTCGCCAAAACAGTTAGGCTGTCTAGGTGAGTCAAATCTTAGTGTATGAAGGAGAACCTAAATCGGCCCTTCAGTACACTTTGTGGGGACAGGGGAGACTCAAGACCAGAGTAATAACTGCCGCTATCCAAATGAGGGTAGTAAATAACAATCATAAAACATGGAGAAGTCAAACCCCGGCCTAATTAAACCAATTAACAGTGCCTAATGCACTTCTCTGCCGTTAAAGAAATTATTGTGTACTTATTAACTGAAAATGATAATTAAACAACATATGAAAGTAAATAGTAGTGGAGCTTTAAGGATGAAATTACCAAGGTGAGAAAGGTGATAACACCTCCTTTCCCGTTCACCATTCCTTACAAGAAAGCAACATTAAGTATCCATTGAAAAGGCATTCTGTGAGTAAACCTCTCCTTTAAACTGTAAGATAGTCTCAAAATAATAATTACACCACCGGGATCTTGAAAGGTGTAGAAGTCCTGTTGAACCTCAGAGCAGGACCTAGCATAAGCCAGGTTCTTCCGATTATGGTGCAAATATATTCCATCATGCCGCAAGTAATGTGTCGCTGTCGGGGAAAGAGAGTCACAACTGAACTTTTAATGTTCCATGACACCTGCATGACGCCTGCATTAAACCCATGCTCAAGTATAGTCAGTAGAAGTCACTTGCGGGGGTATGTGAAATAGGCTATGCACAGCGTGGGTTAGATCCTGTTTTTTTATATGAATCACAGTTCTCACCTCGTGCTGGAAAACAGATAGTAGGGTAGTGGTGACAACGGGAAAATACTGAGCAACTTGTAATTGCACACGATCATCCTCAACGGAGGATGGGATCCCTGTTCGGCTGATAGTGACCGTACGATGGCAGTCCAAACAGTTTATAACAGAAAACTTAAAGAGGTCAATGTTGTTGTATTCATGCATCCAGTGAGCCCATGGAAGAATGAGCCTTGCTGTGTGGAGTGCCCGCTGCTTGTCCTTCTTGCCTGCTTTGCCTTTTGTTTCTTAGAGTGGTGTTTCTCCAGAGTTGCTAACGGTGAATGTGGTGGACTCCTGTCCCTAGGAGGTAAGGTGAACTCTTGATACCACTCAGGAAGATCAATATGACCTAGTTAACTATGACCTAGTTAACTACAGTTACGTTTAAGCCTTAGTAAGTATTTAAGGCTTAAACGTAACTGTAGTAGAGACTCTGACTTCAGAACCGCAGCTAGGATTTGTACAACAGACTGAGAGTTAGAGGTTATAGCCATGCTTGCCTTAAAAAAGTATTTAATCGGGCAAATGCGGAAAAAAGAAATTCACTGATTTTCTCCAATAAACGGGTTACAAAATCTGACACGGTGAGAGTGATCACCCGATATTCTAATCAGCACCAACAAATTAGTAGACATGTGCATTCATTTTCATCTGAATGCATTTTCGTCCGAATTTCAGGTATTTTCGTTATCGTTTTAACAAACGATAACGAAAGTGCAGAATCCGAAAAACGAAAGATCCGACATAAACAAATGCTTTATTTTCATTTTCGTTGCTACAACAGTTCGATATAGGTAGGAGATTCGACATGATGATGACAATAACAATCTGTGTCCATCAAATCTGTGGTCGAATGTGCCTAACCTTAACTCTATTAGTCCAAGATTATTCTTAATAGAGAGAAAAGATTCGACATAGAGAGAAAAGGTTTGATGTAGGGGAGAAAGATTCGACGTAGGGGAGAAAAGATTCGACGTAGGGGAGAAAGATTCGACGTAGGGGAGAAAAGATAAATAAAAATAATGATGATGATGAATGTTATTGGCTGATTGTAACCAAAGAGGAGGAGCAGTAAAATAGCTAGAACTAAGCACACACGTACTTTGGCTTATGGTGTCTGTTGAAAGTTCTAAGAAGATTCGACGGAGCAGGTAGACTATACGGCATCGTACAGTTTAGCTGCTCCGTCGAATCTTCTTTGAACATTCGACAGACACCATAAGCCTTCAATGACAGGTTCAACCTTAATTTGGATTTTTGGACAAATGCAATTTTTAACGAAAAACAAAATAAATAAAAACGAATTTCGGGAGTAACTAAATAAATGTATTTTTCGGACGAAATCGAAATTCCAAAATGAAATATTTCAGTGTGCACATGTCTACAAATTAGACACATACTAACTAGATTTTGGCCACTTTTAATCACAGATCCTACTGCAAGTAAATATATAAAAAATGTTCCTGAAATCACCTTTAGACGAGCTCCCTCTCTTAGGGATCGACTGGTTCGAAGTCACTTTGAAACCACACAATCTCCCATAATTCAAGCCAACTGGGGTACCTTCCCCTGTGGTACTTGCGATGTCTGTGAATATGTTGATGCTAAAACTAAATTCAAGCTTCCCAATGACAAATGGCACTCCACCCAATCTAGGGTCACCTGCCAGACACCTGGTGTTATATATTTGGCCCAGTGTCTGTGCGGTGGCTTCTACTTTGGAAAAACAAAACGACAATTCTTTAAACGTATACGAGACCATATTAAACCCATTATGAAAAACAAGATGGACACTGCCATTAGCCGGCATATTGGTATATATCATCACTTCAATCCTCATTAGATAAAAATTTTGGCACTTGAACACATTCCCATAGACTCCCGCGGCGGGAGTGTTGATCGCATTCTACTACAGCTAGAGGATCGGTGGATATACGATCTCAAAGCTACTTTGTTTCCTGGTTTCAATGAGAGTCTTAGCTTCAAGTCCTTCCTCTAGTCCCAATGAGTGTCAGTCCCTGGGCCATTCCTCTTTAGGATAGTTCCCATGTTTGAAGTTCTATTCCCCCATCCCCCCTCCCCCTTCCCTGCACTTTGTACTTCCCCTTTCCCTTTTCCCATAAGCTAGCATTCTTATCTGTATCAATACTTTATTATCATTAATCTGTTATATATTTTGTTTATTCAAAGATTGTGTATTGTATCTAATATTTTTTACATTTATTCATTTTGTATGTTCTAAGATTCAATCCTTTAACTACTATCATTAACAACATACACCTGTAAATGAGCTTGGTTGCCCTTAGAAATACTTGGTAAGTTGGAGCTGTCCTGTGGTCCTGCTCTGCTTCCCTTGTCCCACTTTGCTCCTCCCCGGTCCATCTATGTTGGTCCCTGGACTTTTTTCTCCCTCCCCTTTGTCCCGGTTCTGGGTAATGGGTCCTCGGTGGCCCATACGGATGCCCAGGGCTTATCCATCTATGAGCAAGCCCTTTTACACGCCTGGCAGCGCAGGGGGACCCATCTGATCCTTAGGTGGCCTCAGCCACCTCGGATCCCACCTCCTCCGTGCCATCTCTGCATGTCCCGGGTTGCTGCAGAGAGGCTGGAGTCTCTATGGGTTTGTCCTGTCCATCGTGGATGGACCTGACTCCTCCCCTCTCACGCAGCCTCCTGGGTAGTGTAGTTTGAGGGTTTTGGCTCCCCCGCGCATGTGCATAGGCATCTGTTCATCCGCCTCGAGCCGGTGACGTCACACGCCGGCTTGTCGGAGAGTAGATTTAAACCGGCTTATCTGGCTGTTCGTTCAGCCAGAGCCGGAGGGAGACGCTCCTACTCAGTGGCGCTTGTCCAGATCGGTAAGGAAGGATTTAGCCCTTACAGGCTATATAATACTGATAGTTCTTTCCATAGCTTTTGTTCTTTTTCCACTCCTTGGTCATTCACCGTCTTTTATCATGACTACAAACATTTCCCTCCTCAATTCTGATGCTCCTTCTTCTCACTGCAGGGAAATCCATTGGAGATTTTTTTTCCCTTTTTATATCAGTGCTTTCTCTCTTTTCATTCCTCCTTTGCTGTTTTTCTCTCTGCTATCTCCTACTTGTTTCACTTCTTCATCACCTCATTTTTCATCTCTGCCTACCTTTTTCCTAGACTCATAGTATATCTATATAGAGATTTTCTCTTTATTATTTTTTCAGTCTGCTTCCTGCAGCCAAATTTCCAGAGCTCCATTATTGAACTTATGTAAGAGTGTCTCCCCTTTTTTGATTACTAGGCACATACTCCTTGTAAGTATTCAACCACTGAGACAATTGTCCCTCCTTTCACTAGCCTTAAAAATATATATAAAAAAATATATTTTAAAACATTTATTAAGACCAATCTTAATTCTATGAACATTTACTGTCCCCCAGTGTCGCCTTTCTGCCCTCTATAGCCACACCTGACTGATTTTCTCGGATCGGGTCAACAAGGGGTGATTGTCTAGGGTCCAGCCTGGTGGTTTGCGGGTGTTAGCATTTGCCTGGGTAAGTGTCTGTATCCATGTCTCTCTTTGGCAACCAAGCTCACACTTCATTCTCTTGTACGATATATTCTGACTGTATGATTTACATGTATGTCATAACATCTCTATATCTCATTCATTTTAGTGGTTTCAATTAAACCTTGCACATCCCCTGAGGAAGCTAATAGCGAAACATGTCGGGCTAGTGTGCAACGTCTCCACTGTGAATCATGTTATATTTGTTTAATACATGACCACCAAACAGTTGTAATTTTATATGTTCCAATCTCTTTTAAGCATGTTATTAAATAAAATTCTTTTCAGTTTTAATTGATGGAAACAATTCTTCTCTTTTTGTATTTGGCACCGCAAAAATCTCCCTAACTTTCCCCCGCTGTTTCTTGATTTTTGTTATGTTGTCTGTTGATGTAAAATAAATGTTTAAATTACAATTGTGCTTCTTTGTTATGTTCATTGATAGGTGCAGTAGCAAAATAAGATATTGGGGGGATTAAAATCTTACTCTAGTTTTAGAATATTTACATACTGTACAAGTGATTTTAACTGCAGCTATATTTTATAATAATTGTGGAAAAACCTGCCCGGAAAACCATAGCACCCAAGTCTTACATTGATTACTACTGAAGTAGGCATGTCAAATTTCACAGGGCCATTCTGTTATCACATATGCACCCTTTGTTTTGGTGGGCTTTTTCATCCAATAAAGAGGGGACCTGTGCAAACGGCATGGCAGTGGTTTTAAAATTGGATTTCAGCTACCATCATTTTAACAGTAACTTTGCCTTTTTTATAGAACCCATGTTAAAGCACGACAAATGGAAAATATCTTGCATGCACATAAATTTAATATTTTGTACAAGGTTGCTTTTAAATTTAAAGATCCAAAGTTAGATATACATCCAAAAAAATTCCACTGAGGAAACAAGAGGCAACATGTTCTTTAAAACAGTAAAAAATGCATCAGTATACACTTAAAATAAATAAATATGACATTTAGTTTGCGAAAACACTTGCTATCATTAACAACTGCTATTTTCATAAATTCTGTATTAATTTTTTCTTCTTTTTTGCATAGTGGTGCTTCTGGAGAACTACAACCTCTGAATGACAACAGAGGATCACAGCTGATTTGAAACCCAACAGGAGTAAGTGTCTAAACAAGAACCTTATAGTGGGTTTACCAGGTAGTCAACTTTTTAATAAAGAACTGAATATTTTAAATTATTGAAAACAGGGCTTGAAATTACATTAAGGCTCTGTTTCCACTACTGCAAGTTGTTGTGCGACATGACACATGTGAAGTTGCATGACAAGTCAAAATCCATGTATTTCAATGATTCCCATTCTAATTGGTGCGACTCAAGTCGCAGCGACTCCAAAGAAGGTTTTTGTACTACTTTGTTCCGACTTCGGTGCAACTTGTTCTCCCATGGTTCTCACCAGTCGCATGACATTGCATCAAAATCGCATTGCAAAGTTGTACTGTAAATCGCGCGCCTTTGGGGTCGCAATAGTCTAATACTGGCCTAATATGTTAAAACATGTAAGAGATTGTATTGATTAGGTTTAGATATATTGTAACATAAACCATAAACAGATTCTCTTACACATGCTAATTATACTAAAACACTCTTACCCTGGACACATTGAAGTAAATAATGTTAAAAATACATGCATACCCTAACATCATTACTCTTTGGTGACACTGTAATTGCAAGTGGGAATACTTTTGAAAAATTGGGCAGAGCATGACATCTTCACTGACATGATGCAGGTTATTGTAGCAGATGTGACCTATATTTCCTCTAGATGGGCAAGCTGTTGTATACAAATTGTTTAAGCCTTAACCTTTCAAATATTAATAATAAATGGTTATAGTTACTTTACTTGGTCACATGCTCCTAAAATTCTGTTGAAGTGCAATATTATTTGCTTAAATTAGATTTTAAAGAATCTCAGAAGAAGAAGCTCATACATTAGTTAACAGTTGTAATCATCAAACATTTGACATGGCATCCCAGCAGTGGTGGTGCGTCCATAAGGGCACACGGGCGCCACCCCTTCTCTCCAGCCACCCCCTCTATGACCAATGGATAGATTCATGCATTGCATGAATCTATCCACGACCACCGCTGCCAACCCCTATTTAGGCGCCTGGCCCTGGGTGCCTGAATTACAGAGGCGGGGGGGTTTTGAAGCACCTGATTAGAGCCATATGCTCTAATAGCCATAAAAAAATGACCTGTGAGCGCCATGGTTGGCGTTTGCAGTTCATCCAGGTGTGTTAGAACAGCAAATAAATATTCACTGTGCTATCACTGAACTGCCTCTCCACCAATCAGGTGCTAGGGTCTGTTCAATCACCTGATTGGCTGAAATGACTGGAGCTGTGATTGGACACCTGATGGGAGAGGACAGGAGGAGACTAATGGAGGAAACCGCTCGGAGGACACAGCTCACCGACTCACCCGCTGCCCCACCAAGGCAGGGTAAGTGCTGGGCAGACGGCAAGTGGGCAGGGGGGTCACAGTGGCAGCATTGGATGGGCAGAGTGGCAGCATTTGATGGGCAGAGTGGCAGCATTCAATGGGCAGAGTGGCTGCGTTTGATGGGCAGAGTGGCTGCATTTGATGGGCACAGTGGCAGCCTTTGATGGGAACAGTGGCAGCCTTTGATGGGCACAGTGGCGACATTTAATAGGCCAATGGTCTATTCTCATGACCCAGTAAGTCAGTGGACCATCAGCTGGAAAGCTCTCCATCTCTTTTTTGTCCCCAAGGTAATCGTCCACCATGTGAGGCAGACGCTGCCAATGGGATGTGAAAGCTGACAGCCCTGGGTGGCGAGGACTAAAAAAATTCTGAAAGGACTCACTTAGGTGGATGCCTTCTCCAACGCTCCTCTCTTGACCAACAGAAGACTCAAAACGACGTTTTCCACGACACTGTAACCTACTGGAGTCAGGAAAAACATTCAATAATATCCTCTTTACGTGTCCTCAAGAGATTTTATCTTCTACACTCTCTGTGGGGACGGGAGTTCTGAGACCTTCCCCTTATAACGGTGGTCAAGGAGGGTTGCCAACCAGTAATCATCCTTCTCCTTTATGCCACGTATTCTTGGGTCTTTTCGTAGGCTTTGAAGCATGAGGTTGCCCATGCGCCTCAAATTTGCTGAAGCTTGAGAAGCAGACTCCTCAGGGTCACTCAGCATGACAACATCTGGAACTTTCTCCTCCCAGCCACGTACTACTCTCAAGGGTCCTGGGGTTGGAAAGCCATCTCTTACAGATTGACACATGTCTTCCTCTTCTTCGAAGCCTATGAAAGTGCCAGAATCCTCCTCCTCTCTCTAATCCTGTGTGTTCTGTGACATTGAAATGATGGTGTCTAGATAAAGTGGGCCTTGAGAGCAAAGGAAGTCCTCCTCTTCCTCCTGCTGCTCTGCCTCCAGTGCCCTGTCCATAAAGCCATGCGGAGTCTGCTCCAGCAGGAACACAACAGGGATTGTGTCACTGATGCATGTACTGTCAAATCTCACCATCCTTCTGGCCTCCTCAAATGATGACAATACAGTGCATGCATCCTTACATGCATCGTCAGACCGTACTCGCACAGGTACTGATGGACGGCCCTCTGCTGCATGTATAGCCGCTTCAGCATTGCCAAAGTCGAGTTCCGCCTGGTGTGCATGTCACAAATCAGGCGGTTTATGGGCAGGTGGAATTCCCACTGAATTTCAGCCAACCAAGCACTTGCTGTGTATGACCGCCTCAAATGGCTACAGACTCTTCTGGCCAGGTTTAACACCTTGCATCCCTGGGTACATATTTAGGAAATGCTGCACCACCAAATTGAGGACAGCCTCAATTGTCAGTGTCAACTTTCAACCTGCCCTGTCTAAGTGCCAACTTTCCCTGTCTAAGGGCTGACAGGAGGTTTGAGCTATTATCGCACACCATCATTCCTGGCTCCAGCTGGCGTGGTGTGAGCCACCTCTGGGCCTGTCCCTGCAGAGCTGCAAGAATCTTTGCTCCGGTGTGGTTCCTGTCCCCTAAACAGACCAACTGAAGCACTGCATGGCACCTTTTAGCCTGACTCATGGAATAGCCCTTCGAACGCTTAGGGGGTACCTGATGTTCATAGGACAATTCTGCAGGGGAGGGCATGGAGGTGGCGGAGGAGGAGGAGGAGGGGGTAGAACTCACAGATCTGGCATCATCACCACCAGCTGTATGGAGACGTGGGGGCACAACAAGCTGCAGCACCAAGCCCTGTCCTGCATCCTTTCGAGTTGCAGTGTATATAGTAATTGTGCCTACACTAATATAATGTCACATAAAAAATCCCATATAAAAAAGATATGCCGTGTACAAATTTTTAAATATAATAAATATGTATGAAACCGTACATGTAAAATAAAGTGCAAATATTTATATATAATAATAAATCACCAAGTGCATATAAAAAAGTGCAGTCGTGGTAATAATTATGGAAAGTGCAACGTGCTAAAATATAAATGCCAAACACTTTCCTGTGACATTTAAGTGTTCAACCTAATCAGCAAATGCACATCACAGAAAACAAACGTGAATAAATAGTGTCCATAAGATAAGTATTCATCATGCTTCTTCTGATGGGTGTCTGAATCACAACAAGCAAAATGTGCTCTCCCGTGACACCCCACATGTGCTTGCGCTCACCTTTAATCATATGACACAGTAATTAAACGGTGTCAAAATACGCATTGGGGCCACTCCTGGGCTCGCTCAGGATATAATGATGCAAAACACTCCTCACAGGTAAAGCCAAGATCCACATTCATAGAAGAAACAAACAGAAGGACTCCATAGTGTAATATAGCACATTTAGCACAAGGACATTTATTGGATGAAAAAAGTCCTCCAGGAGGGTACTCACATTAGATGGGTGCTACAGTGCACCAAACTGTACAGGTAAAAAACGAAAGCAGCTATTCGTATGGCGTGCGGTGTGGCATGTAAAATCCTCCTCCACTGCTGACAGCTCCGTCCTACCCCTCCCCGACGCGTATTCGGCACAGGGATCACGTGCCTTCCTCTGGGGGCATCATCACCACCAGCTGTATGGAGACGTGGGGGCACAACAAGCTGCAGCACCAAGCCCTGTCCTGCATCCTTTCGAGTTGCAAGCAACATTACCCAGTGTGCTGTGAACAAAATATATCATCCCCACCCATGCTTGCTGGACCATGTGTCAGCAGTAAGATGGATTTTGCGGCTGACTGCCTTGTCCAATGATGCCAGAACATTCCCTTCCACGTGATGGTAGAGAGAAGGAATGGCCTTACGTGAAAAGTAGTAGCAACTGGGAACCTGTCATTCTGGTACAGCACATTGTGCAAATTCATGGAAGGGGGCAGAATCCACCAGGCTAAAAGGCAGAAGTTGGAGAGCCAACAGCTTTGACAAACTTGCATTTAGACGCTGGGCATGTGGGTGGCAGGGACTGTATTTTTTGCGCTGCAGAAGATGGGGCAGAGAAATTTTCCTGCTACAGTCTACAGCTAGTGGTGTGCTGCTAGGACCTGGGACACCCTGTGCTATACCATAATCCCTGTTAGTGTAGGCTGCTGAGAGGTAATGACTCAGTATAGTAGGGGCAGACTGAAGTGGGTAAGAAGGATGAGGAGGAGGAGGGATGGATTTGTGCTCCTTTTGTGTGTTTTTTAGGTGCTCTTGCCAACAGGCTGAGTGGTTGGACATTAAATGCCTTGTTAAGCACAGTCTACATCAGGTGGTGTGCTGCTGGCAGATGTGCTGCTAGGAACTGGGACACCCTTTGCTATACCATCATCAATGTCAGTGAAGGCTGCTGAGAGGCAATGACTCGGTATAGCAGGGGCAGACTAAAGTGGAGGAGGAGAAGGAGGGACAGATTTGTGCCCCTTTTGTGTGGCTTTTAGGTGCTCTTGCCAATGGGCTGAGTGGTTGGACGTTAAATGCCTTGTTAAGCATGTGGTACCCAAATGGCTGGTGTTTTTGCCACGTTTGATGTGCCTAAGACACAGTTTGCAGATAGCAACAGTGCGATCTGCTGCAGATGTGCTGAAAAAGGCCCAGGCAGCTGAGCTTTGTGGAGTGGGCTGGGAGATAACAACTGCAGAATGTGATGGAATAGGGTGGCTGCTCTCTACTCTTTCTTGATGTCGGCCTCCTTGGGGTTGTGCCGCCTCACCTTCAGCTTCCTCCTCTGCTCTATCTGGCACCCAGGTTGCATCAGTGACCTCATCATCATTTCCATCTCCTCCATGTTCATTATCCATCCATCTTCATCGTCATCATTACCACTGGAGACAACTTGACAATACGCAGCAGCTAGGGGAACATGGATAACAATTTGTCTACCAGTGTTCTCCCCTCTCTCTAGGGTCATGTTCCTGTCATCCTCAACCTCAGAACCAACATCTGAATCCAATAATGGCTGGTCATTATCAAGGAGCAAGTGTCTGACGCAGTGGTCAAATAAATCATGGCTGATATTGGGGCTATGGCAGTAATAGATGTGGACAAGGAGGCAGGTTTATCCACTCTGGCATCTGCAGGGGACTGCACACTTGTCTCTGCTTGCGTGACAGGATGAGGAGGATGAGGAAGGTTTAGTAAGCCAATCCACCAGATCCTCTGCATAGGCAAACTCACTAAACAGAGGAAATGATGCCCTGCCTGAGAACTGACCACCATGTCCACCTTTGCCTGTGGACACATTTGTTGCTGGCCCCCTTACAGTGCCAAGGGAACGTTTGCCTCTCCTTGTTCTCCTCCCAGATTTTATTGGGAGGGAGGGGCGGTGCTTTTAAGCAAATGTAAAGAAGAAGTGGAAATCTGTATGTAGATGCACTTTAATGTAATGTGGTGTTTGGTGCACTTTGAGTACTCACACTACGCAAACACACTCCACGGATACACTAATATAATGCGCCAAATGTAAAGTGAAGCTCAGAACTATATGGCATTAAACTTGCAGTAACACACACAGAAGTAAACGGTGTTAAACTTGCAGTAACACACACAGAAGTAAATGGTGTTAAATTTGCAGTAATGCACACAGAAGTAAATGGCATTAAACTGGCAGTAACGCACACAGAAGTAAATGGCGTTAAACTGGCAGTAACACAATCAAATAGATGGTGTTCAACCGTCACTACACTGACACTATCTGAACTGTCCCTACTCTAGCTATACACTAATGTAAAGATTACTGACACGGTCTCACTACACTACAACTATCTGAGCTGTCCCTACTCTACACTAATGTATGTATGAATGACACTGTCTCACTACACTACAGTGAAACTTTCTGAGCTGTCCCTACTCTAGCTGCACACTATGCAAAGCTGAATGATGGCCCTCCTCACTACACTCACGCTAACCTTAGACTGACACTAAACTAATATTCTACACTGATAATTGAAGCAAAATAGCACAGTATAGCACACTAACTAATAGCACTGAACAGAGCCCTGTTCTATCTCTCTCCATGCCGAAATCACACTGAAAATGGCTGCCATTGAAAGAATACTTTTATACTGTGGGGTGGGAATGAGCCATGATTGGATAACGTCATGATGACAGTGTCCAATCATGACTCTGACGGTGCTCTGTGCCCTGATTGGCTGAAGCTTTCACTGCTTCAGCCAATCAGGGCTTGCAATGCAGTGTTCAGAACCGCAATGCATTGTGGTAGGTTCGGGGGCCTAACAAACGGTCGGCGATACTTTTGTTGGGATGTTCACCAAACGTCCAAACAACGAAAGTTTGGCCTGAACTTATGCTAACCATTCGCCCATCCTTAATTAGGACTAAAGGTGGTTTAGACCAAATCATCAACATTACAGATCAAGTCTATTTGAATGTAACAAACTACTATGAGCTGTACCATGACCTGGAAAAATAGGAACCTTCACCAACATATTTATGTCTATCCTTCCAGTTATTTTTATAATACAAAAAAAAAAAACCATTAAAACAATATATAATAGCATTATACTGTAGATTTACTTTGTGAGTAACAATTCCACTAAATAGATAAATGTTCAAAAAAGGTAGGAAGTTTATCATTTTGGAATAAAATATGAAGACTTCCAAACAACACAAAATTATTATTGTATGCACTTGTAGAAAAAAATATCTTATTAGTATACACTGCAACCATTTATCATGATTAGAATATACCAGTAAGTTTCTTAGCCTTAAGCTTTTGGAGGAGCAATCTATTTTAATACTACAGTGAGGTTGTTTACAAATGACCCGTGGGCTGTACAATTTCTTTACTTTTTTATATTGTGATTAAGACACTATGTTATATTTTAAACTGCAAAATATACATAGGAAAACCTTTCTATAAAAAAGTAAGACATTCTGTAACCTTTCAAAGCTCCATCTTGATTGTGTTCTGATCCACACAACAGACCTACACGCATACTTGCCAACAGTCATGATTTTCCCGGGACAATCCCGATTTTGGGACCCTCGTCCTGATCGTCTTTGGAATTTGGGAATGTTTTTAGCACCGCAGCTGCTTCTGACTCCAAAAAAATGACCGCCAGCGCCACCGCAAGATCTCTTTCTGGGCTAGCAGGTTCTTTCCCCTTGTGTTCAGTGAAGAGGGGAGGGGCCTCCGATCTGTGCAGCCAATGAATCTGCTTCTCTCTTCACCATTCTCTTGCACACTGAAGCCAAATTTAGCTGCGCGGATTGGCCCCTCCCCTCTCCACTGAACACAGGGGAATGAGACAGACACATGGAGCTGCCACCAACCCTCCATCCCATGGCCTGCAGCCGCGTTTGGAGTTTTTGACAAGTTGGAGTTTTTGACAGAACACCGATCTGTGAGAGGCAGACTGCACTGGAGACACCTGATGTAAGAGGCACTCCACTGAGGACACATGATGTAAGAGGCACTTCACTGGGGACACATGATGTAAGAGGCACTCTGCTGGGGACACCTGATGTAAGAGGCACTGCACTGGGGACACCTGATGTAAGAGGCACTCCACTGAGGACACATGATGTAAGAGGCACTCCACTGGGCACACATGATGTAAGAGGCACTCCACTGGGGACACCTGATGTAAGGAGGACTCCACTGGGGACACTGATGTAAGAGGGACTCCGCTGGGGATGCCTAATGTAAGGAGGGACTCTGTTGGTGATGCCTGATGTAAGGAGGGACTCCGCTGAGAATGCCTGATGTAAGGAGGGACTCCGCTGGGACGCTTGATGTAAGAAGGGACTCTGCTGGGAATGCCTGATATAAGGAGAGACTCCGCTGGGGACACCTGATGGCATCTGGTGGCAGGCGATGTGGCAGGGGACACGCACAAGGCTACCACTGATTCTGCATTATGGTGAGTTAAACTATTTCATTTTATATTACAATGTAATAATAGTAATAATGCTCTTCAATCATCTTGACACCATAACAACCATGGTGCTGGGATGATTGAAGCGCTAACACCAGGTATTTGGAGTATCTTTATCTGCTGAATGTTAAACTTTATGGAATACACATATTTCTATTGTGGTGTAGGATCTGTGCCTGCTTTCCCTCCATCCTGCTTTCTTTCCTTCCTTCTCTCTCCTTCCCTCCCTATTTCTTTCTTTCTCCCTGCATCCCTTGTGCATCTCAGACTTGGACCACACCCCCTTTGAGTCACACCCCTTTAAACCACGCCCACTACTTCATTGAAACCACAACCATTTTTTGCTGCAATGCTCTTTGCATGCTGCATTTTCCTTTCCCCTCTAGACCAGAATGCCCTGCTCCCTAATTATAATAAGACTCTGCCTACAGACAAAAACGTGTCCCTATAATTTTTTTTTACAATGTTGGCAACTATGTACACGCATGTACACTCTGGGATGCACTTGGAGATTCATGCAAGGCCATAAAGATGTCTAACTGTCATTGATTTGAGCAAGCTGCCTGGAAGACATGTGCATTCTGTGCGGATGAGGATGACCCTTTGTACAGGTGTACATATCATGTGTGAATGAGGCCTAAGAAGCTGCATTTTTACAGTCCTAAACCACTCATCTTATGCAGAAGAATATATAGACTATCAACAGCATAAAACAAGCTTGCTTAAGGTGCTTATATTTCTTATGCTATGGGAACACTGGCCCATATGTAATTTTTGCAAATTAAATTTACTGTAAAGTCTTTTTTTTTTCTCTAAAAATAAGAAACCTGTTATTTACCTCCTCTGCGCAGTGGTTTTGCACAGGGTAGCCCAGATCTTCGTCTTCTTGGATCCCTCTTCTGCTCTTCTGGCCTCTCCCTCCTGTTGAGTGCCCCCACAGCAAGCAGCTTGCTATGGAGACACCTGAGCTGAGTCACAGCTCCCTGTGTCCATTCAAACACGGAGCCCCCTTTCAGCCCTGCCCCCTCTATCTCCTGATTGGCTAACTGACTTTGATTGACAGCAGTGGGAGCCAATGGATGAGGAACCTAGGTAAGTAATAGGGGGTGCTGGGGCGACTGCTGCACACAGAAGTTTTTTATCCTAATGCACAGAATGCAGTAAGATAAAAAACCTTCTGACTGATAACCACTTTAACCACTTCAGCCCCGGAAGAATTTACCCCCTTCCTGACCAGAGCACTTTTTGCAATTAGGCACTGCATCGAGTTAACTGACAACTGCACGGTCATGCGACATTGCACACAAACAAAATTGACGTCCTTTTTTTCCCACAAATAGAGCTTTCTTTTGGTGGTATTTGATCGCCTCTGCGTTTTTTTTATTTTTTGCACTATAAACAAAAAAAGAGCGACAATTTTGAAAAAAAAAACCACAATATTTTGTAATTTTTTCTATAATAAATATCCCCATTTTTTTTTTAAAAAAAGCACATTTTTTTCTCAGTTTAGGCTGATATGTATTCTTCTACATGTTTTTGGTAAAAAAATCGCAATAAGCGTACATTAATTGGTTGCGCAAAAATTATAGCGTCTACAAAATAGGGGATAGATTTACTAGATTTATTTAATTATTATTTTTTTACTAGTAATGGTGGCGATCCTCAATTTTTATCATCACTGCAACATTATGACGGACACATCAGACAATTTTGACTCATTTTTGGGCCCATTGTCATTAATACAGTGATCAATGCTATAAAAATGCATTGATTACTGTAAAAATGTCACTGGCAGTGAAGGGGTTAACACTAGGAGGCGATCTAGGGGCTAACTGTGTTCCCTGGGAGGTGATTCTAACTGAAGGGGGAGGGGACTGACTGGAGGAAGTTACAGGTCGTGGATCCTAGCTAATAGGAACACACGATCTGTCACTCCTGTCAGAACAGAACAGGGAAGTGTGTGTTTACACACACTTCCCTGTTCTGTGTCTCCTGGTCACGATCGCTCATGGCCGGTGTTCATCATGACCGTCGGCCACAAACATCGGCACCCCCGCTGTGCAGCGGGCATGCGCACCTGCTAGCCCGACCCCGCGAGCCGACTTATAGCTATGATGGCTCGCGCAGAGGAGCCAACCTGCCGCAGTATTACTGCGGCGTTTGGTCGGGAAGCAGTTAAAAATGATCAACAAACTTAAAAAAGAAAAATCACAGAAGCTTAAATGCTGGCAGATGTTTGCATAAGGAGGAAATTAACCTGAGCTACTGGAGTCTACAGTATATATAAACAGATTCTATATATGAATCCAAATAATGACTCAAAGTGCTCATGTCAATTTCCATCCTGTGAAAAATGCAAAACTTCATTACAATACAGTATATACGTGTGTGTGTATATACATATATTGCATAACAAAAGGTGAGGTGGTTGAAGGATTGTATATTTCACCTCACATGCTTTCAATATGTGGACGCAGTAAACTAAGGTGGAATCTGGACCAGGTTTTCTGGGCACCTTGGCAGTGTGGAATCCAAGCCAGGTTTTGCTTCCCACTTTTGACAAGCAGCAGGTGATATAATGAAGGAAAATGCTCAAGCAAAAGGGTTCTCTGGCCTGGGACTAAGGATGGGCTCAGGCGTGTTTGCACACACCCCGTGCAGAACCTGCCAGGAAGTCGGCACGGTGCTGCGCTAATCACAGGCAGTGAGACATTTCCCGATCTCTGCAGCCGCACATCGGGAAAATGTCTCACTGCCTGTGCTTAGCGCAGCGCAGTGCCGACTTCCTGGCGGGCTCTGCACGTGGTGTGTGCGAACACGCCTGAGCCCATCCTTACCTGGGACTTGGGAAAGTCACCTGAGAGCAGTGGCATCGGCAGGGGGGGCTGACAGTGGCTGAAGCCCCGTGTGGGACCCCAAAAAGCCCCAGGTCTCGGGTGGGCACTGTCCTATTATTAGCCACGAGCAACGTCGCCAGCAGCCGAGTGGGGACTGATCTGATTCCAAGCGCTGCCCAGTGCGGCCAAGTCACATAGCAGGTGCCGCCTTCTGGAGCCTGCAGCGCCTATGATAGACATCCCACTGATCCAATGGTGGGACTGCGGGACATATGATGTCCATCATAAGTGCTGCAGGCTCCAGAAAGCAGGAATTTCAATGTGGCCACTGCGCCACATCGATCCCCGCTCGGTGCTTGGGCGGGCGGCTCTCCTCCTCTTCTCTGGATGCCTTGCACACCACGGCTGAGCTGAGCTGCTGCTGCAGGACACGTGAAGTCTGTCTCCTGGTCAGGTAGGTCAGTGTGTGTATGTCAGGTAGGTAGGTCAGTGTATGTCAGGTAGGTCAGTGTATGTGCCAGGTAGGTAGGTCAGTGTATGTGGTAGGTAGGTAGGTCAGTGTATGTGTCAGGTAGCTAGGTAGGTCAGTGTATGTGTCAGGTAGTTAGGTAGGTCAGTGTATGTGTCAGGTAGGTAGGTAGGTCAGTGTATGTGTCAGGTAGGTAGGTTAGTGTGTGTATGTCAGGTAGCTCAGTGTGTGTAAGGGCACTGGTAAGCCAGGCAGCAACCAGCAAGTGACCCCCCGCCACACAGCCCTACTGCCCAGCCAAAAAACCCTACGCCACTATCACGCAAACCCCTAGCCACCTAGCAACTCCCCTGTCTGAGAGAGAAACGTGATAAAAACGAACTGTTCAGATACACCAATGTTTCATTATCATTTTTTACCTCTGTTTATTCCTAAATAAAATTTGTTTACTACTATATTATTATTTTTGTATATTTTGGTACATTTTTATACAAGACATTACTAAGTGCCTTAAAAGTCCATTCAGGGGAACTCCTCTTATCTGTGTCTTGAATATTGGATGTGGCACTGTCTTAAACCTAGGCTTGCCTCTCACTCTCTCTTTTCCTCCTATATGTAAAACTCATAATTTTTTTGCTAGAAAATTACTCAGAAACCACATGGTATGTGTAAAGCTATTTTTTAAATGCTTTTGTTTGGGGAACAAAACAGTTTCATGAATAAAAAAAAACACTAACGTTAGCATGATTTTTTTTGTATAATGTGAAAGATGATGTTACGCCGAGTAAATAGATACCTAACATGTCACACTTTAACCACTTACAGACCGCCCACCGTATAATGATCATTATACGGTGGCTCTTTGAATTGGAAATTCATTGTTATGGCAGCAGCTAGCTGCCATAACTCCATAATTCACTTCTTCAGCAGGTGGTCTGCTTTCATATAAAAGTGGTCTCAGCAGCGGATTCACCGCAAGATAACTTTTATCGGTGGCAAGAGAGGGCTCCCCCTCCCACCGCATTCCAGTGCCTTCCGCCGCTTACCGCAGCCGCCAGCAGCGGTGGAGTCGATCAGGACCTTTCCCCTGCTTGGTATGGAGCTGAGCGAGGGGAAGATGGCCCCCACCCGACTCCATACGATTGCAGGGCAGAAGCGACGTCAAAACTTCTATAGCTCTTTCTTTTTTATTGCATTTTAGTGTAAATAAGAGATCTGAGGTCTTTTTGACCCCAGATCTCATATTTAAGAGGTCCTGTCGTGCTTTTCTTTTATTACAAGGAATGTTTTTTTTTTAAAAGCATAGCGTCTTCTGTATGCAAGCCCGTCCCGACGAGCTTGCAAGCACTAGCAAACACATATGTGAGTAGTGCCTGCATATGAAAACGGTGTTCAAACCACACATGTGAGATATCACCGCGATTGTAAAAGTGAGAGCAATAATTCTAGTCCTAAAACTTTTCTGTAAATCAAAACATGCAACCTGTAGAATTTTTTTAAACATCGCCTATACAGATTTTTAAGGGTAAAAGTTTGTCGCCATTCCACGAGTGGGCACAATTTTGAAGCGTGAAATGTTGGGTATCAATTTAGTTGGCGTAACATCATCTTTCACAATGTAAAAAAAAAAATTGGGCTAACTTTACTGTTGTCTTATGTTTTAATTTTAAAAAAATTATTATTTTTTTTTTTAAAAGTGCGCTTGTAAGACCACTGTGCAAATACGGTGTGACAGAAAGTATTACAACGACTACCATTTTATTCTCTAGGGTGTTAGAAAAAAATATATAATGTTTAGGGGTTCTAAATAATTTTCTAGAAAAAAAAAAGATTTTAATTTATTTTTGAAAAATAGGCCCGGTCCTTAAGTGGTTAAAATTGCGCACACTTGTGGAATGGCACTAAACTTCAGTACTTAAAAATCTCCATAGGAGAGGCTTTAACATTTTTTACAGGTTACGTGTTCTGAGTTACAGAGGAGGTCTAGTGCTAGAATTATTGCTCTCGCTCCAACGATCGTGGCGTACGTAACCTGTGTGTATCTGGCTCTACTAGCCAGTGCCTCACCAGCCACTGACCTCACTGCACGTCTCTGGCCAGTGGCCAAATTTGGGCATTGATATCACTGCTACATCTGCCTCTTTGTTTAAATGGCTGGGATTCTCAGGGACCTCAGTAGTTCTCAGGGACACAACAGGTTCAAGGTTCAAGGCTTCCTTATAAACCAGTGACAGAGGAAAGCTGTAATATATAGAGATAATACAATTTCTATATATGATTTACAGCTTCTGCCAGATGAGCACAATTTGGGCATTCATCTGAAACCCCGTAACAGCCAAAGTTCAGTCCAAACTAGTGTTGGGCGAACGGTTCGGCCTGAGCATGAGTCCATTTGGCAAAAAGCCGAATTTTACAGGGAGTTCAGCAGTTGTTCGTCCCGCTGGACGCCCTGCAATGCACTGCTCACTGCACAGTGCATTCTAAGCCCTGATTGGGCAAAGCTTTGGAATAAGGTTATATAATCAAAAACAGCATTTCTCTTCAACCGCTTGCTGTGCGGCTCTCGTTCTGGGTGGGCGTCATATGACGTCCATCCATATAAACAGGGCATGCGCGCGATCCCGTGCACATAACCCTGTACTGTTGGTGACGGCGTGTCACCGAGACACCGCTCTTCACCGACAGGTGTGAACAGTCATTGGGCATGGCTGTTTACCACGTGATCAGCTGTGATGAAGTCACGGCTGGTCACAGATGGTACCTCCCCAATTTACACGGTGCATGCGCTCTTCCCTTCTGACACACCATTTCTAGTGTGAGGAGAGAAGAGCCAGGAGCAGTGAGTTATAGATCTGTGTTCTGTAGTGTCTGCACGAACACCACACTTGTCCCATCGCTGCCTCCATCTGTCACCCAACAGTAACCACAGTCATCCCATAAAGTGCACCTGTCATATAAGAGACTGCTATCAGTGATCGTCAGTGGTGAACCTGTCACCCATCAGTGACCGTGGCCTGTCATCCAACAGAGACCATGCCCTTTCACCCATCAGTGACCATCAACGGTGCACCCGTCACCCATCAGTGACCGTGGCCTGTCATCCATCACCCGTCACCCATCAGTGACCGTGGCCTGTCACCTGACTGTGACCATCACCTGTCACCCGTCAGTGACCATCACCCGTCGCCGTTCATGACCTGTCACTTATCAGTGACCATCGTCCGTCACACCGTCATCACCGTCATCACCTATTAGTGAACGTCACCTGCTATCCATAGCACAGTCCATCAGTGGCCGTCACCTGCCACCCATCACACAGTCATCAGTGTCATGTCCAAAAGAGTATATACCAGAGAGGAGGCATTCCAAATCCTCTCCATGACTGATAAGAGCAGCAGGGAGTTCTCATCAGATTCCAATTCTGATTCTAAATCAAATTCTGCATTTGAACCGATTGTGAGTAGCGGATTGGCAAATGATTCGGATGAAGAATGGGTCCCTTCTAAAAGGGCACAGCGCTCTGGAAACCAGGCAGCTGCCAGCAACCAGGATTGTATTCCCAGGCCCAGTACCAGCGCTGCTGCCAGTAATAGGCCCCAAGAACAAATTCCCAGGCCCAGTGCTGCCACCGGCGATAGGCCCCAGGAACAAATGCCCAGGCCCACTACCAGTGCTGCCACATCACGCCTGAGTACCAGCACAGGAAATTCAAATCTCCTAACTACTGGAGTGTCATGTCCCCCAAGAGCCAGGGCCTCTACATACATGCCAGATGGTCTTGCCAACCCAACATGGCTGCCTTCCGACTCGGGATCACCAATTATTCCCCCTTTCACAGCCAGGTGTGCAGGCCAACACCCAAAATTTCACAGAGATTGATTGCTTTTATCTTTTTAGCCCGACACTTTGCTGCAATTCATTGTGGATCAGACCAATTTATATGTCCAGCAGTATATTGCCAACAACCCCCAATCATCATATGCCTGTCCATTTGAATGGAGAGATCTGAATTTGGTGGAGTTCAAATTGTTTCATCACCATAAACATGGGGCTTACAAAAAAAAAAATGAAGGACATGTCTATTGGTCCACCAACCCCATCCACTACGTGCCCATTTATTCTGCCGTATGTCCAGGTCCCGATATGAGATCATTATGCGATTCCTTCATTTTAGCGACAACACCCAGTGCCCTCCCGGCAACCATCCAAATTACGATGTTATATAAAATTCGCCCACTGAAAAATTTCTTTTCCCAACAATTTGCAGAACTTTATGTCCCCGATCACAACATATAATTGTAGATGTGTCCCTGGTACCCTTTTCAGGCCAGCCATGAATAAATCAATACATTCTTAGCAAAAGGGCCAGATATGGAGTCAAATTTTACAAGCCCTGTGAGAGAGTCACGGGATATCTGTATGCATTCCGCATATATGAAGGAAGAGATTCCCAGCTCCAGCCCCCTGAGTGCCCGGCCTAAATGGGCACAACTGGAAAAAATTGTATGGGACCTGGCATACCCACGTCTGAAAAAAGGATATCACATATATCTTGACAACTTCTACACCAGCCTGCCCCTTTTGAAACACTTATACAAAACAAAAACCCTGGCCGGCGGAACCTCCAGAAAGAATAAGAAGGGCTTCCCACAATCTCTAGAGAACAAAAAGCTACAAAGGGGGGAAAGAGCTACATTGAGATGCAACAAAGTTCTGGCCTTGAGGTGGAAGGATAACAGGAACTTACACATGGTGTCCACAATCCATGATGGCACCACAATTGAGGTTCAAAGAAGACGAGGTGCCATTGAAAAGCCAACATGTGTATGAGATTACAGTCTCTACATGGGGGGTGGATTTCAATGATCAAATATTTCAATAAGGAGCTCTGGTACAAGAAGGTAACAATTTATCTCATCCACTTGGCCATTTATACTTCCTACGTAGTATACACCAAATCCATGGAAAGCCCCGCCCTTTCCTAAAATTCATAGAAGAAGTTGTCACGTCCCTCATCTATCAGGAAAGACCCCCCCAGAAGACCTTCGCTCTGATGCTGTTAGCCGACTTCATGACACTTCCCGTACAACATTCCACCATCTGAAGCAGGCCAAAGATGGCAAAAAAAAGTCACGTGTGCAGCAAAAGAGGATTTCGAAGAGATACCAGCTACCATTGTCCCCAGTGTCCCTCCCAACCTGGCCTTTGCATTGGTGAATACTTCCAACTTTATCATACATCCCTAAAATATTAGCCCATATTTTTAACCATTTTCCCATTTTCATCATCTGTGCTGACCATTTTCCATGCTCCCCCAAATAACCATGCCACTGCCTTCCACGTGAATTGACCCTGGCCTGTTTTGTGACTATGCCTCTGCCTACAGTTTGGACTGCTTCCACGTGAACTGACCCTGGCCTGTTTTATCAACTATGCTTCTGCCTACCGCTTGGACTGCTTGCACATGAACTGACCCTGGCCTATTTTATGGACTATGCTTTTGCCTACCGCTTGGACTGATCTGTTGCCCTGCTACTGTAGTACACAGGGGTCTCACATATGTGAGGGGCTCCAGAATTGTTTTTCTGCATGGAGAAAACTATTTTTTTGTTTTCTCTGGGTTTCGTAATTTCTGGATTAGGGTTTGGAGTCCGGAGGCTTCATAGAGATTTGGGTGGGCAAAGCCTCTCCCCCTATGTCCCTGTGCACAGGTCTAACCTGATTGCGGCCCTCAGCCTGCTGCTGACTTACTGCCATCATGCCTCTGCCTGCCACATGAATGGACCACATCTCTGCCTGCTATCTGGACTATGCAAATAATTAGCTGTAGCAAGAGGCAGTATGTTTATAAAGGGCTGGAGAGCGGTACAATAATGAGTGTCTGCAGGTAACAGTGTACCAGGACCAATATTATGGCTGTGCAGGCTGTCTTTGCCTGGACAATTTCTATGGACAAATGTTTTGGCTGTGCTGACAATATTCTTGTGCTGACTACAGACAATATTCCTGCCTGCTGCCTGGATAATTACTATTGCTCACACATGAGGTATCGCCATACTCAGGAGGAGTAGCAGAATGTATTTTGGGGTATCATTTTTTTCTATGTATTTGCTATGTGTTGGAAATATCTTATAAATGGACAACTTTGTGTAAAAAAAAAAAAAAAAAAAAAAATTTTAATTTTTTTTCCACTTTTTCTTTGGGGTGTTTGCTTTCCAAAATGGGATCATTTTGTGGGCAATTCAGTTGTCCTGGTGCTCCAGGGCCTTCAAAAGTGTAATAGGTGGTTGAGAAATGAGATGTGTAATTTATGCTTGTAGAACACCTGAAGGTGCTACTTCAATGTTGGGCCTTTGTATGTGGCCAGGCTGTGTAAAAGTCTCACACATGTGGTATCGACTCAGTAAGAGTAGTAGAATGCATTTTGGGGTGTAATTTGTTGTATGCATATGGAGGGATAGATGACACACAGCTCCCATTCACTCCTATATCTAAGCCTCCTCCCTCCACAGGCAGACCCGCACATAGCAGCTGCAATGAATCCTGTAATGAAGCCTCTGAGGCTTGTACTGCAGACTTGATGGATTTAACATTAGCAGACTTAGCAGACCCTGCTACCTCCATACTGCGGGTTGTTGTAAGCATTGACAGTTTTTTTCCAGAGTCATTAGAATCACTGATGTTATCAGGCTCCTACACATGCAGCAGGACACAGCAGGACACAGTAGAATGCAAACAGGAGGAGACAGGATACGCCAGTCGGTATACTCCACAGTCACACCCTCACATGCTTTACCTCATTGCTCGACCATCTTCCAAGCTCAAGAGCTCAAGTTAATAAAAATAATAAACAGATCTGAATTATAGGTTTTTCTTACACTTTGTAATGATTTAGCTGGTGGTCTATGAAAAGGGAAAAGGTGCCAGTAATTTGCTATATTTGTATAAACAATCTTATTAATCATTATACTTAATAGTAAACAAGTCGGATGAATGATTAAATTAAGGGCATATTAACTAACTAGGATGTGGTTTACTTGCAGATGACTAAGTATAACAGTGGTTATAATCATCAGCAAGAAACCTTCATAGGCTGTAATCCTGGGACAAGGGGCCTATTGCAATAAGGACATTAGGAGTGTCACTATATGATGATGAGTAAAGGGATGTTAGTGGCTATGTGACCAAGGATGAAAGTAAGAGGTTTTATCCAACCGTAGGGGGTGTCTAGAATAGACTATTGACATATATTCTAAAACCATATATACCTGTAAGATAGGCAAGTTGATCTCATCAGTGTAGGTCTCTATTATGGTCAGTAATGGTAGCAGGCTATATGGATGTAAGACAGCTGCAACACTATATTCTTAGTGTGCTGTACCCATGTTATGTGGCATGGTTATTTACTATCATAGGTAGTTTCCCACCACCCCACCATCTTATTCACCCAAAATCATAATTTCAGAAAGGAAAGTGTGAAACGTCTGTAAAAGGAAAGAAGATACAATATTCGCTTAAAGTAGACTATAGGATGGTAGACACTTCAAATTCCTTATTTAAACCACCAGGAGATAGAGTATCTAGAAAATAGCTCCAAAATGTTTCACGTTCGCAAAGCCTGTGGAATCTCTCAGCCTCCGAGATTCCTAGGCACCCGCTCTATCACCCATACCTCTAGTCCTGCGGTGGATTTGTTATGATGTTTAGCAAAATGGTGGGGAACACTGTGTTCATCTATACCTTCCTCTATCCATCTGTGGTGTTTTTCAAATATTTCAAGAGGATGGATGGTATGTCATATAGGCTTTTACCCATGTCTCAAATAAGAGTTTTTTTTTCAGTTTGTTTTTAAATACTTTTGCCAACAGTCTACACTCAGAGGCACCTGTACCTCTTTTTCTTTGCATGTTTGGAAATCGCTTCTGCTCCCCCTCGTTAGCCAGCCCTGAACCAGTGAATTTTACTATCCAGTTTCAGGAATACAGATGCATTACCCATAAACTCATTCATACTCAAAAGACTTACATATGATGGTTCTCTAATCCCAGTGGAATTTTCCCCGCATGTACCATACTTGTCATTTTGTTGAGGGCATGTGGCCTGGTATGGTTAGGGGGGGCCCACTCTACCCTCCTCTTTTCTGACCTGCCAGGCTGCATGCTCGAAAAAGGGTCTGGTATGGATTTTGGGGGGGCATACTGTTTCTTGGGGGGACCCCATGCAGTTTTTTCTTTATTTTTTCTGGTGGGACCCCACGCAGTTTTTTCTTTATTTTTTAAATAGCAGTGTGCCAGCAATTGTAACTGCAAATCAATTTAAATGTGATTTGACTCCTTTTTTTTCTTTAGAAATGTTATTTTTGCTGCAGCAGGTTCCATACATGGTACAGATGTGCCACTTTATAGGCATACTATATGACAACTAATGATTTTCTGTAAAGTCTGTAATTAATGCTGCTATGTTCAGTGTCTGAGACTCTAGTAAGTGTTAATCTTTCTGTGGTCTCACACAGATAGCTGAGAATATACTACCCACAAAATCATAAGTCTCAAACTTTTATTACCAATATCTTTACAACATTATGAAGTCATAAGCCCTCTAGCAAACTAAAATGTACAAGCAGAAATACCAGACTCACAAGAAAGAACATGTGTATCTACTGCAACAACATAACTAAAGCCTTCTAAGCACTATCAGAGTAAAACTTTTGCTCTACTATTTAATAACATCCTATTTAATCTATTATGTAATGCTCCTCTTAATAACAGCAAATGATTGCAAATTTTTTAGCAGTGTGGTCCAGTTTTCAAATACTGTCTAACATATCTAAATGTGTGTTTTTTTCTCTCTGAATTTAGTATTCATATTTCATAATCACATATTTTTAATGGGCAACTAACTACTACATCTTTGAGTAGTTTCAAAATAATTAAAATCCAACGGTTGAACCATCTTATTATAGAATGTATGTTTAATGTTTTCAGTGTCATTTCACGTAAGGCTTTTAGCTATTTTTAAGAGGAGCTGCACTAAAAAAAATGTGTTTTAAAGGGTGATGATTATTTATTAGCTGCAAAACTTATTTTTGTTGTTGTACAATTAAGCCATGATGATTTTCATCATCCAATCATGTGAAAGCAAAAATGCTGTTTTTTCCCCCCGTGGACCTGATTGGGTATTTTTTACAAAGTGAGGCTTCACCACACTCACTAAGCTTTGCGGAAAATTAGTGCAACTTCACTTGCAAAATGCACAGTCAATTTGCCTTAACTAAATCACCCCCTTTGTTTGTTAGAGGGAAGCCTTCCAGCACTGGCTTCCATTAAGATGTCTTGTGATCAATTGCCAAGAGACGCAAAGGAAGCTGATGCTGGAAAATGTTAAATTTAAAGGTCACAATAAACAATGGTTTTTAGAATCGCCCATCTTTCATAAATAAATACATTTATCTGATATAAAAGCATCAATTGACTGTAGGTGCACCCCGAGCCAAAGATTTTCAGTCCTTTCTTGATGTATATCACATTGTAAAGGTCCTGAGAGTAACCATGCAATCTCATTTTCACAAAAGCCAAAACTGCTACACAGATAAAAGTATTTTCAGAAGCACAGTTTATACATAAGCAAAAAATACAAAAGGGAACAATGCAAGGAAAAAATAGGCAGAATACAAAGCCAGAAAGGAAAACACTACAAAAGAAGACAGCTGATAGTGTCAGGAAGAGGCAAAGATTTACAACATAACTAAAATATAATTTTATTTATAGGAGTGTTTGTAAGTTTTTACATATCTTTCAATATTTTTTCTCCCTTTTGCACATAATTATTTGCTGGTATGCAATTAATTCTCTCCTGCAGTATTAACATAATGACCTAAATTCCAACCATATGCTGATGAGGATTGGTAGCATGAAACAGTACTGTCCACTAGTGTTCTACGTTGTAATGGATGTGTGATGATTTAAAAACCTAGAGGGAGGTACAGTTACTCAAAAGTCTGCTAGGGAAAATTGCATTTACTCAGTAGTGTTTCATCTGGTGTGCTCAGCTTTATGGTACCAAACTATATCAAAGTTATAATGTATTAACAAAAATAAATTAGACCTTTCTCTTTGTGTACTAGTCATGTTTAGAATTGTAATCCCATGAGGAGTTAATGCTGCCCTCAACTCAAGGGAGGGGAATTAGATACTGAGGGCAGATTGATGTTAAACATTGCATGGCAAATGAAAGCACAGAAGGAGAATTGTTTTGCAGTCAGGCTAAAATCAGCCTAAAAATAAGGTGGTGGTTCAATCTGCTAGTATAATACAATCTCAAAATGTATTTTTTTAGATTAGCATATAGACACATTATTTTATAATACATATTTGGTTTATTTAACAGACACCCAAGCGTCAGTCTTGGGAAAGGACAGTAAAAATCCAAAACAACCCGTTTTTTCCCCAAGAATTATTGGTCATAAGTGCTTGTTGAGGACTGATAATCCACATTTTCCTATGTTGAGCTGTCATTTTAAAATGAAGGTTGTTGGTCTGGCCTCCTCATATTTTCATAATATGAATGCTGTCTCATTTCCATTTAGTTGTGAACTTTCAGTAAAATATTTTCTTCACACCATAATTCAAGTCTCATTTATTTTTTTTTTCGGAAGCTACACCTTTTGCCTTAGCTTTGTGCCTAAACTATTTTTATTATTTTATGACTGAGAAGGAGATGACACAAGAAATTGAATAAAATACTGTCCTGGTTGGCATTGATTGCAATGTTAGTAGAAACTTATAACACATCAAGGGACAAGGTCTGTATTAGCTCATTAGTGAATACAACCAGAGGTCACTCTGAAGAAATCTTTAGAAGAAGCATGTCAAGAGGGTTATTTGTGGAACCTGGGAATCTTTCCCTTAAGGAAGGTTACTTGGATCAATAATTTGTCCACACCTGCCATGTTGCACTGTTATAGACTTTGTGCTAAAAAGTGTCCTAGATGCTAGACGTAGAGGTTTTGTTTGTTTTCTCCCAATGCACAAGTGAGAGCCATCCACCCATACCCTGTTTCTAATTTGTGAAGGCAGACATTTAGGGCACAGCACACCTTTATATAAAAAAGGTATTTTATTATAAACAAGTTAAAAAAGCTTCTATATAAAAGACTTTTACAAAAGTCAACTAGTGGAATATATCCTCTTTGTATATTGTTTCCCCCTGTATCATGCAGAACACCAATATATAATATATAGTTATTTTGTTTGTTTGATGACAATAGTGTTCATCCCCTCAGAAGTACACGGTCCAGAAGAAACTATTTAGCGAAACACATTGACCATTGCAAGCTGGACAAGATCATCTGGACTATACATATTATTGTTATACTTAATTAGTTGATAGTCATTGGTGTCCTGCATGATATAGGGGGAACAATATATATATAGCGAGGATATATTCCTCTAGTTGACTTTTGTAAAAAAAATTTACTGTGTATAGAAGGTTTATAATAAAATACCTTTTTATATTAAGTTGCATGTCTCATATTGTGCCTCAAAAGTCAATCAATTATCTGTACAAGTAATTCTTGTCTGTATTTTTTGTTAGTATTCATATAAGATGTTTCTTATGTCTCTTAACTCCTTCAGATCTGCGATATAGCCGAATGACGGCTACAGCGCAGATCTACTTTGCCGGGAGGCCGTCAATAGACGTCCTCTCCTTTGCACGCTCCCGATGTAGGGCACGGGAGGCGCGTGCTGTGATCACTGAGTCAATGAGACTCGGGTGATCACAGAACAGAGTAAGGGGTTGATCCTGGCCCCTTACCACGTGATCAGCTGTCAGCCAATGACAGCTGATCACATGATGTAAACAGAAGATCGGTAATCATTGGAGGGGTGGTGAGAGGCCATTTCAAGGCAGCTGGCTGATCCAGACTTGGAAGTCAGGATGACACGCTGCCTCGACTGATGGCAGTGACATCAGCGGAGAGCGGACTTCAGAAAATGGGTCCCAGGAGTGCAAAACTAATTGCACTCCTTTGACCCATAAGAGAAGCCCAGCCTAAAAAGCTCATGCTGGACTTCTCCTTTAAATTAGAGGCCAGTTAAAAACTGAAACTAAACTAAAGAGGGGCACAGAAGGAGCTTTACAAGGTAATAGGTATCACTTTTACTTAATTTTTAAAATAAAGCACAGGTTCACTATAAATTTGAAAAATTATGCAAGCCACCAATAAAAATATGCATTAGAATCTCATTGATCTGCATTATTCTGTAATATTTAAGCACAAGATAGCAGCCTTTGCAGTCATGAAATCTATTTATTACCAGTTTATCTAAAACATTTTTAGAACTTGTAAATTTGTAAAGATATGCAGTGTCGTTCATTTGATCTGATTCTGCTTTGTGTTTCTTTGCATTTTAAGAATGTATTGTTCAGTAAAGTTGGAGGCCTGTAGCTGATTGACCTAGACATTTGTTGATAGGCAACTTCTATCCTCATATTGATTAGTGGTTCCAAATTAATACTACTGCAGTAGGGAACAGACACAAAAGATACGCTCAGCATCTTTCCAAATAACTGTTCTGCTTTATTATGATGAAATTGAAGGTTTTTATACACATGATTACATAGGTATCACATTAATATTACAATTCAACATTTATGGTAACAAGGGGCTTACATAGGCAGGCTAATTCTAATTAGGACTTGAAAGAATGTAAACATGTACTGAAAACATTATTAGTGGCGTGTGCACAGTGAGGGCAGTGTGCAATACATATAAACTAGAATACAATTATATACAGAACTTACAAATTTCCATTACAGTCTCCCCTCTTTTGATCAATATTTTGATCAATAACCATACTTGCTATCACCTTTAACCTGGAACCTCCACACTTTTAGGTGGAGGTAGTCCTGGCCAAAGAGGCAAAAACTCCATTGTGGGGAAAATAATAGCTGAGCAGCTTTTTTTTTCATTACAAAATGACTTTTCATTGTGAAAAACAAATGATTGATAAGACATATTTACAGAGTACTGGCTGTACACTCCTGTGGCCAGAATGGTCTTCTAGCTAAATTGTTGGCATGCTGACTTATCAGCATATGTAAACACAGACAATTCTACATAAAATGGGGGGCGTGGCCGGATGTGATTGCGGCAGGAAGTGTCTTCCCGGAGCTCCGGCATTCATCCGCTCAAAGTATCCTGTTTGCGCCTGACCGCTTAGATATTAATCTCTGCAAGTGTGACTATGACCTGGGGGAAAGGACCAGGAGTAAAACGATACCCTCCTCGACGACAAAGAAGCAGGGCAAACAACATCCACAGCCGCCGTCAGGTCAGAGGCAGCTGCGCTCTCAGGAGAGCATGGCGTCTGGCTCCGCCCACGCCATTTTGGTTCCTGTGTCGATGGCACAGCACCCAGACACACACAGGGAAGATTGCGCAGTGTGAATCTCCCTCACAAAAAGCTCCGGAGATCCCTGCCATGCTGTCACAGGAGATAGAAGTAGATGAAGATGCCATTACAGGGCCAATCTTGGAAGCCATAGCGGCCTCAAAAACGGAACTAGTCAGCCGCATAGATTGTTTGGCATGTAATCTTATCCGCCATGACCTAGATAAGATCAGGGGCAGGCTGAAGATGGCAGAGGATCGAATCTCTGAAGTGGAGGATGTCTCTCACGCGCAAAGCTCGCAATTAACTGAGCTGAAGGACATGGTCCGGGCATTACAGCATAGAGCAGATGACGCGGAAGACCGCCAATGCAGAAATAATGTAAGAGTGGTGGGACTTCCTGAGGGGGTGGAGGGGTCAACCCCGTCAACCTTTGCTGAACAGTTCTTTAAATCGCTATTATCTTTGGGTGACCACCCTCCAACCTATGTGGCAGAGAGAGCACACAGAGTCCCTACGGGAGCAAGACCGTCAGGTGCCCCACCTCACCCTTTCCTGGTACGGTTCCTGAATTACAAGGATAGAGACATGTTGTTAGCCGAAGCAAGGAAGCATCAGGATCTCAAATATGAAAACGCACATATAATGCTGTTTCCTGATTTCTCAGCGGAGACTCAATGCAGACGGAGATCTTTCACTGATGTCAAGAGAAGGCTCAGAGAAAAGGAGTTGAAATACAGCATGTTGTATCCAAGTCGTCTTCAGGTCCAGTTCAGAGGTTCGGTAAAATTCTTTGACACACCACAGGAGGCGTGCGATTGGCTGGATACAAACCCATGAAGCTTTACCTGGCAAGATGGCTCTTATAATCTGGTCTTTGTTTCTTTGTTCCTTTTTCTTTTTGCTACTTCTGGAATAGTCACAGTCACTCATTTTTTGGGGGTCCTGTGACGTTTATAAATCTGGGTGCTATGTCTGCATAGGGGCTGTTTTTTCTGAGAAAGCTCTGAATTTATATCAGGGTGTATTACAATTTTTCTCAACCTGTCATTAAACCCCCAGCAAGATATGTTTTATTTTTCCTCTCAGTATGGAGTACTTTGGATTTCTTATGTTGTGCAGGGAGTCTCATCTCAGTACTATATGCATCTGCACAGTCAAGTCACTTGCTAGTTCGTTATAAAAATGGTCAGGTGCAAGCTTTCCCATCAAACAGACTAATACCAGAAACTCTGGTGAAGTTCTTGGATTTTTCATCATATGCCGAACTTTCGATTCACGGGGTGGAACTCTCTCAGGTTGGTTTGTTATCAGGATCAAGCTGCATACTGGACAATTTTTCTTTTTGGTTTTAAAGTTTTGTTTTGGTTGGTTTCAGCTTCTGGTATGGTAGCAGGGGGGGGTTTTGTTAGACCACTGCCACGGGTCTTTTTTAAGATATGCATGTAAGTCTGTAATGATGCACGTGTCCTCATATGAGACGTTGCAGCCTATTTTTTCTTGCTCACTGTTTATCCTGAAGGTACTATGGTATGTTATATTCGCTAATGGATAGCAGAATCAAAATTATGTCATGGAATGTCAGAGGTTTAAATAATAAGTTTAAAAGAGCAGCGGTTTTTCAGTGCCTTAGACAGATGAAACCACACATCGTCCTCCTGCAGGAGCCCCACTTGGACGGTAGCAAAATTTTATCTCTACGGTAGCAAAATTTTTTATTCCACGTATTCTACATACGCAAGAGGTGTATCTATATTGATAAGTAAAGCAATAGTCTGTACAGTCCACCAAGTGATTTCTGATCCGGGGGGGTCGATATGTGGTGGTCTCCTTAGAAGTGTGTAATCACAAACTCCTATTGGTAAATATTTATCTGGCTCCACCATTTCAGGTAAAACTACTATATGATTTAATGGTGACATTGGCTCCATTTCTTCATATTCCTATGCTCCTCATGGGAGACTATAATGCCATTCTGGACGGGGTGTTGGACTCCTCTAATGCCGCCAGAGCGGCATCGGTGGATCTCTGCTCCTGGGCAGCCATGGCGGGTGTGACGGAAATTTGGAGATGGAAACATCCAGACACCATTTCATATTCTCCCCTATCCTCCACACACAGGTCCTCAGCAAGGATTGATCTAGCTTTTGGAAATGACTCGCTTCTAAAACATGTCTTTTCTTCAGAATATCTATCAGGTGGGGTCTCCAATCATAACCCTCTTATGATTACGCTTGCCTTCCTTCGGGTCCGAAAAAAGGGTGTTGGAGGCTGTCTCCAGGGTGGTTATTGGGGGAGCAAGTATGTACTCATGTACAAGAATCAATAGACGTATACTGGAAGGCGGATGAGGGCTCGGTTACTCCCTCAGTAGAATGGGATACTTTTAAAACTGTAGTAAGGGGGGAATGCATTTCTGCAATCAAGTCAGCCAAAAAGGATCAGATCTATGAGGGTGAGTCCCTCCTGGCCAAAGAATGGGAAGCTGCACAGCTTCATGCAGACTCTCCTTCAGAGGACAGGTATTTATCCTTGTTGGACTCTAGACGCTCAATTGATATACATTTTAAAACATTGGCTAGCAATGAGATCAGACAGAGGGTGGAGACCATCTTTGCTGAGGGAGATAAAAATGGTAAGCTTGTGGACAATCTGGTTGCGGAACCAAGGACACCGGTCAGTATTCCAGTGGTGAAAGGGGAGGGTGGGAACCTCATTACTGAACCAGCGGCTATCCTAGAAGAGTTTGTAGGTTTCTATTCACGGTTGTACTTGCCCTTACCTCCTTATAACAAACTAGAATTAACTGAGTTGTTGCAAAATCTATCTATGCCGAAGTTGTCGGATGAAGATGCTGCAGCTTTGGAGGAACCAATCTCTGTCCTGGAAGTGGAGGCAGCCATATTAGCATTTCCCCCTCAAAAGGCACCGGGTCCAGATGGGTTTCCTGCAGACTTCTATAAGACGTACTTATCCCAGTTGGCTCCCAGATTGACAAAACTTTTTATGTATTGTTGGGAACAGGGATCCTTGCCGGAGTCAATGATGGAGGCATATATGGTGCTCCTCTTGAAGCCAGACAAGGACCCCCAAGAACGTTCCTCGTATAGACCTATTGCTTTGTTAAATATGGATCTGAAGATTCTTGCCAAGGTTTTAGCGTCACAGGTAGCAAAGATCATCTCTACTGTGGTGGATACCGATCAAAGGGGTTTTATGCCTGGCATGTCCACGAACCTGAGAAGACATCTCTGAGTCACCAGCTAAAGTCGTGGTCTCTATAGACATCGAGAAAGCTTTTGACACAGTAGATTGGTCATACATGCATAAGGTTCTGGGGGCTTTGGGGTTTGGGCCCTTTTTTTGTCGTTGGATAGAGATGTTATACAAGGCCCCCCGGACAGCAATTAGGTTGGGTTTGATGGTCTCTGATTTTTTTTAATATTGGTAGAGGGACTAGAAAGGGGTGTCCGCTCTCCCCATTAATTTTTGCACTAATGATGGAACCTATTGCTAGGGCACTAAGACAATCCAGTGAAGTAGGAGGGGTTCAAGTGGGATCTATTACTGAATGTGTAGCGCTATATGCGGACGACTTGCTACTATTCCTAAAAGACCCGGGGCCTTCTCTTACAGCGGCTCTTAAAATTATGGATAAATTTGCCACGTGTTCAGGACTACGAGTGAAATGGAGCAAGTCGTCTATATTGCTGCTGGGTCCTGAGGCACAGGCCAGGCGGGATGATGCTCTTCCATTGAGATGAGTTTCCTCTATCACGTATCTAGGGGTTAAAATCACAGATAATATCCACGATTATATGAAACTAAATCTCCTTCCGTTGGTGACCAGGTTAGAGCAAAAAATATACAAATATGGAAAAAGTTACCCCTCTTGCTAATGGGAAGAGTTAGTCTGATTAAAATGAAATTCCTATCCGTTATTTTGTATTTTTTACGCCACTCCCCCACTTGGATTTCAAAGGCTTTTTGTACCACCCTTGATGGAATAATAGGATCTTTCATCTGGTATCCAAAGTCACCCAGAATTAATATAAAAACCCTGCAGGAGCCATGGGGACAGGGAGGGTTGACACTCCCAGACTGGCATAAATATTATCTGGCTGGTCAGATGGTGTTTGCCAGACGCTGGCTGATGGCTGATTCTGGAGACTCTGCTACTGTGCTGGAGGCGGCGCACATGGGCTCATACGAAGGCTTGAGACTGGCCCTCTACAGAGGTTCAAAATCAATCTTTCCTATAACTGTCTCAATGAAAGCCACCATAAGGGCATGGATATTACTATTTATCGCACTTTTGCTCTATCCCAGATCCTACATTATGGGCAGATAAGGGCATTAAAAAACTGGAGGATATTGCACATGAAGGAGAACTTCTAACCTTTGATCAACTCAAAGAAAGGCATAGTCTTCCGAATTCTGCCTTCTTCCGGGTACCTACAGCTGCGTCATGCCTTTAAGGTGCAGTTTGGTGACAGAAGGGTGGAATATCTCCCCTCAACACTTGAGAGCATTTTAATGGAAGAGGAGCTAACTAAACCGTTATCAACAATATATAAAGCCCTTTTTAAGAAAATTCCACAGGGGGTATCCAGATGCAGGGGAAAATGGGAGATGGAGATTCCCGATATTCAGGGAGAAGACTGGGATGATATGTGGGACCACCCGTGTAAACATTTAGTATCAGCCAGGGATCGTTTAATCCAATTCAAATTTTTGCATCAAATCTACCTTACCCCAGCTAGGCTTTCGCACATATATCCATCAATAGACGGCAAATGTTGGAGATGTGTGTACTCTCCAGAAGATGCTGAGCACATATTCTGGGGATGTCCAGCAATTAAAAATTTTTGGACAGAGGTCAAGGGTTGTCTGTTGGAGGTACTTAGTATCCCAGTACCATTAACTCCTAGGGTGTGTCTCATTGGTTTAGTGGAAGAAGTGGTGCCTTCATTGGCACATCGCACACTATTGAATATAGGGCTATTTTATGGCAGGAAAGGCATACTGTTGCGATGGAAAAGCTCAGCTGCACCCACAATATCCTTTTGGAAGGGTTTGGTAAACTCAGCAATCCCTTTATATAAAGCTACATATAGAGCCAGAGGTTGTCCTATAAAAATTACTAAAGTTTGGCAAGCATGGTTGGACTCATCAGAAACGGTGGGCTAAATTTTAACGAATGTATGCTGATAGAAGTGTTTTAATTGAGTTAAAGGGAGGATTGCCAGGCTAGCTGGTACTTTGTTGTGCCTCAGGGGTCGCTGCTTTCTGATATAATTCTATGGGCAAGAAAGGATGACTAAACTATGATGGTTGAGGACAGTGCACACATATTTGGCAAATATGTCTGGATATTCATTATAAATAAACATATCAGGTCGTAGCAGTGGGTCGGGATGGGGTCGGGATGGGGAGGGGGGGAAGGGGGAGTAGTTGAACTATGTTAGTTCTTCAATGGTTTGGGCCCTGCGTGGCCATATCGAGGACGGGTATGTTGCCTGTCTGGTTTGAGTTATTGTAAATGTATAGTTTTTTCAGTGCAAAAATTCAATAAAAAGATTGTTTAAAAAAAAAAAAAAATTCTACAAAAAATGGAAGACGTACAAAACTACTTTTCAAATATATATATATATATATATATATATATATATATATATATATATATATATATATATATATATATATATATATATATATCCCTTACAATTAAAGTAATTGAATCAAAAAGTACCCTAGACTGTGATCGCAAGAGGGAAACAAATCAAACACACAGAGATTTCTTTAATTTAGTAATTTTTGCAGTGTCTGGCGTGGATCCAGGTGACTTTGCCTTCAAGTTTTGCAAAACTGTACATGAAATCTCTCCAAACATTTTTTTATATATAAATGTCTCTTAACAATCCACAAGTCACCTGCCTTTAGTTTTAGATCCTTCCAAACTTTTAGGATCTGGAATTGGGGAGAAAACACATAAATGAGTTTGTCAAAAACCTTAAAAGATCAGCAACGTTCTCTGTGAGATCCGAATGGAGCTGCTGAGACAAAATATAAGCAAATGAGCAACACACTCCCAAACCAAATCCCATAGGGAGATAGTCCAACATCCCCCTTAGGGGCTTGATAAAATATAAGAAAACATTCAGGCAAAAGTTTTGTAGTTTCTTACGCTACTTTGTCTGCTACATTGTAGACAGTAGGGAGTGTAAAATAAAACCTCAAACCTTCTAGTAAGGAATCTCCTATAAAAAATTATTTCCTCTGTTACTCTCTGTACTTTCTGGCAGTCTGTACTTACAAACTACTTCTGATAACACTTTTTACTGGGGCCTTTGCAGTAGCATTTGCCATTGGACATCCAGAAAACATGTCCATACAGACAAAATGTATACTTGTAAGATCCTGACTTGGGCATCTGGATAAATCTTTTTGTAATCTCTGGAAGGGATGTTCAGCTTTTGGTAACACATTTGGTAGCAGGTAAAACAAGAAGTGGTATGTTATAAAAACAACTGTGGTGAACCCTGTCTCTATCCCATGTTCATTTACTAAGGCAGCCATAACTGCTTGTGACTAATGACACGGTCCATGTGTCAAGCTGGAGGGAAAAGAGTGGCTGGCAGACATAAATGATCACCTTTTCCAAAGTCCTATTTCACAAGAAGTTCCCCCTGTGGACCACTTGTTCTTCTCGTTCTGGGGTCCTTAAAGTTGAATTATTAATCCCAGCTATACTGGACCAGAACTAGGGTGGAATCTGTGAGTTGCACAGACCCATAAAGTGTCCGGGGCTGTAAATGCAGCATCCTTAGTCACCTGGTCTGCTTCCATGTGTGACTTTTAATGTTAGTATGGCTACCTCAGCAAGAACATGGAAGGCTGAAAACAGCCAATCAAATTAACTTGGCATGCTTGATTGGTTTACCTGCCGAAGTAAAAACAAACTTCTGGCCCTTCAAATGGAACCAAAAGCTCTCAATATCTCGACTATCTATATAAATATACACTCTTTTTATAGCTCACAGGCTTTGCTAAAACATGGAGCTCTGCTTCTTGAGCTGGGGAAAAAGTATCCTTCTGGGTGATAAACTGCATACTCAGTATAAAACCGGGAATAACTCTACAAAAATTTTTATATCTGGGTCTTCAGGGAGTGTGTCCTGCACTGGGCTCACAGCAGCTGATTCCCACACCATCAATTTAACACATGTGGCTTCCTTTGTCTCCAGCCTTCTCCAATAGAGGCAATAAGGTGGCTGGATTCAAATGTACGCATTTTTCATTGTTAGATTTGTACATAAACAAACTCATATTTTAAACCTTTCATTAGACAAACATTTAGTTAGCTGTATATTTGCTGTGCAGAATGTTGGACCAATAAAATTAAATGTTTGACCAAAAGAATATCTAACTTTGTCTAATAGCACCTATGCATAAAAGCTACAGCTCTGATATGTCGGGATGAACCCTTCATTACTGGGTCCAGCTTGCATAAATATATTACAATGGCTTGTTTTCTATCATGCTGTTTGTGTAAGAACTTCAGTTTCATGTTTCAAAAAGACAACTTTTTCCTGGCAATATTATAATAAATAATAACAATACCCTGCGGTCATGGAGAGATGTCCATAAATCCAAAATAGTCTTCTGCTTATACCACTGCACTTACAAGGAAAAGGGGCACATCATTTCACAATCCACACATTCTGCTTTGGATTTCAAGAATAAAAATAAATAAAAACAAAAGGGACCAACAATCTGTATGATGGACCAGAAAGCATCAAAAACTATAAAACAACTGGCTGCAGGTGGCATCTATCCTAACAGGTTGTGTGGACTTGATGTGATGGGTCTGTTATATTTAAATGTTATTATAACTCTCACAACATGGACTGCACATCAAGTTATTATCAAAAACTCTAAAATTTCATTTTTGTAGAAAAACTTCTTATGTATCTCATCCATCTTGGCTTTGTTAAATATTATGGCAGCTGTATTCCAAATAACAACCTCATCCTAATCTTTTTTCTCTCTCAATAAGGGCTTATTGTATAAATGTAAAATTACATAATTGTTATCTTAATCTAAATTAATCCCATTTTTACAAATTTACCCAATAACCTGGATTTCATTTCCAACCAAAGGCTGTCTAAACCAGTTCCAATATATCTATATTATTAATAAAATTGTTAAATTCATATTAGAAATGAATACTCATTATTACTTTTTATTAATTTTACATAATTTCCCTTTTTTAAATGCACTGTTTCCACTATCGAAGGATATTCAATTTGTGTAATACACGGTTAAATGTAACCTTCATTTTACCATGTCTGGAAAACAGATTCAAAAAATAATTGTGATCACATTGTTTATCATAAGATTCGTTAACCTGGCACATTTTGTTATAAATGTTTTGTCTAAAAAAAAACTGGAATTGGCATGGTGTCCTTCCAGCTTATCACTGACCTCTCATCCCAGCCACATTCGTTCATGAGAGCACAAAGGAGGGGGTCACATTTGCGTACATGACACACACAAGCGATAGAACTAAAGGTCCCAGCATTCACACACACATACACAAATACATGTCTCTTAAATCACTTACATTTTTCCCATTTGTACACAACACATGCATATCATTCTCTCACTTTCTTTTAACTCTTTAATATTTCCCTGCCTAAATTCTGCTTTCCTTATTTTGTTCAGATATCGTTTATATCTAGCTTCTATGATCAGACAGGCAGCCACAGTGCTCATCCCATCTTCCTTCTCTGACCACAAATAAAGTATTCTGTTTTAAATCTCATTTCTCTGTTTCTGGCTTTAGTAGTTGTAGTGCCTGACCCCAAATTCATCCCACAACTTAATATGAAAATGTCCCTTTCTGTCTAGTGTTGTCAACCATTGATCCATCCTGCTCACATAGATAGCTGTTCCTCTAGCTGTGTACTCTGCATGATTCTTAGTCCCTGTGGACCTTGGTGGTAACCCAGTTACCCAATGTGGATCCCTGTCCATTTTAACCATTAATCTATGGGCTCAGTATAGGCGGAACTGCACCTTTGGTTCATATATAGCGCTCCTCTTGCGCTGGGCATTTTTTGAGGGTCTCTTACCCTTCATTCCCTTACTTAATTTAATGCCCATAATGACTGGCCAGTCTTCTCTACATGTGCCTATACCCTCTTGCCTCTAGACTACTTTATCTAGCAGATGTACTACATATACTTGTGAACGGCACTATTCTTTCCTTTCTTATCTATAACACTCCGATGGACAGTAGACAGTGACAATATAACATATAACCAAAAAATAAATAAATGTGTCTGCGCTAAAGAATAATGAACAGTATAAATAAATGCAAATATCAAAGAGTATAATCTAACAATAATAAGTGCTCACAATCTGTGATAAATAAATAACAAAAGTGCAATGTGCATAAATTATTAAGAATCCAAGTGTTGACGCAGGATTGAAAGAGCAATCACTCCTTCAATAAGGTGATAAGTAAAAGTTCATAAAGTTCATAAACAATGAATATAAAGTGCACAAATATAGTGTCCATAATCAGTGATATCCATCATGCTCATCCAAGAAGTGCACAACAATATAGCATGCTTCAGTGTTCTCCAGTGACCCCCAAAAGCATATGCGCTCACCTTAGAGCGTGTGACACAGTACTCAAACTATGTCAAATCACGCTTTGGAGCCACTCCTGGGCTCTAAGAGATATACCGGTGTGGATCTCCAACTTTCTCAAATAACGTCCCGATTCATAAACAAAAGAGAAGAGACTCCATAGCGTAACATAGCAAAGGATTTTATTCTAAAAATAAACACTCCCCTCCTAGGGGTACTCACATGATATGGGTGCGTGAGTGCACCATCCTATTCAGGGCTTTACATAAAAAGCAGATCGCTGGTATGGCATGCGGTGAGGTGTACTCGTCTAACCTCTTCCTCCTTGCTGACAGCTCCGACAACAGCTTAGACGAGTACACCTCACCGCACGCCATACCAGCGATCTGCTTTTTATGTAAAGTTCTGTAAGCAACATCTTTGCAGTGCTATAGGAGCGGTGTATTCACCACTCCTAAAGCGCTCCTTCCCATTGAAAACAATGGGGTAGCGCCGTAAACCCGCCGCAAAGTGGCGCTTTGCGGGTTGTTTTAACCCTTTTTCGGCTGCTAGCGGGGGTTAAAACCGCCCAGCTATTGGACAAATAGTGCCGCCAAAATGACCCCCACAACGCCCCAGTCTGAAAGTAGCTTTACTGTTTAAAGCATGTGCTTGCGTTACATCCCCTAGAACTTTTGGAATTTGACTAAAACTTTAATCAAAGTCATCCTGCAGCTTACAACTATTTTTAAGTGAATATACCCTGATCATGAATAAGTTTTTAATATAAAATGTTGTCCTGACAGAAGCTCTTGTTAGAAGAAATCTGTCATGAAAGAAATATGAAGGCTGTCATTCTGATATTTCCTTTTGAAAATGGTAGTTGCAAATTGTCATGTTGACCTTTTTTTTTTATGCCCCATACACACGATCGGACATTGATTGGACATTCCGACAACAAAATCCATGGATTTTTTCTGACAGATGTTGGCTCAAACTTGTTTTGCGTACACACGGTCGCACAAAGTTGTCGGAATTTCTGCTCGCCAAGAATGCGGTGACGTACACCACGTACAACGAGATTAGAAAAGGCCAGTTCAGAACCAAGCGCGGCACCCTTTGGGCTCCTTTTGCTAATCTCGTGTTAGTAAAAGTTTGGTGAGAGACGATTCGTGCTTTTTCAGACTCATGGTTTTCAGATCATTTTCTGCTGTTCAGTTTGTGCTTGTGGGTTTGTATCTGCCCTTCAGTGCGTGCAGCAAGCTACGCGTGACTCTGTCATTGTGTTCTTGCTCGTTCATTACTGTTTTTCAGGTCACTCTTCACAGGCCATGCTGTTCTTCAGTGCGTTCTGTTACTTCGTTCTGAGCAGCCGACTGTTTTCTAGCCATGTTGCATATACGTACTTCTCGTAGAGTTCGTGCTGTGCGGGGGCTTGGTGTTGGGGTCCTTACCTTGACACAAGTCCAGTCCATGAACAGGGTGGGGAGGAGTTTATGGACCAAGAATTGGTTGCTCCAGCGTGACCAGTTCTGTCATATGCCTTTTCTCCGTGAGATCCGTGAGAATAATCCTGATGATTTCAGGAACTTTCTCCGGATGACGGACCCCGTATTTTACCGTTTGTTGGCTTTGCTGACCCCTTATATTAGCAGGCAGGATACCTGCATGAGGCAAGCCATCACTCCAGAGCAGAGGTTAGTCACCACCCTTCGGTACTTGGCGACAGGGAGAAGCCTGCAGGACTTTAAGTTCTCAACAGGCATCTCCCCCCAGGCTCTGGGGATCATTATCCCAGAGACCTGTTCTGCCATCATCCAGGTCCTGCAGAAGGAGTATATTAAGGTAAGATTTTTATCCTTTAACATCACATTTTATTGTATATAATGTTTGATAATACATTGTATTTCTTTCCACATTCCCTAATTACCATGATTGTAATATGCTGTGAATGTCCCCTTTTTCCTCATGCATGCTGGATTTTTAGGTAATTTTTTTTGCCTTCACTTACCTCCCCAGCATGGTCTCCTGCCCCTATATTCACCTCATGTATTCACTTAACAATGTATTATCAGCTCCATAGTAGTGCTTTACCCTAACTACCCCCTAAAATGTTTATAAATTTGATTTGTGCTTTAAATTCAGGCAGAGTGCCAGAGGCTTTTTTTGGGTTTCCCCAAATCATTTTTAACCCTCCCTCCCTTTAACTGCTAAGTCAGCTGATACCAATTCTCTATCTATCCTCAATCATCTATCTGCTGACTTTGGCAAACCCATACACACTATACCCACCTCTTTTGTGGTCAGATTTATGAATGAATTCCCCAAAGCATGTAGTGCAAGGGCCTGCCTGTATACTTTCAAATGGTACTGTTTAAAGTTTTTGTATACTATTATTATCTTGATAGGTAATAGCAGAATGTCCAAATGTGCTCAAATGTGTACAATGTGTATTTATATCTTTGTATTATGACACTTATTACCTGTCCAGTGGGCTGCCAATAGTGTAACTAAGGAGGGGCTGTTCAAAGTAATACCCATTATTTAGGCATTCATCTCTCATTGAAGTGAAGAAGGTTACCTGTCCATGAGCTCCCCCCTATAATGTTAGAAATGGCCCATGAGGGGGGGAGGGGGAATCTGATAAGTGTACCTTATACTTTGGTCTTTAAAAACTCCCTCAAATAAATGTTATCTTGATGTTGGCCAAGAATGTTTGTGTCTAATCTGCTTTCCCTGTTTATGTGCAAAATGAATAATTGTTTTTTTTTGTTTGACTTCACAGTTTCCTTCCACGCCACAGGAATGGCAGACTGTGGCCTCCCACTTTGCCCAGCAGTGGGACTTTCCTAACTGCAGAGGGGTAATTGATGGGAAACACGTCCATATCATCCCACCACCCAACTCAGGGTCCTACTATTATAATTATAAGGGGTTCAATAGTATTGTGATGTTGGCGGTGGTGTCGGCTACTTATGAGTTCCTGTATGTGGACGTGGGAAAGAATGGCCGGATGTCCGATGGTGGAGTCATTGCCCAGATGGAGTTCTACAGGCATCTCCAGAATGGCAGCTTGGACTTGCCACCTCCAGAAGACAATGTGGAAGGACTCCCATTCGTCTTCGTTGCAGATGAAGCATTTGCGCTGGGGGACCATCTTATGCAGCCATTCCCGATGAGGACCCTCACCCCGGACCAGAGGGTTTTTAATTACTGGCTGGCCAGAGCCAGAAGAGTGGTGGAGAACACGTTTGGAATCATGGCCAGCCGGTTCCGCCTATTTCTTACACCCATACATATGGCGGAGTATAAACTGAATAATATAATCCTGGCGTGCTGTGTTCTACACAACTTTTTACGGCAACATTCTGCCAACTATGCTGGCTCAGTTGGGCCTGAGGCTGGAGTTCAAAATGAAACAACCCTGACGCCGCTTGAAAGTGGCCGTCCTGGCTTGCCCCCCCCCTGAGTGCCCGTGATGCCCGGCTAAGATACCTTGAATTCTTTGCGGGTAGGGGGGCTATCAATATGCCAGACAATGTCTAAAACCTTTTTCAAATAAAAAAAACTACTCAAATCTTTGGTGACATTTACTGCTTGTGTTTGTTTTAGCTGACCCTAACAGAAATGTGGTGAGTCCTAAAAAAGGCGTGATTGTGTAACCTTACAAAGCACTGTTGGGTGTTATTTACTAAAGGCAAAGACACTTTGCACTACAAGTGCACTTGAAACTGCACTTGTAGTGCAAAGTGGATTTTACCTTAGGAAATAACACCCATTGTCACAGCAACACCAATTAGAGCACAACAAAAGTGTTGGAGCATTGAAACAATAATCCACACATTCTTGATTAACAATCTTTTTAATACCAGCACAATCACATGTGCATTTAGAAAAGGTTTTTAAAACGAACCAACATGTTTGTTGTATAACAATTTTTGGGGTCACATTAGAAAAAGTAGAAATGTCCATTTAAGATAAAACAGGCATGTTTAAAACCAACAAGAAAGACACAAATCTTGAACTTACAAAGTTCACATTTGGTAAAACTTGAAGGCAATATAAGACATAAGTATTTACAAACTGTGTTTGATATTGCGTTCAGATGGAGTGAAGTCACCCCAGGAAAAGCCAAATTTTGAAGATGCACACAAATTTACGAATGTCAACATGTGCTACCTGCCATCACGGGGGATCAAGGGACGTGTTTTGGGGTTGCAACCCCTTCCTCACAGCTACTTGATTATTGAGGAAGGAGTTGCACCCCCAAAACACGTCCATTGATCTCCCGTGATGGCAGACAGCACATGTTGACACACTGTGTGCATCTTCAAAATTTCAAAAAATGTTAAAAATTTTTAGCACACAAAAAAACAAAGGGATTTTGATTGGTTTTAAACTCTCCCTAAAACATCAATGATGTTCTTTATTTTTTTAATAACATCAGTGATGTTTTTCTTGATGTTTTCCAAGTCCCTATTACACCCCATGATCTCCCGGATCAGGATCTGTGCACTTTCCGAGGTGAAAGGATCTGCATCCACAACATCATGATCACCTAAAAAGATAGAAACCAAAAAACACCATGTATTATAAATATGCCGGAATCCATCTCTTACCTGAGCCTGTGGTTGCAGACACTCACCTGTTGTGGTGGCAATTTCCACCACGTCTTCCTCCTCCTGCTCTGCTTGGCTTGGGTGGATTTCCCCTTCTTCCAGAGGTGGGGGTTCTCTGGTCTCCTCGGATGAGGGGTGTCCTCTGAGTCTTTTCTCCCCTATGCAAAAAAAAAATAGGTCTACTTAGCACACAGATATTTGATGGCAGAACTATAAATATGAAACATTGCTTGGAAGTGGGGTACAATTGTCTGTTTTGGCAGAGTTCCAAGATGTTGCATTTTTCTTGTCCTTTGTGAAGCTTCAATACTTACCAGTTTTGTACAAGCTTCACAGATAGAGACACCCCAATAGTATACACTGGAGCACCTGTGTGGGCCCCCTAATAAAAAGGGTGTTCTTGTGTCCCACACTAGTGCTCCACCGTCCAGATGTGTAAACAGCTGCTGAGTGTCCTCTCCTTACACAGAATCTAGTATGCATTTAATTCTAGTAACAAACCCATCTACACAACCAAATTAGTTTCACACAAGTAGGCCCTAAAAAATGTGGGCAAATGCATATGGCCAAAACAATGGTGTTTTATAGGCCGAAAGAAAAATGTTTGATACGAACGAATAATGTGCCCATGAACATGAAAGTTGACATTTTAAACTGGATAACAGTTAAGAAAAACACATGGAGCGGCACGACCGTAATAAACATAACGAATAGGAACACAGCACAACTACTTACTTTTTTGCAGAACTCTCCAGATCTTTCTGTACTGCTCGTGCTCTCTTAATTTGAGGTCCGACCACCACTTCCTAAGCTGATCTTTGAAACGTCATACCCCGAAATTCCGGTGCAGACTTTCGACCACTTTCTCCATGATCTTGGCCTTTCGGACATTGGGGTTGGAATAAGGTCCATACTTCCCGTCATAGTCGGCCTTCTTGAGGATGTCGACCATCTCCAACATCTCCCCAAAGGACACATTTGATGCCTTAAATCGTCTGCTTCTGGATCGGGACGTTTCTGCCTTCGGGCTTTCCTCTTTCTCCTCCTCGTTGGTCTAATTATCAGACATCTGCTCTGACTCCGCCATGTGCTCTTCCCCACTGCAATGAACAAGAAGGGGCGGGGAATACACTATAAAGAACATCAGGGGCGGGCGGAGTTTCACGCATGCGCAGTGTCTATAAAGCGTAACACGTGTGCGTAGTACGTACGATCTGTGAGCGGAGGAAGGAGTAACGGAGGCGCCGATCGTGATTGCGAAGGTAAGATTTATTATTGGGCCTATACTGCTTCTAGATTAAGGAATGTATTTGCACAAGTTTAGAAGACTTTAGGCTGACATTAGGGTTTGTCTTGTGTTGTGTCTTGCAGTGAAAATGGATATCTTGAAAGATAAGGACTTTATGCCAATCTTCATTGATATGTTCAGGGAGCTGCCCTGTCTATGGGAGATAAACCACCCTGAATACAAGAACCAAACAAAGAGGAAGGCATCGCTGGATCAATTGCTGGAATTTGTGAAGACGGTGATCCCCACGGCAGACATCACCTATTTGAAGATCCTAATTGGTGGCCTGAGGAGTACATATATAAGGGAGCACAAGAAGGTCCAGGATTCCCAGAGATCAGGAGCTGCAGATGACATTTATGTCCCCAGGCTGTGGTACTATGACAGGCTGCATTTTCTGGCAGGTCAGACTGAACCCAGGCCAGCAAACTTTAATCTTCCTTTCAAGCTTCCTTCCCCCCCAGCTGAGGCTTCTAAAGCCCAACCTGGGCCTTCCAGGCAGCAACATGTGGAGGAGCCCAGCTTGAGCCAGGTATAGCATTCCTCTAAATCTTCATGGTTGTACAATCAATAATGTTAACTAGATGTTAGTTTGGAGTACTAATTTATGAATGTGATTGATGATGCAAAAACTAAAACCATGTCCTTTTTCATACACAGGGAAGTCTCAGCCAGGAGGTGGCCGGGCCAAGCAGGCTGCCTGCTATCCAGATCTCTCCCCTACACCTTCAAAGACAAAGTGGCAGGAAGAGGAGTAACCTGGAGGAGGCTGCCATAGGCCTCTTTTGGAAGGCTACAGAGGCCCTGAGAAGCCCCCACAGTGTGGAGGAGGACTTTGCTGGCATAACTGCCTGCAAAATGCTGCAGATGGAGGAGGACCAACGACTCCTGTGTGAGTCCTTAATTTTGGAAGCTCTCAATAAGGGGATAAGGGGCCAAATAACATGTGCTACCCACATTTGTAACCTCACACATAGTCCTCCTCCTCCTCCTCCTCCAGGTCCTACTAGTCCTCCTCCTCCTCCAGGTCCTACTCCTTCTCCTGCCACATCTCCAACACCAGAGCCACAGCCGGGAAGGAAGCGTGGAAAGAAGACCAAAGAGTGATGACCCTGGGTCCAGTCTGGTCTGGCAAAAGATGCAGGCTCTTGTAGTACCACAGCCTGGGGACATAGGTGTCATCTGCTGCTTTCATGATCTCTGGGACTTCTGGACCAGACTGCACTCCCTTAGATATGGACTCCTCAGGCCACCAATTTTGCAGTAAAATAATTGATGTGTGCCCCGGGGGTCCAAGGCTTCGCCAATTTATGATGTTTCTCCAGCATTGCCTCCCTCTTTGTTTGGTTCTGAGCCCTCAATAAAGAATTTTGTGTTTTCCTTAAAAAAGGACAGTTTGTTTGTGAGGATTCAGGTACATTTCAAAAATACAATGTAAAATTAACAAGGGACACCAACACCAAGCAATCTCCTTGAGATTAAATAATACAAGATAATAATGGTGTTGTGGTAACTTGACACACAAAACACACACAAAAATATTATGGAGTAAAACTAAAAATAAAATAAAACAAAGATCAGCCTTGAAAAAAATACAAACCCAAAAAAAAAAGCCTTGAAAATAAATAAATAAATAAATAAATAAAACCACACAAAAGAAATTTGGTCAGATGTGACAAATCAAAATATATTGAGAGAATCACGATAAATAATAAAGAAAGAAGTTTGTGAGAAGTCTGTGTGAATATGAGCAGCAAAACTACTTCATTCTTCTCACATTATAAAGAAGAAGAGAGTGCGCCGTATTAAACAATTTAAAACATTGCAGCGTGACGAAAGTGCTGTATCCATCCCACACACGGTCGGAATTTCCGACAACACGTTCCAATCGCACATTTTCCATCGGAAAATCTGACCGTGTGTACGGGGCATTAGAGTCACTGAGCTGATACAAAAATAAAAATCAGGACTTCTTATTTTCTTTGCAGTGTCCTCGTTCTTGGTCTTAGTGAAGCTGCAAAAAAAAAAAAAAAGACAACTATCATTTTCAAAAGGTCTTGAGCCCTTAAATTTATATTATGACAGGTATTCTTTGCAGTCTATGTAGAGGCAATTTTTTTTTTTTTATTTAGTTTTGCATGGAGCGGGGAAGTATTCTGTCAAGTTTCCATAGCTTTCTCTGTCCCTGTGGACATTCAAGAGCTTGTATATTCTTAATAAGCAGTAAATGAGCTTTAACGCACATTCTTAGTGACCTGTTATTGTAGGTACTGCAGAACAACCCATCCTCAAAGTTCTCAGCAAGTGCACTGACATTGTTTAGATTCTTCTCTCAAGTGCTCAGCTCACTCAACCAACACCCCACTAAAACGTGGTAAGCAAAAGCAGAAATGCTAATGCATCATGCATGTTTGAACATGTTTCTACTGCAATCCATCTCTATTGACAAGTATTAACTACTGATAAAACAGAATATAAATCACAAAAACGGAACCCCTGGGGGCGTGATGACGTAACGTGCATCACGGGGGGAGTAGAGCGTGTCACCCGGAGGAGGAAGCGGGCTCTCCCAGGATCTCCGCTGCTTGCGATCCCTCCCCAAACTGATGATCCGTGTTGAGAGGACCATGCTCGACTCCAGGAAGGGAAGGAAGACCCCTGGACGCCGCTGTTGAGCAGACACGCAAGGAGGGGAAAGAGAGCGTGCCTCCGCACCCCTCACAATGCTGCAAAAGTCCAGATATTTGAGATGAACAAGATAGTTACCACCGCTCTAGGTGACCGGGTTCAAGCTTCCCGTCCTCCGCTGTGTGGATGATTGTGAGAGCCCCAGGTGCCAGCAATTGCTATTCCAATGGTATGTGTGTGATGGAAAAATCTGGACAGCCGCACTCCGGATTGGAAAAGTGAAAAATAAAATCCTCTTTATTGAAAAAGTAATAACATGATTAAAATCCGTACATGGCTTTGTTGGGATAATGCAGCATAACCGCTAACGCGTTTCACGCTCCCATAGAGCGCTTACTCATAGCTGGTTTGTACAAAAGTGATCACAACTTATATACACATAATTTGTCTACCACATGACTACATATTGATTATCTGATTCTAAACAGCTGGTCGTTAGTCTGTGTGGGATTTTTTTGACATAGATGTAATTGGATGTGCATCCTATAGTGGAATCACTAATGAAGACATGAATATATAAATGAAATGTGTTCATGTTGAGAAATGTCAACATATATGAATGATAAAAATTTTTTTTTCAAGGTTTTCGAAAAAACATATTTGTTGTTTTCCAAAATCACAAGAATGAGATGAGTGCTAGAATTTGACGTTCAAACGTATAAATTATCATACGGATAGGCGCAAGTATGGGCAAACTATGTGAACTGGTGGTTGCGGTATAATGTAAATGGTGTATAGAGTGAAAATTGGGTCTATATGCATATGGTAAAAAAAAAAAAAAAAGTGTGCATCCAACACCACTAGCGGTGTAAAAAAAAGCTGAATGTGTGTATGGTGCATATATATAAAAATTTTTTTTTTTTTTCCTTTTTCTTTCTCTTCCCTTTTAAACCACATAAAGGTGAAAATATGAATAATAATAAAAAATAATAGTAAAACGCAATTCTTTATATATGTGTACGACGATTTCAGCTTTCAAAAAACGTGATAACGTGTGTGAATTGGAAGTTGGACAGAAAACTTTTATACGTTTGAACGTCAAATTCTAGCACTCATCTCATTCTTGTGATTTTGGAAAACAACAAATATGTTTTTTCGAAAACCTTGAAAAAAATTTTTTATCATTCATATATGTTGACATTTCTCAACATGAACACATTTCATTTATATATTCATGTCTTCATTAGTGATTCCACTATAGGATGCACATCCAATTACATCTATGTCAAAAAAATCCCACACAGACTAACGACCAGCTGTTTAGAATCAGATAATCAATATGTAGTCATGTGGTAGACAAATTATGTGTATATAAGTTGTGATCACTTTTGTACAAACCAGCTATGAGTAAGCGCTCTATGGGAGCGTGAAACGCGTTAGCGGTTATGCTGCATTATCCCAACAAAGCCATGTACGGATTTTAATCATGTTATTACTTTTTCAATAAAGAGGATTTTATTTTTCACTTTTCCAATCCGGAGTGCGGCTGTCCAGATTTTTCCATCACACACATACCATTGGAATAGCAATTGCTGGCACCTGGTGCTCTCACAATCATCCACACAGCGGAGGACGGGAAGCTTGAACCCGGTCACCTAGAGCGGTGGTAACTATCTTGTTCATCTCAAATATCTGGACTTTTGCTACATATTTCTCTCCACCAGCTCGGTCATCTCCCCGCACTACCAAGGTATATATATTTTATTATAACCTTATGATTTTTGGAAGACCACTTTTGGTCTCAGAGTGAGAGAGCAACATTGGAAATAAACTATGGATTATCCCAGTACACAAGTGCCTGTTGTGGAAGCAGCTTTTAGCAGAACTCTTACAGCACCATTCAATAATCCTCTAAGACAGCCATTGCAAGCATACACCTTACAACCGTCGGAAGACGATGAGATACAATTGCTAAGGCTCTTCAGGAAATTAGAACAATTAATGTCTAAAGAGATTAGAGCTTATTGGGACATTATTTTTCTCACAGAATATGTATCAATACTGCATATTCCTCGAGGACTAAGAATCAAAAAATTTCCTACCTCAGATTTATTTGATGAAGATTTCAAAAAACAGTGGACAGACACTCTAGACATCTGTTCCTTTAAACTCATGGAGATTTTGATCGCCTCAAAGAAAAAGGAAACAGAGAAGCTACAACTGGATATTTCCACAATACAAAAAGATCTCACCACTTCTCAAGCAATTAAAGGTTTTTCTGAACTCGATGAAAGGTTAAACAAAAAACTAGATCGAATGGAAAGAGCAGTGATTGATACCAAGAAAGATAAAATGGCCCGGGATAAGGATGATTATCAGGGAAACAAGGTTTACACCTGGCACAAGCCACTTTACAAGTCCAACAGATCCCGTAAAAACCGAGGTAAACGAGTAAGCTTCTCTGACCATGAAGGGGAGTCGGCCGACAACACCCTAGCACGCACCATGTCAAATTCATCATTTGACAGATCTTCAACCCCACCAGAATCTATCAGATCCACCAATAGCCGCTCCCCTGGAAACCCTCACAGGTCCAGACAAACCAAGAAAAAGAAACCCTCCACAAAAAGACAAGAAGAGGTGGTAGGAAACACAAACGCCACAAACAACACACGCTACATGCTGCGGGAGAAGACGCCGAAGTCGCCGAGGAAGTAAAACACAGTGTGATTAATTTGTCCAAAAAACAACTGAGTACAGAAGAGATCAGCCTGTTGGCCAAAGGTTTGAACTTTTGTCCTAGCAGGCATTTCAACCTTTTTGAAACAATTTTGGACATTAATAAATCTTCAAGGACTTTAACTCTTAGGAAACATTTTTTTGATTGTGCAGTGGAAGAGCCCAATGAGTCTGTAGACAGCTGTGACACAGGTGAGTCCCCTTCTTCACCCATACTATTTGTTGACAACCGTGCTTTACAGGATCTAATAGATTTGGCACATGAGTCAGATCCTTGTCCTCTAAATCCCACGGATGTTCACATTAAGATCTCCAGGGGTAGATCAGATTTTTATCCGGTGGCAGCTAGAGGTAAGAATCTTGACACATTCCAAAAACTAGTAGAGGGGGACTTGGTACACCTGGCTCACAGCTGCAGCAGAAAGTAATCGATCTATTTAACCACTTGCCGACCGCCTAACGCAGATATACTGCGGCAGAATGGCACGGGCAGGCAAAATCACGTACCCATACGTGATCTGCCTCCCGCGGGCGGGGGGTCCGATCGGACCCCCCCCCGGTGCCATCGGCGGTCGGCATCTGACTGGGAGCGTCGGGAGGCGAGGGGGAGACCATCCGATCGTGGCCCCCCCCTCGCGATCGCTCCCAGCCAATGGGAATGCTCCTCTGCCTGTGTGTCGTTTCACACAGGCAGAGGATGTGATGTCATCTCTCCTCGGTCTGGCAGTTTCCGTTCCAGCGCCGAGGGGAGATGACATGTAAGTGCACACAACACTCACACACACAGTAGAACATGCCAGGCATACTTTACACCCCCGATCCCCCCCCGATCGCCCCCCGATCCCCCCCCAATCACCCCCCCCCCTGTCACAAACTGACATTAGCAGTATTTTTTTTTTTTTTTTTTTCTGATTACTGCATAGTGTCAGTTTGTGACAGTTAGTGTTAGGGCAGTGAGTATTACCCCCCTTTAGGTCTAGGATACCCCCCTAACCCCCCCTAATAAAGTTTTAACCCCTTGATCACCCCCCCTCACCAGTGTCGCTAAGCGATCATTTTTCTGATCGCTGTATTAGTGTCGCTGGTGACGCTAGTTAGGAACGTAAATATTTAGGTTCGCCGTCAGTGTTTTATAGCGACAGGGACCCCCATATACTACCTAATAAATGTTTTAACCCCTTGATTGCCCCCTAGTTAACCCTTTCACCACTGATCACCGTATAACTGTTACGGGTGACGCTGGTTAGTTTGTTTATTTTTTATAGTGTCAGGGCACCCGCCGTTTATTACCGAATAAAGGTTTAGCCCCCCGATCGCCCGGCGGTGATATGCGTCGCCCCAGGCAGCGTCAGATTAGCGCCAGTACCGCTAACACCCACGCACGCAGCATACGCCTCCCTTAGTGGTATAGTATCTGAACGGATCAATATCTGATCCGATCAGATCTATACTAGCGTCCCCAGCAGTTTAGGGTTCCCAAAAACGCAGTGTTAGCGGGATCAGCCCAGATACCCGCTAGCACCTGCGTTTTGTCCCTCCGCCCGGCCCACCCAAGTGCAGTATCGATCGATCACTGTCACTTACAAGGCACTAAACGCATAACTGCAGCGTTCGCAGAGTCAGGCCTGATCCCTGCGATCGCTAACAGTTTTTTTGGTAGCGTTTTGGTGAACTGGCAAGCACCAGCCCCAGGCAGCGTCAGGTTAGCGCCAGTACCGCTAACACCCACGCACGCACCGTATACCTCCCTTAGTGGTATAGTATCTGATCGGATCAATATCTGATCCGATCAGATCTATACTAGCGTCCCCAGCAGTTTAGGGTTCCCAAAAACGCAGTGTTAGCGGGATCAGCCCAGATACCTGCTAGCACCTGCGTTTTGCCCCTCCGCCCGGCCCAGCCCAGCCCACCCAAGTGCAGTATCGATCGATCACTGTCACTTACAAAACACTAAACGCATAACTGCAGCGTTCGCAGAGTCAGGCCTGATCCCTGCGATCGCTAACAGTTTTTTTGGTAGCGTTTTGGTGAACTGGCAAGCACCAGCCCCAGGCAGCGTCAGATTAGCGCCAGTACCGCTAACACCCACGCACGCACCGTACGCCTCCCTTAGTGGTATAGTATCTGATCGGATCAATATCTGATCCGATTAGATCTATACTAGTGTCCCCAGCAGTTTAGGGTTCCCAAAAACGCAGTGTTAGCGGGATCAGCCCAGATACCTGCTAGCACCTGCGTTTTGCCCCTCCGCCCAGCCCGGCCCAGCCCACCCAAGTGCAGTATCGATCAATCACTGTCACTTACAAAATACTAAACGCATAACTGCAGCGTTCGCAGAGTCAGGCCTGATCCCTGCGATCGCTAACAGTTTTTTTGGTAGCGTTTTGGTGAACTGGCAAGCGCCAGCGGCCTAGTACACCCCTGTCGTAGTCAAACCAGCACTGCAGTAACACTTGGTGACGTGGCGAGTCCCATAAGTGCAGTTCAAGCTGGTGAGGTGGCAAGCACAAGTAGTGTCCCGCTGCCACCAAAAAGACAAACACAGGCCCGTCGTGCCCATAGTGCCCTTCCTGCTGCATTCGCCAATCCTAATTGGGAACCCACCGCTTCTGCAGCGCCCGTACTTCCCCCATTCACATCCCCAACCAAATGCAGTCGGCTGCATGAGAGGCATTTTTATGTCCTCCCGAGTACCCCTACCCAGCGAACCCCCCAAAAAAAGATGTTGTGTCTGCAGCAAGCGCGGATATAGACGTGACACCCGCTATTATTGTCCCTCCTGTCCTGACAATCCTGGTCTTTGCATTGGTGAATGTTTTGAACGCTACCATGCACTAGTTGACTATTAGCGTAGGGTACAGCATTGCACAGACTAGGCGCACTTTCACAGGGTCTCCCAAGATGCCATCGCATTTTGAGAGACCCGAACCTGGAACCGGTTACCGTTATAAAAGTTAGTTACAAAAAAAGTGTAAAAAAAAAAAAAATATATGAAATAAAAAAAATAGTTGTTGTTTTATTGTTCTCTCTCTCTCTATTCTCTCTCTCTATTGTTCTGCTCTTTTTTACTGTATTCTATTCTGCAATGTTTTATTGTTATTGTTATTGATTGTTATTGTTATTGTTATTGTTATTATGTTTTATCATGTTTGTTTTTCAGGTGTGTAATTATTTACACTTTACTGTGCTTTATTGTTAACCATTGTTAACCATTTTTTTGTCTTCAGGTACGCCATTCACGACTTTGAGTGGTTATACCAGAATGATGCCTGCAGCTTTAGGTATCATCTTGGTATCATTCTTTTCAGCCAGCGGTCGGCTTTCATGTAAAAGCAATCCTAGTGGCTAATTAGCCTCTAGACTGTTTTTACAAGCAGTGGGAGGGAATGCCCCCCCCCCCCCCAACATCTTCCGTGTTTTTCTCTGGCTCTCCTGTCTCAACAGGGAACCTGAAAATGCAGCCGGTGATTCAGCCAGCTGACCATAGAGCTGATCAGAGACCAGAGTGGCTCCAAACATCTCTATGACCTAAGAAACCGGAAGCTACGAGCATTTTATGACGTAGATTTCGCCGGATGTAAACAGCGCCATTGGGAAATTGGGAAAGCATTTTATCACACCGATCTTGGTGTGATCAGATGCTTTGAGGGCAGAGGAGAAATCTAGGGTCTAATAGACCCCAATTTTTGCAAAAAAGAGTACCTGTCACTACCTATTGCTATCATAGGGGATATTTATATTCCCTGAGATAACAATAAAAATGATTTAAAAAAAAAAAAATGAAAGGAACAGTTTAAAAATAAGATAAAAAAATAATAATAATAAAGAAAAAAAAAAAAAAAAAAAAAAAAGCACCCCTGTCCCCCCTGCTCTCGCGCTAAGGTGAACGCAAGCGTTGGTCTGGCGTCAAATGTAAACAGCAATTGCACCATGCATGTGAGGTATCGCCGCGAAGGTCAGATCGAGGGCAGTAAGTTTAGCAGTAGACCTCCTCTGTAAATCTAAAGTGGTAACCTGTAAAGGCTTTTAAAGGCTTTTAAAAATGTATTTAGTTTGTCGCCACTGCACGTTTGTGCGCAATTTTAAAGCATGTCATGTTTGGTATCCATGTACTCGGCCTAAGATCATCTTTTTTATCTCATCAAACATTTTGGCAATATAGTGTGTTTTAGTGCATTAAAATGTAAAAAAGTGTGTTTTTTCCCCAAAAAATGCGTTTGAAAAATCGCTGCGCAAATACTGTGTGAAAAAAAAAAATGAAACACCCACCATTTTAATCTGTAGGGCATTTGCTTTAAAAAAATATATAATGTTTGGGGGTTCAAAGTAATTTTCTTGCAAAAAAAAATTATTTTTTTATGTAAACAATAAGTGTCAGAAAGGGCTTTGTCTTCAAGTATTTAGAAGAGTGGGTGATGTGTGACATAAGCTTCTAGATGTTGTGCATAAAATGCCAGGACAGTTCAAACCCCCCCCAAATGACCCCATTTTGGAAAGTAGACACCCCAAGCTATTTGCTGAGAGTCATGTTGAGTCCATGGAATAATTTATATTGTGACACAAGTTGCGGGAAAGAGACAATTTTTTATTTTTTTTATTTTTTTTTGCGCAAAGTTGTCACTAAATGATATATTGCTCAAACATGCCATGGGAATATGTGAAATTACACCCCAAAATACATTCTGTTGCTTCTCCTGAGTACGGGGATACCACATGTGTGGGACTTTTTGGGAGCCTAGCCACGTACGGGACCCCGAAAACCAAGCACCGCCTTCAGGCTTTCTAAGGCCGTAAATTTTTGATTTCACTCTTCACTGCCTATCACAGTTTCGGAGGCCATGGAATGCCCAGGTGGCACAAAACCCCCCCAAATGACCCCATTTTGGAAAGTAGACACCCCAAGCTTTTTGATGAGAGGTATAGTGAGTATTTTGCAGACCTCACTTTTTGTCACAAAGTTTTGAAAATTGAAAAAAGAAAAAAAAAAAATTTTTTTCTCGTCTTTCTTTATTTTCAAAAACAAATGAGAGCTGCAAAATACTCACCATGCCTCTCAGCAAATAGCTTGGGGTGTCTACTTTCCAAAATGGGGTCATTTGGGGGGGGTTTGTGCCACCTGGGCATTCCATGGCCTCCGAAACTGTGATAGGCAGTGAGGAGTAAAATCAAAAATGTACGCCCTTAGAAATCCTGAAGGCGGTGCTTGGTTTTCGGGGTCCCGTACGCGGCTAGGCTCCTAAAAAGTCCCACACATGTGGTATCCCCGTACTCAGGAGAAGCAGCTAAATGTATTTTGGGGTGCAATTCCACATATGCCCATGGCCTGTGTGAGCAATATATCATTTAGTGACAACTTTGTGCAAAAAAAAAAAAAAAAAAAAAAATTTGTCACTTTCCCGCAACTTGTGTCAAAATATAAAACATTCCATGGACTCAACATGCCTCAAAGCAAATAGCTTGGGGTGTCTACTTTCCAAAATGGGGTCATTTGGGGGGGTTTTATGTCATCTGGGCATTTTATGGCCTTCAAAACTGTGATAGGTAGTGAGGAGTAAAATCAAAAATGTACGCCCTTAGAAATCCTGAAGGCGGTGCTTGGTTTTCGGGGCCCCGTACGCGGCTAGGCTCCCAAAAAGTCCCACACATGTGGTATCCCCGTACTCAGGAGAAGCAGCTAAATGTATTTTGGGGTGCAATTCCACATATGCCCATGGCCTGTGTGAGCAATATATCATTTAGTGACAACTTTTTGTAATTTTTTTTTTTTTTTTTGTCATTATTCAATCACTTGGGACAAAAAAAATGAATATTCAATGGGCTCAACATGCCTCTCAGCAAATTCCTTGGGGTGTCTACTTTCCAAAATGGGGTCATTTGTGGGGGTTTTGTACTGCCCTGCCATTTTAGCACCTCAAGAAACGACATAGGCAGTCATAAATTAAAGGCTGTGTAAATTCCAGAAAATGTACCCTAGTTTGTAGACGCTATAACTTTTGCGCAAACCAATAAATATACACTTATTGACATTTTTTTTACCAAAGACATGTGGCCGAATACATTTTGGCCTAAATGTATGACTAAAATTGAGTTTATTGGATTTTTTTTAGAACAAAAAGTAGAAAATATCATTTTTTTTCAAAATTTTCGGTCTTTTTCCGCGTATAGCGCAAAAAATAAAAACGGCAGAGGTGATCAAATACCATCAAAAGAAAGCTCTATTTGTGGGAAGAAAAGGAGGCAAATTTCGTTTGGGTACAGCATTGCATGACCGCGCAATTAGCAGTTAAAGCGACGCAGTGCCGAATTGTAAAAAGTGCTCTGGTCAGGAAGGGGGTAAAACCTTCCGGGGCTGAAGTGGTTAATTGGGCCACACATCCTCCCACTCATACGAGCAAATGACTAGTGATATGCATATATGCTTTCAGCAAAAAAGAAATGATTCATTACATCTTTCACATTCACTGTCACTTGAATATCGTTTCTAATTAGACATTATTGTTTGATGGCAACTGTAGGTAGACCATAACACTAACTCTGCACAAATGTTTTTCACCACAAGTATACATGGTTCATTACTTTCTTTGCAAAGTTCTCATGTGTTTTTGAGTTGATTGAAGAGCTGTGGTCTTTAAAGGGGTAGATCAGTTGCTTATTTTCACATAACAATTGGTTGAGTGAGATTGTAACTTATCCATTAATATAAACACATATATTGGATGAACCTGTCATACAGTCACTGCCAATACTATACTATGCATAAAAGAATAGTGACAGGTGCACAAACATTGTATTTTTTGTCCCATTTTTATCCATCTCATATAGTTTTGCCCATACACTTGAAGACATTTCATCGAGAGATGTGATTGCTTCAAAGAAAGACGTTCAGCAACGTTAATGTTGTGGTTTGATTGAACTCTCATGTGTTTTGAGTTTACACATATCCCCAGTAATCGATCCATTTTTATTGGGCCACACATCCCCCCACTTATACGAGCAAATGACTAGCGATATGCATATATGCTTTCATTAAAAAATTAAAAAAGAAACAATTTATTATATCTTTCGCATTTTACTGTCACTTGAATCTCGTCTCTAATTAGACATTAAGGGAGAGCGCCTATGGTCAAAAGGTTAGGTTGTCAAATGTAGAGTACCATCATCCCCCCCCCTTGTTCCCCCCTTCTTTCCCCTCCTTCCCCTCTCTTTCCCTCCCCTTTTTCCCCCCCTCCCCCCCCCTTTTTCCCCCCCTTCCCCCTCCCTTTTCCCCATTCCCCTCCCTCCCTCCCACTTCCCCACCCTGGCACTCCCAGGGCCGAGTATCAATGAATTGACCATGTCTGCCCAAGATTTATCCCCATAAGCTATGGGTAACTGACACCCTTACATAATTTTATACAATGCCTGTATAGAAATTTCCTTTATGTTTATTTCACTATGTTGTATTTTGCTGTTTTATATTCATATTTTTTTTTGCTGTACAAGGTCAGGCTCCCATCCCCCGTTTTCAGACTCTGTTGGTGGGCTGCCCCGGTCTCTCTCCTATGCGACGGACATATGCCCGCCCTGGCAGTCTTTTGACTGCTTGCGTCTCCTCGTTTGGGAACTAGACTCCCTTTGACGGGAGCGCGCGCTTGCGCAGTAGCACTCATGGTGCACCTGCGCAGTGCGGGCGAGCAGACCCGTGTTACGTCAGGGACCGCCTCCGTTAGGACGTCCCTGACTTCCGGGTTGGGGTGCTTTTATAGCGGCCGGACACGGCCGCTGTATAAGCCTACAGCCTCTGACGGTGTGCCTCATGAGGAGCAGCATCTCGGGTAAGTCTCATCACCTTCCCCCCTCCTCGCTGTTCCCTCCCGTCTTCTCCCCCGCTGGCTGGTGTCTCCTTCCTACTTACCTCTCCTCCCATCCATGTCGGGCTTGGTCACCATCGCCCGCACACACAGTGGCTGCTCGCAGCACTTATATATATTGCTCTGCTGGTATCCCAATATCCCTATCTCACTGGGGACTTTATATAACCTGCTACCTTGTCATCTTCTGGTACTGGCTACCTATTTTTATTATTATTTTCTCTATGATACTTTTTATCCCAGTGAGTTACCGCTGTTGTTTCTTCCCCCCCCTTTTTTGCTGTGTGGGTAACCGTCTGTTTTTCCCCCCCCTTCGTTAATATTGTGGAATAAAATCTCCTTACTTTATTACAGCTGCTGCGGTGATTTTTTGTCCCTGCGCATACCATTGACCCCAGCCTGTGGAGTGTTAATCATTAACCCCTGAGCGCCCGGATCGTTTAAACCATTGAATGCCACGATCCCCATTACTGTATGCTCCCCCCTTACCTTATTCCATCCTTCTCGTTGACCTATGTTGTAGGGGTAAGTGATGGCCCGTATTATCTGTGTGCAATTCCTCTCTTTTCCCAGTCTCACCTTTTCCACCTGGATCTAAGTTATAGGTCCTATTCACCACCCCACCGTTCCCTCCCCCCCTTCCTACCCCCCTCCCTCCCTCCCCCGCCCCCTTCCCCTTCCCCTTCTCCCCTGTCCCCCCCCACCCCTTTCCCCCCCCCTTGCGCCCCCCCCCCTTCCCTCCCTCCTCTTCCTCCCTCCCCTCTTTCCTCTCCTCTCTCATTCCTTTCCTTCCCCCCCCCCTCCCCATTATCCCCCCCCCTTCCCCTCCCCCCCCCCCTTCTTCTTCATCTTTTCCTCTCCTCCCCTCCTTCTCCCTTCCTGTTCTTCCCCCCCCCCCTCCTTTCCCCCCCCCCCCCTTCCTGTCTTCTCCAACCACCTTTTCATCTTTCTCCTCTTTGCACACCGGGTTCTAAATTCATAGCTATTTTATGGGTACCCCTATACTCTACCACGCTATGCCTATCTTGTGGTTTAATGATCCACACTCAATTACTTAAATATTTTACCCACCAGAGGCTGTTCTGTTACCCCTGTGTTCGTCGCAGGGGGATTTGTTTGGGGTCCTATATACCTACAGAGAATACCTGAACGGGTGAGCCTGTCCTTCTTTTATTCAACCTGTACCTTATTGTTTATTGTATTATTTAATGATTTCGCTGTAACCACCACAAAAACCATGCATCTGTGAATTGTTATATATCTATTATTTGTTTTTTATGCCACATTACAGACTTTATTCTCCTGAGGAAGCGGTGAATACCGCGAAACCGGTCGAGAACCCAAGTCACTTTTGCAACCTCTGTTATTGCTAGATACAATTTATGTGGTTGTATACATTACTTTGTCCTGTATTACAACTGTATATGTTATTATTACTCCAATATTTAGATATATGTATATATCTTCTTTTAAAATGGTTTTCTATTAAAAATATAGCTTTTATCTTATCACCTTCTCTCCATTCCTTTGTACTATTATTTAATTATCCTCAGTACCGAAATAGTCCCCTGTGTTGTTTTCTTGCATGTGGGGGGTAGGGACAGTTGCCGACAGAAGTAGCGAACTGCGGCCTGCCCTACTCCCTGCCTCCCTCTGTAGTCTAATTAGACATTATTGTTTGATGGCAGCTGTCAGTAGACCACAACACCAACTTTGCACAAATGTTTGTACAAATGTTTTTTACCATATGTGTATATAGTTTATTACTTTCTCTGCAAAGTTCTCATGTGTTTTGAGTTGATTTAAGAGCTGTGGTCTTCAAAAGGGTAGATCAGTTGTTCATTTCACATAATAATTGGTTGAGTGAGATTGTAACTTATCCATTGATATAAACACATATTGGATGAACCTGTCATATAGTCACTGCTAATACTATACTATGCATAAAAGAATAGTGACAGGTGCGCAAACACTGTATTTTTCCCCATTTTTATCCACCTCATATAGTTCTGCCCATACACTTGAAGACAATTCATCGAGAGATGGGATTGCTTCAAAGAAAGACGTTCAGCAACGTTAATGTTGTTGCTTGATTGGGATGAATGCATCCCATACGGAATGATGCAAGGTTTTAAATGAGCACTTTTGTGAAACTGGAGTGGCGGGGTTATCAGTGAGTGATAAGTTTCATAATCTTTTATATGCTGTAAAGATTAAAATTCACACATGTAGGAATTGAAGTAAAAGCACTTATTCACACATAGACCCCTGTAAATCAGGAGATTATTGGACACATCATTGTGACAGGACGCTAGTTTTCTGTCCAACTTCCAATTCACACACGTTATCACGTTTTTTGAAAGCTGAAATCGTCGTACACATATATAAAGAATTGCGTTTTACTATTATTTTTTATTATTATTCATATTTTCACCTTTATGTGGTTTAAAAGGGAAGAGAAAGAAAAAGGAAAAAAGAAAGAAAAATTTTTATATATATGCACCATACACACATTCAGCTTTTTTTTACACCGCTAGTGGTGTTGGATGCACACTTTTTTTTTTTTTTACCATATGCATATAGACCCAATTTTCACTCTATACACCATTTACATTATACCGCAACCACCAGTTCACATAGTTTGCCCATACTTGCGCCTATCCGTATGATAATTTATACGTTTGAACGTCAAATTCTAGCACTCATCTCATTCTTGTGATTTTGGAAAACAACAAATATGTTTTTTCGAAAACCTTGAAAAAAAATTTTTATCATTCATATATGTTGACATTTCTCAACATGAACACATTTCATTTATATATTCATGTCTTCATTAGTGATTCCACTATAGGATGCACATCCAATTACATCTATGTCAAAAAAATCCCACACAGACCAGCTGTTTAGAATCAGATAATCAATATGTAGTCATGTGGTAGACAAATTATGTGTATATAAGTTGTGATCACTTTTGTACAAACCAGCTATGAGTAAGCGCTCTATGGGAGCGTGAAACGCGTTAGCGGTTATGCTGCATTATCCCAACAAAGCCATGTACGGATTTTAATCATGTTATTACTTTTTCAATAAAGAGGATTTTATTTTTCACTTTTCCAATCCGGAGTGCGGCTGTCCAGATTTTTCCATCACACACCCCTCACAATGCTGCCGACGCTGCCGAGTGTTTCCGTGGAGGAAGAAGGGAAGCGACTGTGCTGACAAGCATAGAGGCGGACGGCGATCGTCGGAGGTCGGGTTGGTTTGTGGTCCCCCCCGCCCCCCCCCCACCCTTGTACCTCTCCCCAGGTGAGATACCGGATAGAAAGGAGAGTGTTCAGCAACGAACATATGCAGCCCAGGACTTTGGTAAAGTACAAACATTTTTTTTTTCTCTTCCTTCTTGCCTTACCTCACTTGGTGTATACTGACATATGAGTGGAATGAGGTGATTCAAGAGAGGTAGGAGAAGGTAATGAAATAACAACATTACGTTGCTGATTTAAACAAAGGAAATGTGTAAGCACTTGAAACATTGGGGAGGGGATATGTTGAATTGTGCCCTATGCAGTGGAGAAATGTGGTGAAAAGGAGGAGGATATAAGAAGCAAGAAATCTCTGATATACATCTCATCTAAGAAAAGTAAAATGTAAAGAATAACTATACAAATTGTAAGGTCTATTTGTACGGGAGGACTGTAAAAGACCACTCATTTGAAAGGGGGATTAAAGGAGGTCAAGAGTAAGGAGAGACGGACTGAAACTATCTCTAAGTGGGGGAGCGGAGAGACGAGATTTTTTCTGTTGATGATATAAAATCGCAGTCCCCTGATTCACTACGAACCCCGTAAGGAGAAGACACAGGCTCGGCCGGTGAAAAGGGTCTTGTACATTTAAGAGACTCCCGGGGGTTAAATATACCCCCTCCTTCTTCTCTTTCCCTTCTTTTCCCCTCTACCTCTCAGGCGACCTCCCCCATAGGGGAAGGTAGTGGGCTGAATTGAAAGCTGGGGAACGATGAATAAAACAACAGCTAAATCAGGAAAAGGGGGAGTACCTAAAACCCCGAAGGACAAGACTGCGGGTAGTACAATAAAACAATACATGTCCCAAGGAGCCAGCCCAAGAGGGGGGGACCTAGAGGCCCAAGGAGGATCAAGGACAGAGAGCAAAGGGGGAACACCAAATAAAGAGGAAGATAAGAAGGCGCAATCAAGAGAAAACTCCCTAATGGAAGGAGAGATGGAAATGAGCCGAGGGGAAGATAGAAGAACAAGTGCCCAGATGCTATCTAAAGAGGAACTGAGTAACATGCTCCAAAAAATGGAGAATGCAATAAAATCTGAAATAGGCTTAGTGAGAGCAGACCTGGGAAGCCTCTTAGAAAGAGTTAAAATAACCGAGAAAAAAGCGGATGAATTAGATCTGGAGTTGAGGAACCTTAAAGAGCAATTAAAGATTTCTAGACAGAATCAGAGGGCAATCCTCTATAAGATCGAGGACCAAGAAAATCGTGAAAGAAGACAGAATCTAAGACTCAGCTCTGTTCCGGAAAATAAAGGGGAAGATCTCAGGAAGATCGCTTCTGCAATTTTTGGCCCACTCTTTGGAGAAGAGGCTGTAGAATTCCCTAAGATAGAAAGGATCCACTGAGTTGGAAGATTATATAATAAAGATCCCCAGAGGCCTAGAGATGTAATAATCAGATTTAGATTTTTTGAGGATAAAGTGGCAATTCTATCTAAATTGAGAATCAAACCCCCTCTAAATTTTGAAGGATCTGAGATCCAGGTGTTTACAGATCTTGCACCCGAAACTCTAGCAAGGAGAAGACTCTTGAAACCTCTGCTAGACCAGATGAGAGGACAGAATATAAAATATAGCTGGGGGTTCCCGGCTTGCTTAATGGGATATAGAGATGGAAGGTCAGCAAGATTAAGGTTCCCTGAAGAATTGAAGGACTTTTGCGATAAGTTGGGCATACAAGAACCAAAATTGCCGGGTTGGGAGGAAGAGTAATCTGGACTCGCTTGGGGGGGGCAGTGGGGGGGAAGGGTGAAGGGGTGAAGAGGGTTAGGTGGAAGAAATGGGAGATAAAAGAAAATATGAAAGAGGCCTGTCTGGGTGAGGGGTGGAGCGGTGGAGAAAATGGGGGAGGAGCCAACATGGACGCCGGCTTACCCCTTCCTGTTAATACCATCATATAGAAAGGGCAGGGGGGCACGCTCGAAGTCTCAAAATAGGAGATTTGCTACGCTCTATGGTATCCATAGCGCTTGGCGAATGGGGGGCCAAAGGATGGCCGGGGGGAGGACGGGAGGAGGGAGGGATGAGAGAGGGGGAAAGAGGGGTGGGAGGGGGGGAGTCTGTGCACAGAGTTAAAAAAATCTAAGGTTAACACAGTAATGCAAGTCCAACCCAAGAAATATGTAATGTGATGAGGAAGTTAAATTTTATCACCTATAATGTTAGAGGTCTCAATACGGCTAGGAAACGACATAAGATATTGGAGGAATTGGGGAGATATGAAGCAGATGTGGTGTTTCTTCAAGAAACCCACTTGACATATGGTTCTAACACTAAGCTAGGGTCAAAAGCTTTTCCTAACTGGTTCTATGGGGACACAATAACTAAAAGGGCAAGAGGAGTGGCAATAGGAATAGCAAAGGAGGTGAATTTTAAAGAAGAGGAGAGATTAACAGACCCAGGGGGAAGGTACATCTTTCTGAAAGGCTCCCTTGAGGGATGGGAATATACATTAGCCAATGTGTATGCGCCAAACAAGGAGGCTAGTGGTTTTTTAGTAAACACATTGGAAAAATCTATGGAGTTTAAAAAGGGGGGCCTAATACTGATGGGAGATCTAAACCTCTGTATGGATCCTGAGGTGGACAGTACGTCGCATGCACTAGGGAAGATGAATGTGAATCTGAGAAAGTTAAAATGGAAGTTTCATTCCTGCCAACTAGTAGATTTATGGAGGATTATGAATCCCAGTAACAAGAATTACTCGTTCTACTCCCCAGTGCACGGGACGTACTCTAGGATTGACTATATTTGGATTGAGCACTCACTTCTCAATTGAGTCGTAGAATCTAAGATAGGGACCACAACATTGTCGGACCATGCCCCAGTTAGTATGGAGTCTCCAATACCCAAAGAGTTCCAGTAACTTGGAGATTAAATGAAGATATAATACAGGATGAAACAAACCTAAGAATAGTTGATCAGGAGTTAAAAAAATACTTTCTAATAAATGATACAGGAGAGATTTCCGGGTCCTCCCTATGGGAGGCCCATAAGGCCTACATTAGGGGGATTTTAATAAAACTGGGAGCAAAGAGGAAAAGAGAAACAAGAGAAGAAATTAAAAAATTAACTGAAGAAATATATGAATTAGAGCAGGAGCACAAGAAAGGGCTAGGCCAAGACAAGAGGGTGTACCAAAACTTAAGCTTAAAAAGAAAAGAACTAAAAGACCGGATAGATAGAGAAACAATAAAACAGAAAATTGTATACTCACCTTTCCGTAATTTTCCTTTCCTGTCGCATCTTCATGGCAGCATACACGTTGGGTTGTGACTCCGCCTCCACAACCTGATAGGACCACATAGCTATAAATTAGAGAGTAGACACCTGCCCCAGGATTCTCTGTAAATATATACACATGTCACCTTAGAGGGTGGGTGATTGTATGCTGCCATGAAGATGCGACAGGAAAGGAAAATTACGGAAAGGTGAGTATACAATTTTCCGTTTTCCTGTCGCATCATGGCAGCATACACGTTGGGGAGTAACTCGCCAAACTGGGTGGGAATGCAAAATCAAAATTTATTGACAAGAAACAGAAGAATTGGCCTGTATAACGGCCCTCCCAAATTCAACTGCTGCTAAGCGTGCAGCGTCTATTCTATAATGAGAAATGAAGGTGTTCCTCAAAGACCAAGTGGCCGCTCTACAAATGGTTTCCGCTGAAACTTTACAGTAAGCTGCCCATGAAGTAGCCATTGCCCTGGTGGAATGCGCTCTTAGATCTCCCGGAATCTGCAAGGTGCTTAAGGAGTAGGCCTTCTTGATAGCTTTCATGAGCCATGAGGCGATGGTACGGGCAGAAGCTGCCTGGCCCTTCCTGAACCCATGTGGGATGACTAAAAGGTTCTCGCATTTCCTGAATGGCTTGGTTACCGAAAGGTAATGGAGAATGTTGCCCTTGACATCCAGGGGATGAGGGACGCCCTGATCCGTGATCAAAGCCGGGAGGTCAATCTCCTGGTTAAAGTGGAACGCAGAGGAGACTTTTGGGATAAACCTGTCTGAAGGCTTCAGGGTTAGTCTGTCTGGGTAAACCATCAGATACGGTTCTTTGATCAGCAAGGCTTGCATTTCTGAGACCCTCTTCGCTGATGTGATGGCAATTAGGAATGATACCTTTAGAGTCAGGTCCCAGAGGGAGGTATCCTCAAGTGGGAAGAATGGTTCTCCGGATAAAACCTCTAGGACAGTTGATAGGTCCCATGTTGGAAATGAAGGTTTCCTGGGCGGTCTTAGCTTCAGGCAGGCTTTTTGAAATTGCACCACCAGAGGGTTAAGTGCCCACCTAACCCCTGTCAAGGCAGAGATGGCAGAGACTTGGACTTTCAGGGTGCTAGACCTAAGGCCTTTGTCTAGACCTGACTGAAGGAACTCAAGCACTTGTACTGCTGATGGGGAAGAAGGGTCCCAACCTTGTTCCTGAGCAAAGGAAGAGAACTTTTCCCAGATTCTCTCGTAGGTGCTATTCGTGGAGGATTTCCTGGCTTGAAGCAGGGTATCGACTACCTTCTGAGAACATCCTTGATCTAGGAACCTAGACCTTTCAGTCTCCAGGCCGCTAGGTGCAATCTCTCTGGATTCGGATGTAGTAGCTGGCCCTGGGTTAGTAGATCCGTTGTTACCGGGAGTGGAAGTGGATCCGCTGTGCTCAGTTGCAGGAGGGTGGTGAACCAAGGCCTCCGTGGCCAAAAGGGAATCACAGCCAGTACTAGAGCTGTTGAGTGTTTGAGCCTCAGAAGGAACTTGGCTATCAGTGGGGTCGGTGGAAAAATGTAGCCTAGGCGAAAGTTCCAGGCGTGCTGGAGACAATCCGTTCCCTCCGCTGCGGGGAAGGGGTTCCTCGACAGAAACCTCTGACACTTCTTGTTCTCTGGTGTTGCTGCGAGGTCTATGTCTGGATGACCCCATGTCTGGCATATGAGGGCAAAGGCCTGTGGGCTTAGACACCACTCGTTGTTGGAAACGAATGTTCTGCTGAGAGAATCCGCCAGTAAGTTCTGAACCCCCGGAATATAGGTCGCCTTCAGGTCCCACAGGTTCAGTTGAGCCCATTGCATCACCGGACCGACTTCCCGCATCATGGAGATGCTCTTGGTACCCCCCTGCCTGTTGATGTAGGCTACCGCCACTTGGTTGCCCATTTGAGTGAGGACTTGTTTCCCTCTCAGGAGTGAGCTGAATGCCAAGAGGGCTTGGAAGGCTGCCTTCATCTCTAGGATGTTCGATACTACATCCTTGGTTTTGAAGAGCCAGCGGCCCTGAGCTGCATAGTGTAGGTAGTGTGCCCCCATCCTTCCAGACTGGCGTCTGAAGTTACTACCTCCTGGTGGAGGATGACTATCTGCTTGCTCCTGCTGAGGTTGTCGGGGTGGGTCCACCACCGTAAAGATAGCCTGGCTTCCTCTGGGATGCGAATCAATTGGGACATGGACCATCCATCCCACTGGCGCAGGAAGGAGGCTTGTAGGGGTCTGGTATTCCATTGCGCCCATCTGACCATTGGAATGGTTGCTGATAGGGAACCTAGGAGGCTGAGGTATGCTCTGGCCAGTAGACATGACGCTGGGATAGCCTCTTTCACTTTCTGAATGAGTAGGGACAACTTCTCCCTTGGCAATTCCACTGTGTTTGCTCGGGTGTCCAGTTCGGCTCCCAGGAAGACCATCCTTTGGGTAGGTTGGGTGTTGCTTTTCTGCCAGTTGATTATCCATCCTAAACTCGTTAGGGTGGAAACCAGGATCTCGCGATGTTGGACGAGTGATTCCTGGCTGCTTGAGAGGGGGAGGATGTCGTCCAGGTAATGGTGGACCCTTAGACCTTTCTCCCTCAAAAAGGCTATTGCTGGTAGTAACACCTTCGTAAATGTTCTGGGGGCTGTTGAGATGCCAAAGGGAAGGCTTCGAAACTGGAAGTGCCCTTGACCCACCGAGAATCGCAGGAATTTCTGGAATGCCCCGTGGATTGGAATGTGCAGGTAGGCATCCTGGAGATCTATGGAGAGCATCCAGTCTCCCAGATTTATGGCCTGTAGGATAGACTGCAAGCTCTCCATCCTGAATGACTCCACTCTGATGGACTTGTTGAGGTTCTTTAGGTCTAGAACCGGACGAAAGTCCCCTGACTTCTTCTTGACGAGAAATAATGGAGAGTAGAATCCCCTGCCTCGTTGTGCTAGTCGAACCTCTACTATTGCTCGTTTTTGGAGAAGATCATGGATGTAGTTCAGTAACGACAACCTTTTTTCCCGAGATGGGGGAATACGGGTTGGATAGAACTGATCCCCTGGGGGCCGGTTTTTGAAGGACCACCTGTGGCCGAAGGTGACGGTGGCCAGGGTCCAGGTATCCCTTATGGTTTCCACCCAGACCAGCTTGAAACTGGAGAGTCTTGCTCCCGCTACCGCTGGTCGGACGGGCGCACCTTCAAAAGGGCTTCTGGTCACTGGAAGCAGGCGCCTTAGGCTTCTGAAACTTCATAAAGGAGGTTTGAGGATTTTTCCAGCTCCTTCGATACTCCTTGCCTGGTCTGTATGCTCTCGCGTCCCTATATCTCTCTGGGAGGTTCCGCTTAAAGGGAGGAGGTCTCTGTTGCTTGGGCCTCCTGTCTGAGGGGATGAGCCTGGACTTTCCGCCGGTTACTTTGGAGATGGCTGTGTCTAATTTTGTTCTGAAGAGGTACTCACCATCGAACGGAATACGACACCAGTTAGATTTGGAAGCTGGATCCGCCGTCCAGGGCTTCAGCCACAATGCTCTTCTGGCTGTTACTGAGGCCAGCATAGATTTAGACGCAGACCTGATGGTGTCGACTGAAGCTTCAGCCACAAAGTCGCCCGCCAAGCTTAACTCTTGCAACGCCTTTACTATTGTTTCTTGGTCTGCCCCCTCTGATACAAGCTTTTCCGTGCTTGTGGACCAGCTCGAGATGGCTCTTCCTACTGCAGCAAGTGCTATTGCAGGCCTGCAGGCGCCTCCAGCCGACAGGTAAGCCCGCTTGAGATCCGTGTCGATCTTTCTGTCGAGGACATCTCTAAACGTTACCGCGTCTTCTAACGGGAGGGTAACATGCCTGGCTAGGCGCATCAGGGATGCATCCACTACCGGAGGGGACACCAGAGGGTTCACCTTAGGCTCCTTGAGTGGGTATAGTTTCAGGAGTCTGTTATTCAGACTAGACTTCTTTTCTGGCCTCTGCCATTCTTCCTTGATCAGGTCCTCAAGTTCGTCAATTAACGGGAAAGATTCTGGATCCTTTCTGAGCTGAGGAAAATACTTCCTTTGTTTCGGTTGGGCTTCCTGGGGTTCCTCCCATCCTATCGCCTCTTTAACCGATTTAACAAACGGCTCTATCAGACTGAAGTCAAATCCGGCCGATACCTCCAGACCCTCATTATCAGACAGGGAGTCTTGCTCCTTTGATGTGCTAGCCCGGGCTGGAGAGGTAGTAGTGGAGAAATCCACATCTGATATCGAGGCCTGGGGGGCTACGGCCCCAGCTGAATCTCCGACCTCCAAGACTCTCTCTCTTGTGGCCTCTTCCAGGCATTTTTGACAGACCAGTTTTCCCGGAAGAGCCGCTGCGCCGCAAACCCAGCATGCGTTCCCAGCAGGACGGGAGTGGCGTGCGGGGAAACGATGCCTGCGTGAGGGCTATCTTCTATGACGGGATCGGCCGTGTCTAGAGCGCGACCGGGAGCGGCTTCTTCTGCGGCTTCCTCTCGAGCGGCTTCTTCTATGATAGGAACGGCTCCTTCTGTGTCTGGAGCGACTTCTCCTGCATGAGGACTCTCTTTGTCTTGAAGCAGACGTTCTTGAAGACCTGGTAGGGCTGACCAATTTAGGCAGCTTTAGTAGTGCTCTCTTTTTCAATCTTCAATACTTTCACTTGTCTTCCCCCCCTTACCTAATAGGCTGACGGTGATCTGCTGGGGCAGCGGTCTCCATGGAGAGAAAGCGGACTGGAAACCTGCAGGGAGAAAGAATAAACAGCGCTATGCAGAGGGAGCAGGAATCCTGACTTAAAGGCAGTGTAAAGGAAGGCCACTTACCTTTGTAGAGCGCTTTGGAGTCCAAAAAACGGTCTGTCATGCACAAACAACCAGCAGCAGCAAATACAGCTACTGCTGGGCTTTTAAATCCGCCGCCATCAGCGTAGGACACTCGCGCATGCGCAGTAGCGCCGCGAGACACCCGGCGCCATCTTGGAAGCTGGAAAGCGGCCCAGAGGTGCCCAAACAACGCACCGCGCATGCGCGAGGACGCCGAGAACGCTCGGCGCTCCGGACAGCAGATCTGGAGAACCACAGAGCCCAGCAGATGGGCAGAGGTACTGGTAGGAGAGGGGGAAAGAGGGGGGGGGAGACCGCTGCACACAACTAAGCCTGTTTAAGGCTTATTTCATGAGGTCACATTGAAGCTTTCCTGGCCATTCCTCCAGCAAGCCTGTTTAAGGCTTTTGTGGGCTGCTGCACTTGAAGCCTGTTTAAGGCTTATATTTGTGGTCAGACAGCTGAGTGAGATGAGATAATGCCCCTGAGATCACCAGAGTGGGGCTCCTTCCATTTAGCTCATTTAGAGGCTGTACAAGAAGGACTTCCACCCAGGAGAGGCTAGAACCTGGCTGGGGCGAAGCGGTAAGGGGGTGCTGATCCGTGCGTCCTGACAGGTGAGGAAAAATAAGAGAATACTGGGGCAGGTGTCTACTCTCTAATTTATAGCTATGTGGTCCTATCAGGTTGTGGAGGCGGAGTCACAACCCAACGTGTGTGCTGCCATGATGCGACAGGAAAAGTATTTTATAAAGTGGCAAAAGAAAGATATCAGAGTAGGAATAAGAGCAGCCGACTATTAGCCAAAATTCTGCGGAGAAAGAAAGCCAGAAATTATATAGAAAGAATTCAAAATAGCAAAGGAGGTATGGTCCACACAACAAACGAAATAGGGGAATCCTTTAGGAATTACTATAAGGAATTATATACAGTAGGGAAAAACAAAAGTCAGGACAGATCTCATATAATAAAGATAGGAGAATTTTTGGGAAAAGCAAACCTCCCTAAGATCACGGAGAACTGTAAGGATAATTTAGAAAGCCCTATAACAATAGAAAAGATTAATATAGCATTAGGGGAGTCAGCTCCGGGGAAAAGTCCGGGTCCTGATGGATTTACTTCTCTTTATTATAAAAAATTTAAAGACATACTAATCCCTAGACTTTGCGAATATATGAATGGGCTGGGTACGGAGTTTGAGCTAAGTAGGGAGGCGCTGAAAGCCGAGATCACGGTTATTCCAAAAGAAGGGAAAAATCAGACGATTTGCTCTAGCTATAGGCCAATATCATTGATTAATACAGATGTAAAACTATATGTTAGAGTATTAGCTAATCGGTTGAAAGAAGAGATGAGCGAATGGATACACCCAGATCAAGTAGGATTTACCCTAAATAGAGAAGGGAGGGATAACGGGGTGCGCACCCTTCTACTTCTGCAGAATATCAAGGACAGGGGGCCCCCAGGTCTACTCTTGTCTATAGACGCAGAAAAAGCGTTTGACAGAGTGGACTGGGGGTTCCTGTTCCAAACTCTCAAACGATTGGGACTGGGCCCGAGGATGATGGGATGGATCCGGGCTTTGTATAATCACCCTACGGCCTCGATAAAAATCAATGGGTCCTCTTCGGCCACTTTCAAAATGGAAAATGGGACGAGACAGGGCTGTCCCCTGTCCCCCTTGCTCTTTGTTCTCTCCCTGGAGCCGCTGCTAGGGAGGACCCGGATATAAGCGGATTTTGGGTTGAAGATGAGGAGCATAGGATCGCAGCTTTTGCTGATGACGTGCTGCTCTTCATAGCCAACCCGAGAATCACAATGCCAAATGTGTTGAAAGTACTTAGACAGTATGCGGAGGTGTCTAATTTCAAGATAAATTTGACAAAATCCGAAATATTGAACATTAATATAGGTAAAAAAGAAGAAAGTAAGCTGAAAAAAGAATTCCAATTTACATGGAAAAAAAAAAATTATTTGCGTATAAAACTAGCAAACTCATTAGGGAAGATTTATAAATTAAATTTCATTCCACTACTTGATGAAATAAAAGCTGAGAGTAAAAGGATAATGGGTAAACCACTATCGTGGTTTGGTCGCATAAATGCTATAAAAATGATCCTGCTGCCAAAAATCATTTATAAGCTACAGATCCTCCCACTGGCAATACCTCAGTTCTATCTAAAGAAACTGAATTCAATTATAATGAAAACAGTTTGGAAGGGCAGAAGGGCAAGAGTCTCCTTTAACACTATAAAACAAGAAAAAAAAAAGGAGGTTTGGCGGTACCCGACATTCAGGGTTATTACAAGGCAATATTGGTGTCAAGGGCGATTGAATGGGTCAGAGATAATAAACACAAGAGATGGGTGAATATAGAAAATAAATTAAGTAAAGCACATTTAGGACACATAATTTGGAACCCCCCACATTATAGATTATTAGATGGAAATACACACACACTGACGAAAGTGGCTATTAGAGCGTGGGACACAATACATAAACAAATAAACAAGACATTTAACTCCCCTTTAATCTCACTTAGGGAAAACGATAATAGGTGGTAATTGGATTAAGAAGGAAAAGGCACAGTTAAGAGACAAAATAAAAGAAGGAAAGATTGTTCTGTTTCACGATTTAAAGCACAATAGAGAAGCTTGGGTGAAAGATAGATGGAGATACCTCCAGCTAAGCCATTTTGTGGATCGCCTGCCACGGCCAATAAGCTCTGGAAAAGAGCTTTCAGAGTTGGAGAGGCTGTGTCTGGTGAACAATACTAAGGGCATAATATCCAAAATTTACAAAATGGGGTTGAAAGCGGGAAGGGGGGAGGTACCTCCGTACATCACAAAATGGGAAAGAGAATTAGGATCGCGGATACATAGCAATACTTTAAGAAAAATATTGGAACTGGCCCATCGCTCTTTGATTGACACCAATGTTGCGGAAATGAATTATAAAATCTTGACAGGTTGGTATATTACCCCTGACAAAGCCTGCAAATACCAAAGGGATAAAACATCACAGTGCTGGAGGGAATGCAAAGGAGTGGGCAATATGGCCCACTTGTGGTGGAACTGTCCAGAAATTAAAAGATACTAGGTAAAAATATTGGGGTTCATCAAGGAAATAACAAAGATACAAGTAAAAGCAGACCCCTGGATGGTATTACATCACGGAATAGGAGTGGAGGTCAAAAAGTATAAAGAGTCCTTGGTCCCACATTTGCTTAATGCGGCTAAAAAAACTATACCAAAGAAGTGGCAGATGGTAGAATGCCCATCAACATGGGATTGGGTCAATGAAGTGGAAGGTATTCGCCTGATGGAAGAAGAGAGTTATGGAAGGGATGGCGATACAATAGGAGAGAATAATAACTGGCAGTGTTGGAATGAATTTAAAAAACGGTGGAGTGTTACTAAGGGACTAAAAATTAGTTTTGATAAAAGAGAATAAAGATAACCTAGGGTGCACAGAAAATGGGGGGGGGGGGGTGAGTGGGAGGGAGGGGAAGGGGGTAATGGTGAAGGGGTAGGGTTTGGAGATTATATGGGGTAGTGCAGAGGTAGAAAGATAAAGTTGAAAGACCCCTAGTATGAATCTTTTTTATTTATTCATTTATTTATTTTTTATATACTGCTTTTTGATAATAAACGTTTTTGCATGTCTGCTAATAAAGCTACAATGATGTGAAAAAGCTGAAGAGACATGGATGACACTGATAAGGTGGATTAAGTCTCTTATAAGATTCACTGAGGTAGCAAAAGAATAAATAAATAAATAAATAAATAAATCACAAAAACTTGATAAAGTCATGTCATAACTGCATTTTGTGACTGACTGTGCTTCAAGAGATGCAGTTTGCTTGCTTCTACCTTTGACACAAGCCCAACAAATGGTTCTAGCTTCTAGCTGTTTTAGAATTTGTCAGACACACTACAGGGAAAGAAACTACTGAAGCTCCAAAAGTAAACTAAGTAAACTGACATGTAGCATTAAAAAAGAAGATGTATAAGGAAATCCATAACAACATCAATTAGCCAGTTAGAGTCCCCTGGAGAACTTTATAAATATATTTTATTACCAAACATGCATAAAAAAAAAGAATTGCCTAAGCAATAATCCTTCCTCAGTCACTTTTTGATCTGCAGTACTTTATGAGCCTCATCAGGAAAGGGCAAATACATAGAACATATAAGGAAAAAAACAAGTGGCCTCTAGTGAAAATAGCACCACACATTTGTACAAAAACTCTGACCTTTTAGGAGTTAGGGTTTTTAGGTTATTATAAAATAATTATGAATTTCAGTATCTATCACAGAACAAACACACAGCCTGCAGGGACCTAATATAATAACAAAACAGATTGACTATTCATGTGCTTCTGATATCTTTACAAAAGCAGTTTTGAATTTGAAGATATATGCAATATTTATCAGTAGTTCAATATTTAAGTGACTGCAATGTGAGCAAAGGCACTTTTGATTCAGTTTGTGAATTGTTGTACATATAATGAAGAATTAGATTAGATTAGATTAGATTAGTGTTTTACTACTGAAATTATAACTAATGGCAAGCTATTTTTTTAGATTTGACTAGATGGGTGAGTGGTTAAAACCAATATTGTATTTGCTGTCTGTATCCTTGTGTCCGTGTTATTGAGATTATTTTTTTCTGATTGTTCTGATCACCAATGTAACCAGGAATGAAAGTGGGTAGTCCAACATTCTAGGTTGCCACCAGAACTTGATTAAAGGAACATTTTCCAATAAGGACATTTGTTTAAAAAAATGCCTAAGAGGGTATATACCTCACATTGGAAAAATATCCTCTCACTTTCTGTTGACTGTAACTTAAGGGAAAAGTCTCAAAATACAAATGTTCTCTTCCTCCTGTCCTGTCACCCAGGGGGCTATGGATGTTGAGCTAGCATGGTTGGAAGTACCCCTCCTTCCATCTATCTGACCACGAGGCACTGTAGGAGATGAATAAGGAATGTGTTTCAATTGACAGTGCTTGTCTTGGGCACTAGATACTTCCATGAGAACAATGTCATTACTACAAAGGCAGGGTTAGAGGGTTTGTCACACAAAGACAGGTATACTCACAGAGGTATGAAAGCATTGAGCTCTGCCTGAGTTCTACAATGGGGACACCCACAAATGGGGCTTAAGGCAGGGGAGAAGCACTTAGGCAATACTAACTGATATATGAGAATGTTTTTTTTTTGGAGACTCATTCTGTGTTTGCTAACACAACCAAAGCCAATTGTGTAAACATGAATAAAAAGACTGATAAGTAAGGATTTGTTCCTAATGAGACTTCTTCTTTAACCACTTGCCGACCAGCTGACATACATTTACTGCAGCTGGTCGGCTCTCCTGCGCAAACCAACGTACCTGTACATCGCTCTGTGCAAGAAGGACAGCAGGCGCACCAGCTGTGCACCGTGGGAGTCCTGTGGATTCTATGTCTACTGGTGACCCGCGATCGCTGTGTACAGAGGCAGAACAGGGAACTGCCTATGTAAACAAGGCGATTCCTTGTTCTGCCTAATGACATGTCAGAGATCTTCTGTCCCCAGTGATCAGGAACGGTGATCTCTGTCATGTCTCAGTGAGCCCATCCCCCCTACAGGTAAAACACACCCCTTGATCGCTCCCTAGTGTTAACCCCTTCCCTGCCAGTGTCATTTATACATTAATCAGTGCATTTTTATAGCACTGATCAATGTAATAATGTCAATGGTCCCCAAAAAGTGTAATTTAGGGTCAGATTTGTCCCCCTCAATGTCGCAGATCACTGCCATTACCAGTAAAAACAATAAAAAATAAATAAAATCCCTAAATCTATCCCGTAGTTTGTAGACGTGATAACTTTTGCGCAAACCAATCAATATACGCCTATTTTACAAAAAATATGTAGAAGAATATATATTGGCCCAAGCTGATGAATAAATTCTTTTTTTTATATATATTTTTTGGGATATGTATTATAGCAAAAAGTAAAAAAAATATATACTTGTTCAAAATTGTCTGCCTTTTTTGTTTATAGCGCAAAAAATAAAACCCGCAGAGGTGATCAAATACCAGCAAAAGAAAGTTCTATTTGTGGGTAAAAAAGGATGTCAATTTTGTTTGGGTACAGTGTCAGTTAAAGCGACGCAGTGCTGCATTGCCAAAAATGGCCTGGTCATTAAGGGAGCAAATCCTTCCAGGGCTGAAGCGGTTAAACAAAAAATGTTTTAATACACTAAAGGAAAAGTGGGTCTCATGTCCCTGAGCTACTCTGAGCTGAAGAGCTAGTTGTCAGGAATAAAGTAATATCCAACCAACTAAGATTTTCTCTAACAAAAAGATGCTTGTTCTGCCATTGAAAGAGCAATTAGGACATGGAGGGAAGATGACATCTCTCTGCATGCAAGTATAATGTGAAAATGTAAAAGTGCACAGATCTAATTTGTCACTTTGGCACAGTGAATACTCCATTTCCCATTTATTAAACCTTTACTGCTACTACGCTACTTGACACTGATATAAAAATATCAATTATTATTATTATTATAAGAGAACAGAGAAGTATGGATTAACAACAAAAAAAAATTATGAAAAAGCAAACACTCTGCGCCCAAGGAGCCTCCTTATTTCCTTAAGTAAAATAAAAAAAATGCTAAGTGCTCAAATCCACTGCTGCCCACTTAAAAAAAAATAGTTGTCATAAAACAAATCGGAACAAAACTTTCCAATCTGAGGAGACTCTGCGAGGTAAACCATACACTGAAAAATATTATATAATGAAATAAATAAAATTATATATACACCGTGTATGTCAAAGCAAGTGTATGCAAAGTGCCAACTAAAGTGATACAAAATACATGGAGAAATCAAAAAAGTCTAAAAACATCCAATTTGAACCAAAGACCAAAAACATCTTTTAGATTATTGTCCTCCTTTTGGATTCAAGTAATCTTCCTTCACCCATTGATCTCTCACATCACCACTTGTGAAAAAGTGTGTTCACCACTCTCTTTAGATTTTGAACTCACCAAAATATTTGCCACTCATAACATGATTGACTTAAATCACTTATATAGGTCAAGGGGCTTCCCACCTTTCTTCAAACAAACCAGCCAGAAAATCACTTCCCTCTTTTGCTCCATCACTATATATTTTAAATACTGCATAAGTATTTTAATTTAAAAATAGAAGAAACTACTCACAATGGCAAAAAAACTGAAGAGCATAGACAAATATCACACTCCACAATGTCACACACAGATGATAGTGATGTTATCGGATGAAGTAAAGTATACAAATTAAAGAGTGATCCCACTGTTAGGTTCAAGGAGGAATTAAAAAAGATTGTGGAAATAGGATATAGATCTAGAATGCTTACTAAAAAAGAGGGACAATGTTTGATACTCAGCTCTTGTAGAATACTTAACATATATACACTAGCTAAAATACATAAACATTCACAATGTCTACCAGCACATCCTATTGAATGATATAGGATCTGTATCTGCAAGGCTGGGTGAATATTGGTTTCTACTGCCCAGTGTAATAAAAACTAAGGCACATTTTAAAGACACTAAGTATTTGTTGCAATCACTACAAGGGATTGATCTGAACAATGAGCAAGATATTGTAATGATAACAGCAGATGTGTCATAATGTTACACCATTCAACATGATAATGCATTGTAAGCCCTGAAATGGGCATTGAGTTAGAGAGAGGATGTCCCCTTTGCCCAATAATGTTTTTTTGAGAATGATGTTGGACTTGTGTCTTTCCCATAAATATTTTTTGTATGATGGCTTCTTTTACCTACAGAAAAGGGGGGTGGCCATGGGCGCTAAATTTGCACCAATTCTGGACAATATTTTTATAGCTGAATGGGAAGACTAATGTGTAAATAGACAGTCCACTCCAGAGTTACTTTTCTATTAAAGGTTTATAGTTAACCTCCTGGTTATTTGGAAGGGCACCAAAGAGTCAGCAAGGGTTCAATTAAACACTCATAATAAAAATATTAAACTTATTAACAATAAGGAAGTAATTCATTTTCTTGATGTGGCTATTTTTTTTAGAGAATATAGTGGTCTTTCAACAAAAGTTTTCTTTAAACCAACAGACAGGAATAGTTATCTATCTATCCATGGGGGACACATCCGCTATGGCTTAAAAATATTCCAAAGAGTTAGGTGATAATGTTGTGTAAAGTTATAAGCTTTGCCTATAAGCAAATAATTCTGTTGTACTGAAAAGCACAATTATAGCTTTCTTGCATAATGCCGAGAAAGCGTGCTTGTATTTCCAAGTAACACAGACACATGCTGGTATCACGTTAAGCTTAGAACAGTCCTTTTGAATAGAACATGCTCTCTCTATTTATAGTGTAAAACAGGGATAACAAAAGAGTGTGGTGGCTTCACAATCAGACAATTAGACACTTGTGTACCTTCAAAAGAACCAATTAGACACATGTGTATATATATATATATATATATATATATATATATATATATATATATATATATTCAAATAGATATGCAGTAGAGACGTATGCAATAGGCCGTGTGCATAGCCATGTGGACAGTTTCCTGCTGAGACACAATGTGCCTCACACTGTGAACACTACAAACATGGCTCTGTTACGACCACGTGCATATTCCCACCGCTACCATTGTTGCGAATCATACTCTACCATGGTTCAGCGAGCCCTAATTTTGTACGGTTATACTATTGTTCCCATGTATGCGGGTCTGCTTTCCGGGAGCGTAGATGCAGTCGCCTTGAGGTGGCCAGTCTCTTGGGGAGGCATAAGCGAACATCTCTTAAAGGGCAAACAGATCTCTTGGGTCTACGGGAAGGTTTCCGCAACTAACGGTCCTTCATCTGTGTCTGTATGTGCGGACATGCTAGCATAGCAAAACTGACACTGGGGGACGTCTGCCAATATATATTAATAAAAATTTACACAACAGTCCCTCCTCTTTGTCATATGCTCCCATGTGTCCCTCAATGAATCTTGATCTTCTTCTTACACCTGGAAATGTATCTTTTCATTCCACAAAAAGAAAAACAAGGCTTGACTTGTAAACTCTGTTCATCAGGAGGGATGACTCAAAGGAAGACATGAAGACTGGTCGGTCTGGGATCCTCTGCGTCTTGTACGTGGGTTGGGCTTAAGGGGCGTATTATCTCAGCGAGGAAAATGTGGTCATCTGCTTGGGCTCTGTTTGATCGTCCAATCAGGCAACAGGAGCACCTCATCACAGCATATAGAAGGAATAGAAACAAAAAAAACATGATTATATATACCCCTACTTCCTTCAACCATGATCCGATGGAAAGTAAAAAATCCCCAAAGTTTCCCATAACCTTAAAAGAATTCCAACCTTCACTAGCTATAGCTCTGGCTTTGCCTTGAATCACCCCTCGGATGCCAACAGATAATCAAAGGCCATCTTTTCCTGTAATAGAAGGGTCTTCATCTGTTGTTATTCCTGTGAGATCTCCCTTACAGCTTCAATGGTTTCATTGAACATCCCATCCACAAATGGATGAGAAATTGTTCAATCATTTCATAAGCTCAATCCCCCACCCTGTCCAAGCAGGAAACCATGCCAGACTTGGTCGGAGTTGGTGAAGAATTCCCTTCTAGCTCTTCCTGCCATTCTTACCTTCTCTTGCGCCATCAGGGCCTCTTGATCGGCTGTGACATAAGATACTGGGACGAGTTTCACCAGGACTCATGAACCTCTTGCATTAGGGGGGATTACCGTTTAAGCTGTAGTACAGCATAAGAAGTAGTAGGGGCCTGTTAGTCGCACGGGGGGGATTTCTCTGACGGTTACGGGCTCTGAGTAGTAAAAGTATAGACTGGGGGTTTTCTCCCTTGGTCTGAACATCACACCCTTCCTTCCAGGTCGTAGACCCTATAAAGTTATCCTCTCATATGTTAACCCGCCTCATATGGTGGGACATTGTACTTGGGAGGTTACTGGGGGATGTAGCAGAATAGGCTTCTATCTATCCACCACGGGTACAACATTACACCCTGGTGGATAGCTACATTGTTACATTGCATCTAGTATGAGCACGGCCCTTTTCCAAGAAGGCAGCCGGCCCCCACAGCACTATCCTACGCTCACACCATTCAAGCATGTCGCTGCGTGGGTGCGCAATCAGACACGCACCACCACGTCGCGCATGCGTGGGCTTCAGAGCAGAGTATGTTGCCTAGGTGACGCTCGACGTACTTACGTCGAGCACACCTGACAGCAGCAATCTCAGACAAGCCACGCCATTAGCCAGCGCGGCGCTCTGTCTCCACCCACAACCCGGCCCACACCACATATAGGACGCCAGAGACGGTAAATGGCGTCATTCTTCCTGAGTTATTTAACTAAGAACATTAGGGCAAATTCATCGTTCTGAGCTCCACGGACCCTTCCTGTTCCAGGTCATGCTACTTGCACCTTTTTAAAAAGTAAGTGCTTCTTATCTTATACCTAAAAGGAACGGGACCCCCCGGTATTGGGAAGCCTATATTTATGGCTGAACCCGGTTTTTAAGGGGAGACTTATCTATGTGGTATTTCCTGTGGGGTTAGCCCACAGTTGCCTCACTGGTACCACTCATTTCTATTGTTTGCCCTTTCACAGACAGCCATCAGTCTTCTCAGGCTGAGGACACCTAATATCGGAATCATTTGCTTTATATCTAGCCGTCTTGTAGAGTTATAGGACAATCCAGGTTGCCAGGTGTGGGGAGTCTCTGGCCCCCGGCATGTAATACTTGTACCCACAGGATGCTTTGGGAGGACGTAAGTCACATGAGAATCCAACCAATGCAGGAGATATATATGTGCATATGTGTATAAATTGTAACATTATGATTCTTGACTTTTTAGATTGTGATGTATTTTTCCTGAAGAAGACTTTTCTTTGTAAAGATATAAACGTTGAAACGCGTTGGAAATTCCACTACTCTATACCAGGGTGGTCACCAATGGTGACTACATTGGGTAGTGTGATACATCACTCTCTTCTTTATTTTATATTATATAATTTTTCTACATGTAAATTCTATATCACAACCATTACTTGATGTATATGCAGATTCACCTTTATGTCTTGAACTTTAATATGTGTTTATTGATCTAAATGCTTTTTTGTAAAACTTGCATTTTTTAATTCTGAATGATACAAAATGAAATTGATTTTTATTAAAAAATTAAAAAAAAACCTCTAAATTCATTGCCTTAAAAATCCCCTAAGAGGTATTATATTTTTCTACATATGCATATGGGATGATGGCAATGACACATCCATACCACCGAGGTCATACTTATACAAATTGATAACTAGGGTGGATAACACACCCACACCTCGAAAGCAACCTGGGGTGGCTGGATGTGGACCCCCAAAAATGTATACCACATTTAATTAATTCTGATAATTGTGAGTTCATTTTTTTTGCTCCCCATATATTCTTAAAGGGAGATTAGTGCACCCGTAGTCAAGAGAGCTAGTTGCTCTCTGATTTTCTATCTACATCTCAATCCCCAAACTGTTGTCTGAATACACATAGGGGGAAATTATGGGGGATCTACAGGGAGGAGAATGGGAGGAGTTTATGGCAAACATTCAAAAGAGCTATAAAGGGAAGGAACAGGTTACCTCAGATCTATCCTCACTTTTCTCTAGTTTAACAAAAATTTTAGAGAAGAAATCAGCCTTACATTGGCACATCGAATCTCTTGGGAGATACATTAGAGAAGGAATAAACCCGATTGGTCTTAGAATACAAATATTTCCCATTTTAGAAAACATCTCCAAAGAACTTAAGAAGAATTGGGAGAGTAAGCTTAATGATTGTTCTATAAACCTCATGCTACTGCTCCAGAATGAATACAAACAGGAACTTGACAGTATGAACACGAAAATCAAAACATTATATGATCGACTCACCCCCTTAAAGACGCATGAGGAATATGCGACCTACGAGAAAAAACTCAAAGAGCATTTGGAGACCTTCGGTAAAGCCATCCTCATCAAAAAGAAGAAAAAATACTGGAGAGATAAAAATGCCTTCAGGGAGGGTAGAGCTTATAGATGGAACACAGTTAACAAAAAACTAGAAAAAGAAGAACTCCATATCAAGAGAATGCCAACAAGTCAAACGACTACTCTTCGGATACACCATCCAATTCCTCCTCATCAGCATCCTCACACACCAGCCAATTTAGAGGCAAAAGAAAGGGACCTCTGGGAAGACAACAGGAGACAGAGGGAGAGGTCAAACAAACCAACAAAAAATGTACTATGGATCATGAGACAATGGAGTCATATCCAATATGCACAAGGGTACAACTCAGGGTAATACACAAGGCCTCTTCCCCAACTTGGGAAGGGGAAGTCGGAAAGACCAAGGGGCTGTCCCTAAGACTCAACAAACACAACTCGACAGTTTTTTAGACAAGAACATGACATCATTACCCAATCCGCTGCCCCCCACACAACTAATGATGATACCCACGGACCCTCTAACTTAAAAGAACTAAACGTTATCAACCTCTCCTCACATCAACTTACTGAAGAGGAGTGAAGAGTGCTATCATTGCGTCTCTCCTTTTGCCCCAATCAAGGCATGGATAGCTTTGAAACTACCAAGGTATCCACCTCTTTGCCAGGAAACTGCTGCTGAAAAGCCTATATGCTAAACAAAAAAATCACTAAACCGGAAGCAACACGTAATTTAAAAACAGCGGACTTCAAGGCTCTCAGAGACCTGAACCTCCTACTACAAGAGAATAACTTCACAGAAGATCTCTGGGAAGAAGAGTTAGGATGTGGGGAAAGTGATAAGGAGGAACCAGAAGAAGAAGCTGCCAAACCCAATATAAAAATGGACAAAAAAATTAAAAAGAAATCACATAAATTTCCACCGCTGAACCTCAATCCAGCGATAGCACTATTCGTTAAGCAGACGTCCAGAGAAATCGAAAAATTAGATAGACAAACAACAAAAAATAACTTCAGTCCAGAACTTCGACATGCACTCAATACCCTGAAGAATGATATGAACATCACAATCAAAGTATCGGACATAGGGGGAAACATTGTCCTGATGGACAATGAAAATTATGAAAAAATGTGCCTCAATGTTCTCAACAACACCAAATGTTACAAAAAAATCTCCCCAGCAATAGTTGAGAGATTCAACCAGGAATTTCTTTGCCTGGTCGATGAATCCTTCAATGAAGGGGCCATTAACAGAGAGATGTGGGAATTTATACGAACACAGCACCCTCGTCTACCCACATTCTACGCCCTGCCAAAGGTGCACAAAAGATTGGATGACCCGCCAGGGAGGCCTATCATCTCTGGCAACGGTTCAATCATGGAAGGCATCAGCCAGATAATAGATTACCATCTTAGACCCCACGTCATGGATTTACCCTCTTACACTAGAGACACGATCCATTTATTGCAGATATTAGATAACTTGACCATCCCCGACTCTGCTCTTCTAGTCACCATTGATGTGGAGTGTCTTTATAACAGCATTCCACACGATGCAGGAGTAGCAGCTGTTGAACGGGTATTGAGGCAAAGAGCAACCACAGACTGGAAGTTCAATGCCTTCATACTCCAAATGTTGGAATTCATCTTGAAACACAATACTTTCCTATTCAAGGGCTCCCACTACCTCCAGGTGCAGGGAGTGGCTATGGGGACATGCTGCGCTCCCTCATACGCCAACCTGTAAGTAGACAGGAAAAAAGGAGATGCAGCTCACAAACACTCTTGCTCTGAAATGACACCGCCCTAGTAAGAACTGTTTCCAGGTGCTGGCTTTGCTGGTTTGCAGTGAGGTAGAAAGAAATCCTGGATAGCCGCACTCTGGGATAAGGACATCTTTATTTCAATAAAATCCAACAATACAGTCAATAGCAGAGACGTACAGGGTGGTAGACTGCTAACGCGTTTCACATCATTTGGATGCTTATTCGTAGCTAGAGAGGGATAGTAATAGTGTGGTATAAATAGAAAAGTAAAAAAGTAAAAGAGGAAGGGCGGGGTATGCACGCCGGTAGAACAACCAATCTCCATGCTGCATAGCAAACCCACCCTCTCAGTGTAATTAAAACAATAATGATCCCATTATAAAAACCTACACCTGCAAAAAAGAGGAGAGAAAACATTCATTGTTGACCAAACCAAAATGCATAAAGAAAAATATGAGTAGAAAAAACTATCATGCCAATATAAATCAGCATGAACTCATAAAAATAAAAGGTAGGTATTGGATGCTAAAACCCTCCACAGCAGGTGAAGCCGCAACAATGGAAATTTGAGTAGTTGGGAGTGCCAAAAAGTGTTAAACCATAAAGTCGTATAACCACAGGGTACTCTGTTCACACATTTGCGAAAATAAAAAATACACAAAAAGTGTATATGTATGTACATAAACCATGAATAAAACATGCATAGATGTGTGACAGTGTGGTCCCGACATAATGTACATAAGCACTCAAAAGCTCTCTCGCAACCCTAAAACAGCAAATGTGCATAAGCAGTTTAGATGAAATATACATACATTTTCATGAGATCAAAGCACAAGCATATTAAACATAGGATCAAAGTGTATGTACAATAAACATGAAATTAAATATTTATATAAATCTGAAAAATGGGGTCAGTCCAACTACCCGAAAAAGTGGTTACAAATGTATCAAAAATATCAAACATGTTGCATCGCATCCAAAACACTGGTGTCAGATAAGTCTTTACTTTCTGAAAAGAAGAAACAGTAAAAAACAAACAAACAAAAACATGGAAATGGATTAGACGCCAGATAAACCACAAAAAAGTATGAATAAATATCCATTGTTGTTGATGTTAAACTCCCATGACAATATCATGTTAGCTATGTGGCCAATAGTAAAAAAATATATAAATATATGTTCAACCACATAGGAAACATAGAAGAACCCAACAAAGGAACCAAAACAAAAGACCGAAAAAACTATTAAATGAATGCAGTTTCCACATAGATCAATGTGCTAGCAGGCTATGTTACAACAGCAAATGTATAGAGACCAGATGTCTCACTCCATGTGCTGAAATAGGTTAAGTACTCCATGTGCTGAAATAGGTTAATAGGTTAAGAAACCAGAAGTCTCACTCCATGTGCTGAAATAGTTTCCACATAGATCAATGTGCTAGCAGACTATGCTACAACAGCTAATGTATAGAGACCATAAGTCTCACTTTGGTTGACTCGAGTCCGGTCGAAAAATCCGCTCGTCTGTATGCTAGTCTGACGGACTAAAACCGATGCTAGGGCAGTTATTGGCTACTGGCTATCAACTTCCTTATTTTAGTCCGGTCGCACGTCATCATTTACGAATTTGTCTGACTTTGGTGTGATCGTGTGTGTCCAAGTCCGTCCGTTTGTAAGTCCGGCGCGCCTAAGCTACAAAGTCCGTCGGAAAGATCGTCGGACCAAGTCTGCCGTAAAGTCCGTTCGTGTGTACGCGGCATTTGTTTAGTTTCACATTCTTACAAAAATACAATGGCCATGAAGAGTAGGAGGGCCGCCACAGTGGGCTCTAATATATTACTACATACAAAAAATGAGAAGAATAAGACATAAGACAAACATGTACTACCTATATAATCCATTCATCATAGATTTCTGAAGCCATAGCTGAGCTACTTCCAAGGTCTTTTTATTGTGGTGTCTCATCCCACCTCCAGACATCAAAAATACCTTCCAAAGGAATACATCATGATGTACCCTCTGACCATGTATGCCAACTTCTAAAGGGTCTAATGGCCTTAACCCCATACCCAGATTTCATGTACTGTGTGCCTGTTTGACTGGGGTGCCTGGTTCCCACCCCTGCATGGACAGCCAATTGCCCATATGATTCAAATCACTTTTTTGGTGGACTCTGCATCCAGAGAACCCTTGTGCTTTATCTTTGAAGCTCTTATTGTTTGTGCCTTTATCACTATAACTGCCCCCAAGAATTCCAGTTATTATACACTCCTCACGTTATATGCTAATACCATTGTGCACCGGATTTCAGACTTTTCTACATGGCCTGACTGGTCTCACATTATACAGCCCTATAAACGAGTGCGTCAGACAACCACAAAGCATGATGAAATCCTCTGCCACACAAAACAATATTATGGCTTCTTTCTATCTGTACCTAGATGTTACAACAATGGGGATGCCTCCTACCATTTACACTCCACCTAAAACTTAATTACAGTGTAGACATGTGCAGCGTCAATAAATTTATTTTGTTCCATTTCGTATTAGCCGTAAATTCGTGTTATTCATAATTTGTGTCCGTAATTCAATTTGGATTCATACAAAATATGAATTTTTGTTAGGTTCGTTAACTTTTCGTAACAATTACAAATGTTCGGTATGATGAATTTAAAAAGCAAAAAATACCTTTCTCAATATGGCAGTCATTATGCTCATTATGAGGGGCTCCCACCATCCCTGTGCTGTGCTGACTTCCTCCTGAGGCTGTACCCCTGCTGTGCTTATTATGAGGGGCTCCCACCATCCCTGTGCTGTGCTGACTTCCTCCTGGGGCTGTACCCCTGCTTTGCTCATTATGAGGGGCTCCCACCATCCCTGTTTTGTGCTGACTTTCTGGGTTTTTAACTTCATCATAACGAATAATCGTAATTATTATGACAATAATAAAATGATATTAATGAACATTCTTATTTTGTCCAATTCTGAATCTCCCATCAACTACCAGTACCAGTCTCCCACTCCTATTATAAGGGAATGATGAAATAAGTGTAGCGCTATAAAATGTGAAGGCCGTTGGGCCAATGAGTTCCAAAAATGTATAATAAAGAAAAATCAACCATACATATGTCACCCCCCAGACGACGCCTATGAAGACGAAACGCGTTGGGTAGGACCCTACTGTCGCCACTTCTTTACAGCGCTGTTTTTATATGGATCTACATGTGAGTGTATATCTTCATTTTAAATAAATTTTCTTTTTACGGATTCACACTATGTGGCCATTCCTTTTCTTTCCTTATCTGTCACCATCAACTTTGGGCTTATAAAATATCACCTTGAGGAACACAATATTGGGTTGGTTGTTCCATATACTCCATCCCTCCGTGACTCGTGGGATCATCCACATCTGTGGGACCATCCACACCCCTCAAGATTCGGGTACCGCTCAGAGGGATACAGCAACGTGTGGGACCATTCACAAACATCATCTCTCCGGGCCACATACAGCCACTCACCACCCAAGTCTTAGCTGACCCAACCCGGCGTATGCCCCTTTGGGTCCACCTTATCTGGTAAGCCTTTTCATCTCTCGGTGAGAGTGTGTCTGTCTCCATACTGGATGCCAGATGTCCTTGTTTTGAGAAAAAAATTCTTTTGAAGACTACCTATTGTCATATGTATGGTTGATTCTTCTTTATTATACATTTTTGGAACTCATTGGCCCAACGGCCTTCACATTGGATATTTTATAGCGCTACACTTATTTCATCATTCTCTTATTTTGCACCTTGCTGGTTGTGTTAGCTGCTCTTGTATCTTTGTTCGTGCAGCGCAGAATTATTTTTGTATACATCCCACTCCCATATTAAAAAAGGTAATTTTCCCAACCCTCACTTAGCAGCAGAAGAAAACCTCTGATTGGTCAACAAAACACCAGACACTGTTCCGTTGTAACGGAATTTGGATACAAAATTCCTCAACGAAATTTCATATTTTGTATACAATTTGAAAGCATAGAAATTCATATTTCAGATGCTTCCGAATGAACGAATCTTCAGAAATTCGTACGAATTTTGGATTCGTACGAAACGACATGACCATGTCTATTACAGTATAAAACTCTGCAAAACAACTGGAATTAAATGTAAAAACCAAAGTGATTCTACTGGAAACTGAATTCAGTACAAAAACCAGACTATTTTCACTCGAGACTAAAATATTGCACAAAAACAATGCAACTAAAGCCAAAAACTGAAATTCCTGCAAAACGATTACTTAATTTAACAAAATGTTAAAATTGTGCCCAAAAGCAGAATAATTTCACCCAGAACCAAAATTCAGCAGAAACAAAACAGTAGTTGTAACAACTGAAATTTGGTCTATGATGAATGAAATTTGGTCCACGGCAAAATGGCAGATGAATTTCGGTCTGTGACAAAATGGCAGCATTAACAATTGAAATGCAGTCTACGACAAAATGGCAGCATTAACAATTGAAATGCAGTCGCCGATCTTGCCAAAACCAGCACAAACCAAGATTTCTTCACTAGAAAACCAAAATTTCTCCCCACAAACTGACTACACAATTGAGTCAAAACACTTAAACATATTAGGACCTATAGAGGACTGACATATAGGTTATTTAATCGCTTCAGCCCCTGAAGATTTTGCCCCCTTCCTGACCAGAGCACGGCGTCGCTTTAACTGACAATTGCGCGGTCGTGCGATGTTGCACCCAAACAAAATTGATGTGCTTTTTCCCACAAATAGAGCTTTCTTTTGGTGGTATTTGATCACCTCTGCGGTTTTTATTCTATGCGCTATAAACAAAAAAAAGCAACAATTTTGAAAAAAACGCAATATTTTTTACATTTTGCTATAATAAATATCCCCCAAAAAGATATAAAAAAACTATTTTTTTCCTCGGTTTAGGCCGATATGTATTCTTCTACATATTTTTGGAAAAAAAAATTGCAATAAGCGTATATTGATTGGTTTGCGCAAAAGTTATAGCGTCTACAAAATAGGGGATAGTTTATGGCATTTTTATTATTTATTTTTTTTACTAGTAATGGCGATTTTTATCGGGACTGCGACATTATGGTGAACACGTTAGACAATTTTGACACATTTTTGGGACCAATGGCATTTTTAGAGCGATCAGTGCTAGAAAAATGCATTGATTACTGTGGGAAAAAAACTGGGGAATGTGGGACTTTAAATGAGGCACAAAAGCGTGCCTCCATCCCTATATTTGGATGCATCAAAAGGAAGGTGGGACTTTGAATTGAAGCGGTTGAAATGCAGAGGTGATGGTATATAAAAAGTTTTATTTGTATAAATTATTAAATTTCCATTTGTTACATATATGCACAAGATGTAAACACGGTAATACAAGGGTGTAAAGCATAAACTAAATAGGATAAAATTCAAAACAATCAAGTAGATAGTGTGTGACAGCAAAACGGCCTAAACAAGCCCAACACAGCATGCCCGGCACCTGTGTAAATGATCACATGATAGAAATCTGAGGTAGCTAGGTTCATAAAGGTATCATCATGGGCCATTGTGTCTGTGGCATCATGTAGCTCTACGCGTTTCGTGGATTCGTTTCCACTCGTCAGGAGCAGATGCACTGGATCCCTGTAAATATAGTAAATGAGGTAAACCACACTCTGTTTGAAGGTGAAAACTATTAATTAAATTTAAAAGATTTAACCCAGTACACTCACCAACCCCGGTAGTAAGCGCAGCATGGGGCGAGCGAGACATGGCGAATCGGGAGCATAGACCACATCACGGGAGCTGAGGCGGCGTGGTAATACACAACTAACTTGGGGAGATGTAAGGGTGCCTGTGAGGGTTTCCATGTGCAAGGGTGCTGGCATGTGATACTGCAATTGAGGATGTCTGGAAACAAATGAAGAATTGTACTGTGAGATGAAAAGTGTGGAATGGAGTGATGAAAGTGTGAGAAAAAAAAAAAAAAAAAAAAAAAAACAAATTGAAGTGTGTGTGAGGTGAAGTGGTGAATTGGGTGATAAGTGTGTGCATCCCATTTGTCCGCATGTGTAGATGGTGGCAAAGAAGAATGTAATAGGTAAGTGAAAAAAGGTTATGTGTGAATGAGGTGAGCTGACCTGAATGTAAGTGTAACTGTGAAAAATTAATTAACTTATTGATGCAAACAAAAAAGTAAAGGTGAAATTGACAAACGTGCAATGGCATTCAGGGCGAACAAAAATGGACCTGACTCAAAGGACACTTACCCAAGTAGCACACCATGCAACACCAAGCGATGGAGTGGCTGGTGTGCAGGAGCTCCAGGTGGAGACCAGCCAAGTGAATAGCCGGCTCCGACTGAAGGTGTAGGGTATATACGCCGCCAACGCCACGTGCGTGAACATGGGGGGGGCGAGAGGCGGCGTCCGCACCCGAGCCGGAACGCTCGGAGATTGGCGCCGAAACGCCCCCACATGCGTCACGCAGTTGGTGCTCTCAGCGGCAGCGTGATGACGTCATGTCCGACGCCACACGCTGGACGTGAGGACCGTGGCGCCGATGCGCGAAGGGGCGTCCGCCCGACTCTCAGGACACAACAGTGCAGGGAGAAAGGGGAGGACCCACGAGGCGCATCGCAGCTCCCGCGAATGTGGAAAAGAGCCCCCCACACACCACGAACAAGCTCAAAAAACCCCCCAAACCCGCACGCACCACCAGTGCGGCAAAAACACATGGATATTGTAATCAAGTTGTATAAATAGTCAAAGTAGAAAAAGGGGTTTAAACCAATTGAGTTTGTGCCGGGAATGCCAAAATGTTGCTGTCACTAGTAAGCAGGTAAATACATACACCAATGTACCCAGTACTTCTTGGCTGACTCAAATGTGCAAGTCCCTATGTGGGGAATGTAAACATCTGAGAATGCACCTCACGCGTGGATAGCAGGGGAACACTGCTAATCCAACTTTTCAACCGCTTCCATCCCTATCTATAATGGGAAAAAACTGGGGAATGTGGGACTTTAAATGAGGCACAAAAGCGTGCCTCCATCCCTATATTTGGATGCATCAAAAGGAAGGTGGGACTTTGAATTGAAGCGGTTGAAATGCAGAGGTGATGGTATATAAAAAGTTTTATTTGTATAAATTATTAAATTTCCATTTGTTACATATATGCACAAGATGTAAACACGGTAATACAAGGGTGTAAAGCATAAACTAAATAGGATAAAATTCAAAACAATCAAGTAGATAGTGTGTGACAGCAAAACGGCCTAAACAAGCCCAACACAGCATGCCCGGCACCTGTGTAAATGATCACATGATAGAAATCTGAGGTAGCTAGGTTCATAAAGGTATCATCATGGGCCATTGTGTCTGTGGCATCATGTAGCTCTACGCGTTTCGTGGATTCGTTTCCACTCGTCAGGAGCAGATGCACTGGATCCCTGTAAATATAGTAAATGAGGTAAACCACACTCTGTTTGAAGGTGAAAACTATTAATTAAATTTAAAAGATTTAACCCAGTACACTCACCAACCCCGGTAGTAAGCGCAGCATGGGGCGAGCGAGACATGGCGAATCGGGAGCATAGACCACATCACGGGAGCTGAGGCGGCGTGGTAATACACAACTAACTTGGGGAGATGTAAGGGTGCCTGTGAGGGTTTCCATGTGCAAGGGTGCTGGCATGTGATACTGCAATTGAGGATGTCTGGAAACAAATGAAGAATTGTACTGTGAGATGAAAAGTGTGGAATGGAGTGATGAAAGTGTGAGAAAAAAAAAAAAAAAAAAAACAAATTGAAGTGTGTGTGAGGTGAAGTGGTGAATTGGGTGATAAGTGTGTGCATCCCATTTGTCCGCATGTGTAGATGGTGGCAAAGAAGAATGTAATAGGTAAGTGAAAAAAGGTTATGTGTGAATGAGGTGAGCTGACCTGAATGTAAGTGTAACTGTGAAAAATTAATTAACTTATTGATGCAAACAAAAAAGTAAAGGTGAAATTGACAAACGTGCAATGGCATTCAGGGCGAACAAAAATGGACCTGACTCAAAGGACACTTACCCAAGTAGCACACCATGCAACACCAAGCGATGGAGTGGCTGGTGTGCAGGAGCTCCAGGTGGAGACCAGCCAAGTGAATAGCCGGCTCCGACTGAAGGTGTAGGGTATATACGCCGCCAACGCCACGTGCGTGAACATGGGGGGGGCGAGAGGCGGCGTCCGCACCCGAGCCGGAACGCTCGGAGATTGGCGCCGAAACGCCCCCACATGCGTCACGCAGTTGGTGCTCTCAGCGGCAGCGTGATGACGTCATGTCCGACGCCACACGCTGGACGTGAGGACCGTGGCGCCGATGCGCGAAGGGGCGTCCGCCCGACTCTCAGGACACAACAGTGCAGGGAGAAAGGGGAGGACCCACGAGGCGCATCGCAGCTCCCGCGAATGTGGAAAAGAGCCCCCCACACACCACGAACAAGCTCAAAAAACCCCCCAAACCCGCACGCACCACCAGTGCGGCAAAAACACATGGATATTGTAATCAAGTTGTATAAATAGTCAAAGTAGAAAAAGGGGTTTAAACCAATTGAGTTTGTGCCGGGAATGCCAAAATGTTGCTGTCACTAGTAAGCAGGTAAATACATACACCAATGTACCCAGTACTTCTTGGCTGACTCAAATGTGCAAGTCCCTATGTGGGGAATGTAAACATCTGAGAATGCACCTCACGCGTGGATAGCAGGGGAACACTGCTAATCCAACTTTTCAACCGCTTCCATCCCTATCTATAATGGGAAAAAACTGGGGAATGTGGGACTTTAAATGAGGCACAAAAGCGTGCCTCCATCCCTATATTTGGATGCATCAAAAGGAAGGTGGGACTTTGAATTGAAGCGGTTGAAATGCAGAGGTGATGGTATATAAAAAGTTTTATTTGTATAAATTATTAAATTTCCATTTGTTACATATATGCACAAGATGTAAACACGGTAATACAAGGGTGTAAAGCATAAACTAAATAGGATAAAATTCAAAACAATCAAGTAGATAGTGTGTGACAGCAAAACGGCCTAAACAAGCCCAACACAGCATGCCCGGCACCTGTGTAAATGATCACATGATAGAAATCTGAGGTAGCTAGGTTCATAAAGGTATCATCATGGGCCATTGTGTCTGTGGCATCATGTAGCTCTACGCGTTTCGTGGATTCGTTTCCACTCGTCAGGAGCAGATGCACTGGATCCCTGTAAATATAGTAAATGAGGTAAACCACACTCTGTTTGAAGGTGAAAACTATTAATTAAATTTAAAAGATTTAACCCAGTACACTCACCAACCCCGGTAGTAAGCGCAGCATGGGGCGAGCGAGACATGGCGAATCGGGAGCATAGACCACATCACGGGAGCTGAGGCGGCGTGGTAATACACAACTAACTTGGGGAGATGTAAGGGTGCCTGTGAGGGTTTCCATGTGCAAGGGTGCTGGCATGTGATACTGCAATTGAGGATGTCTGGAAACAAATGAAGAATTGTACTGTGAGATGAAAAGTGTGGAATGGAGTGATGAAAGTGTGAGAAAAAAAAAAAAAAAAAAAACAAATTGAAGTGTGTGTGAGGTGAAGTGGTGAATTGGGTGATAAGTGTGTGCATCCCATTTGTCCGCATGTGTAGATGGTGGCAAAGAAGAATGTAATAGGTAAGTGAAAAAAGGTTATGTGTGAATGAGGTGAGCTGACCTGAATGTAAGTGTAACTGTGAAAAATTAATTAACTTATTGATGCAAACAAAAAAGTAAAGGTGAAATTGACAAACGTGCAATGGCATTCAGGGCGAACAAAAATGGACCTGACTCAAAGGACACTTACCCAAGTAGCACACCATGCAACACCAAGCGATGGAGTGGCTGGTGTGCAGGAGCTCCAGGTGGAGACCAGCCAAGTGAATAGCCGGCTCCGACTGAAGGTGTAGGGTATATACGCCGCCAACGCCACGTGCGTGAACATGGGGGGGGCGAGAGGCGGCGTCCGCACCCGAGCCGGAACGCTCGGAGATTGGCGCCGAAACGCCCCCACATGCGTCACGCAGTTGGTGCTCTCAGCGGCAGCGTGATGACGTCATGTCCGACGCCACACGCTGGACGTGAGGACCGTGGCGCCGATGCGCGAAGGGGCGTCCGCCCGACTCTCAGGACACAACAGTGCAGGGAGAAAGGGGAGGACCCACGAGGCGCATCGCAGCTCCCGCGAATGTGGAAAAGAGCCCCCCACACACCACGAACAAGCTCAAAAAACCCCCCAAACCCGCACGCACCACCAGTGCGGCAAAAACACATGGATATTGTAATCAAGTTGTATAAATAGTCAAAGTAGAAAAAGGGGTTTAAACCAATTGAGTTTGTGCCGGGAATGCCAAAATGTTGCTGTCACTAGTAAGCAGGTAAATACATACACCAATGTACCCAGTACTTCTTGGCTGACTCAAATGTGCAAGTCCCTATGTGGGGAATGTAAACATCTGAGAATGCACCTCACGCGTGGATAGCAGGGGAACACTGCTAATCCAACTTTTCAACCGCTTCCATCCCTATCTATAATGGGAAAAAACTGGGGAATGTGGGACTTTAAATGAGGCACAAAAGCGTGCCTCCATCCCTATATTTGGATGCATCAAAAGGAAGGTGGGACTTTGAATTGAAGCGGTTGAAATGCAGAGGTGATGGTATATAAAAAGTTTTATTTGTATAAATTATTAAATTTCCATTTGTTACATATATGCACAAGATGTAAACACGGTAATACAAGGGTGTAAAGCATAAACTAAATAGGATAAAATTCAAAACAATCAAGTAGATAGTGTGTGACAGCAAAACGGCCTAAACAAGCCCAACACAGCATGCCCGGCACCTGTGTAAATGATCACATGATAGAAATCTGAGGTAGCTAGGTTCATAAAGGTATCATCATGGGCCATTGTGTCTGTGGCATCATGTAGCTCTACGCGTTTCGTGGATTCGTTTCCACTCGTCAGGAGCAGATGCACTGGATCCCTGTAAATATAGTAAATGAGGTAAACCACACTCTGTTTGAAGGTGAAAACTATTAATTAAATTTAAAAGATTTAACCCAGTACACTCACCAACCCCGGTAGTAAGCGCAGCATGGGGCGAGCGAGACATGGCGAATCGGGAGCATAGACCACATCACGGGAGCTGAGGCGGCGTGGTAATACACAACTAACTTGGGGAGATGTAAGGGTGCCTGTGAGGGTTTCCATGTGCAAGGGTGCTGGCATGTGATACTGCAATTGAGGATGTCTGGAAACAAATGAAGAATTGTACTGTGAGATGAAAAGTGTGGAATGGAGTGATGAAAGTGTGAGAAAAAAAAAAAAAAAAACAAATTGAAGTGTGTGTGAGGTGAAGTGGTGAATTGGGTGATAAGTGTGTGCATCCCATTTGTCCGCATGTGTAGATGGTGGCAAAGAAGAATGTAATAGGTAAGTGAAAAAAGGTTATGTGTGAATGAGGTGAGCTGACCTGAATGTAAGTGTAACTGTGAAAAATTAATTAACTTATTGATGCAAACAAAAAAGTAAAGGTGAAATTGACAAACGTGCAATGGCATTCAGGGCGAACAAAAATGGACCTGACTCAAAGGACACTTACCCAAGTAGCACACCATGCAACACCAAGCGGTGGAGTGGCTGGTGTGCAGGAGCTCCAGGTGGAGACCAGCCAAGTGAATAGCCGGCTCCGACTGAAGGTGTAGGGTATATACGCCGCCAACGCCACGTGCGTGAACATGGGGGGGGCGAGAGGCATTCATTCAGGTCAGCTCACCTCATTCACACATAACCTTTTTTCACTTACCTATTACATTCTTCTTTGCCACCATCTACACATGCGGACAAATGGGATGCACACACTTATCACCCAATTCACCACTTCACCTCACACACACTTCAATTTGTTTTTTTTTTTTTTTTTTTCTCACACTTTCATCACTCCATTCCACACTTTTCATCTCACAGTACAATTCTTCATTTGTTTCCAGACATCCTCAATTGCAGTATCACATGCCAGCACCCTTGCACATGGAAACCCTCACAGGCACCCTTACATCTCCCCAAGTTAGTTGTGTATTACCACGCCGCCTCAGCTCCCGTGATGTGGTCTATGCTCCCGATTCGCCATGTCTCGCTCGCCCCATGCTGCGCTTACTACCGGGGTTGGTGAGTGTACTGGGTTAAATCTTTTAAATTTAATTAATAGTTTTCACCTTCAAACAGAGTGTGGTTTACCTCATTTACTATATTTACAGGGATCCAGTGCATCTGCTCCTGACGAGTGGAAACGAATCCACGAAACGCGTAGAGCTACATGATGCCACAGACACAATGGCCCATGATGATACCTTTATGAACCTAGCTACCTCAGATTTCTATCATGTGATCATTTACACAGGTGCCGGGCATGCTGTGTTGGGCTTGTTTAGGCCGTTTTGCTGTCACACACTATCTACTTGATTGTTTTGAATTTTATCCTATTTAGTTTATGCTTTACACCCTTGTATTACCGTGTTTACATCTTGTGCATATATGTAACAAATGGAAATTTAATAATTTATACAAATAAAACTTTTTATATACCATCACCTCTGCATTTCAACCGCTTCAATTCAAAGTCCCACCTTCCTTTTGATGCATTGATTACTGTAAAAATGTCACTGGCAGGGAAGGGGTTAACCCTAGGGGCAATCAAGGTGTTAATTGTGTTCCCTAGTGTGTGTTCTAACTGAAGGGGGGAGTGGACTGTGTAAGGGAAGAGATAGATTGCTGTTCATACTCTGTATGAACAGACAGACAGTCTGCCACTTCTCCCCTCAGAGAACCGGAAACTGTGTTTACACACACACACAGATCCCAGTTCTTCGTGTGCCCCGAGCGATCGCGGGAGCCCAGCGGTGATCGCGACCGCCGGGTACTTGCATCGGCTTCGTAAGTTGAGCAGGAGTTGCTTGCCCCTAGCGGGGACATAACGTTGTTTCGCCCAGCCGTGCCATTCTGCCGCAGTACAACTGTGGCGTCTGGTCGGCAAGTGGTTAAGTAACCAGTATATCCAAAAAATGCCAAAATACATAAAACACAAAATAACACAACTTAAACTTGCACTCCTGTTCCCAAATATAAACAATACTTAGCTCTGAAAGTTGGAGGTCAACAGATACACAGGACAATCAGCAACACTGGTTGCACCTCCTCCCACAACAACATGGTCAATTGCATATGCAGCAGCCATTTTAAAATACGTGCTTACTCATACACACAGCATACAGTTACTTATACCAAACACTCAAATCATACAATTACCTATACCAAACACTTTAGGTTTGTATTAATTGGGACCTAATAGAGGACTTAAATATAGGTTCCCTCCCAATCAACAGACCTACCTACAATGACAAAAATATAACATACAATTACAATCCCACCATTATACAGAAAAACAAAAAAAAGGTTCTTTTGCCTAGTAGAATTTACCTGTTACAGCGGACAGAGAATCAAGATCCTGAACACAAAACAGCAAAAATGTTTAAAAAAACTTGAAGTATGGTTGTCTTACTTTTGCTAGTCTGGTTATAGATCCCCTATCCCCCTCGAGGTCCACTGGATTAGGAAGTTATGTTGGCTCCAGTCTGGCCTTCCATCTGTTGTGGACAGTTATAAGCTGTGCCTATAAGCAAATCATTCTGTTATTATATTAAAAAGCACAATTATAACTCTTGTATAATGCCGGGAAAGCGCGCTTGTATCACAGTAACACAGACAGATGCTGGTATCACGTTGAGCTTAGAAAAGTCCTTCTGAATAGGACATTCTCTCTTTATAGTGTATAAACAGGGATAACAAAAGAGGGTGGTGGCTTCACAATCAGCCAATTAGACACTTGTGTACCTTCAAAAGAACCAGACACATGTATATATTCAAATAGATATGCAGTAGTGACTTATGCAATTGGCCGTGTGCAGAGCCATGTGGGCAGTTTCTTGCTGAGACACAATGTGCCTCACATTGTGAACACTACAAACATGGCTCCGACCATGACCGTGTGCATATTCCCACAGCTACCATTGTTGCAAACCATACTCTACCATGGCTCAGCTAACCATAATTTTGTATGGTTATGCAATTGTTCCCATGTATGCGGGTCTGCTTGCTGGAAGCGTAGATGCAGTCGCCATGAGGTGGCCAGTCTATTTGTGAGGCATAATTGAACATCCCTTAAAGGGCGAAAAGATCTCACGTCCACGGGAAGGTTTCCACAACCAACGGTCCTTTACCGGTGTCTGTATGTGCGGACACGCTCGCATGAGCGTATTGCAGCAAAACACTTGACACTGGGGGACATCTGAAAATATACATTAAAAAACAATTCCACAACAATAAAGGATGGGGGGAATTGCAATCCCTCTGATTTTGCTACCCAATCCCAAATTATTAAAGTTAGATTCCTCCAAAAAGGCTTTTCTGAGAGACAGCTGGATAGGATAATACAGGAGGTGGGTCTTTACATAGAGAAGATTGCTTGAGAGATAGATCTAAATAAATGGTAAATGACACACAACAGTAGGGGTTTATTTAAGACTATCATTGTTAGTATAAAGAAGTTGCATTTATTTTTCAAAAACACTGGCATGTATTACATATGGACAGAGTGTTGGGGCCTGTATTACCTCATTTACCTTCAGACACATGCGAGAAGGCCCTGAATTTTGGTAATAGGATTGTAAAATGAATACTGGATTGTCTTGGGAGAAAATCATTGTTTCCTGATGGAAAATATTTCTTGGTATGCTGTAGATGTACAGTAAAGCATGTAAAACAGTCAATGCTAGGAATTGTATGGACTTTGTTTCCCATATAGATAAGAAGGTAATTTCTGGGGCGTGGCTTGGCACATGGAGGATATGGTTGCATATTGAAGGAGCTCCAAGGCTTCAGCTGCTCCCAGCTCAGCTCCCTACCTCTTGCAGCCATGATAATAGGCAAGGTAACCAGGCCTACTCCTCACAGTCACCTGCACTGTCCATCTACCTTATCGGCTGCCTGCAATATCTCAAAATATATTATAAGACAGGTTTCTTCTTGGAGCAGCCTGCGTAGAGACAAGATCTTAACTTAACTCTAGTCGGGAAGATACTGGAGAGTTTAATAAAAGACCACATACTGTAGATGAGTTCTTGTTAGAAAAAAAAATTTTTAAACAACTGACAGCATGGATTCATGAAAGACAAAAGCTGTGAAACAAATTTGATTTCTGTTTACAAGGAAGTAACAATCAGAAAAATAAAAGGATATTCAGCACTGACACATACAAAATAAAATTAATATGAAATGCAAGCTAGCACTCAAGGTCAACTCAAATAACACCTCAAATAGACATGCAAAATGGAAACAGTGCAGTGCAATTCTAAATGTCCATAATAAATTCCTAAATGAAATTAATAAATACAAAAGTCCAGATAGGTGCATGTGGGAACGGCACAAATCTTAATTCTGTACGGTGCAGTGAAGAGTAAGACGATACATCCAGTGATAGTGATCCCTCCACCACAGGTAAAGCTGGCCTCTTACCTCTTGGATTCGACCTGAGAGAGGTCACAAAGCAATAAGCAGAAAGCAGATCACCAGGTAAAATACACTCTGGATAATGTCTTCAAATCCACACTTTGGTTAAACTTTAGATGCTCCACAAGATAAAAACAGAGGGAGAAGAACCTAGTGCTCTCTGTCTAACATTTTATTGAAATAAAATATAAGTAAACTCACATTTAGCCACACTCAGAACCGAGTGTCAGCATACAAACATGTAGATAAACCATCAAGATGGCCACGGGTGACATCACATGTGACTTCTGACACACACACACACACACACTCAGCGGCAACAAACTATATAGGTTTTCAAAAGATTTTAAAAGCCTTTACAGGTTACAACTTTAGATTTACAGAGGAGGTCTACTGCTAGAATTACTGCCCTCGATCTGACGTTAGCGGTGATACCTCACATGCATGGTGCAATTGCTGTTTACTAGGGATGAGCCGAACACCCCCCTGTTCGGTTCGCACCAGAACATGCGAACAGGAAAAAAATTCGTTCGAACACGCGAACGCCGTTAAAGTCTATGGGACACGAACATGAATAATCAAAAGTGTTAATTTTAAAGGCTAATATGCAAGTTATTGTCATAAAAAGTGTTTGGGGACCCGGGTCCTCCCCCAGGGGACATGAATCAATGCAAAAAAAAGTTTTAAAAACGGCCGTTTTTTCAGGAGCAGTGATTTTAATAATGCTTAAAGTCAAACAATAAAAGTGTAATATCCCTTTAAATTTCATACCTGGGGGGTGTCTATAGTATGCCTGTAAAAGGGCGCATGTTTCCCGTGTTTAGAACAGTCTGACAGCAAAGTGACATTTTGAAGGAAAAAACACATTTAAAACTACCGCGGCTATTGCATTGCCGACAATACACATAGAAGTTCATTGATAAAAACGGCATGGGAATTCCCCACAGGGGAACCCCGAACCAAAATAAAAAAAAAAAAAATGATGTGGGAGTCCCCCTAAATTCCATACAAGGCCCTTCAGGTCTGGTATGGATATTAAGGGGAACCCCAGCCAAAATTTTAAAAAAAAATTGACGTGGGGTTCCCCCTAAATTCCATACCAGACCCTTCAGGTCTGGTATGGATTTTAAGGGGAACCCCGCGCCAAAAAAAAAAAAAAAACGGCGTGGGGTCCCCCTAAAAATCCATACCAGACCCTTATCCGAGCACGCAACCTGGCAGGCCGCAGGAAAAGAGGGGGGGACGAGAGTGCGGCCCCCCCCCCCTCCTGAACCGTACCAGGCCACATGCCCTCAACATTGGGAGGGTGCTTTGGGGTAGCCCCCCAAAACACCTTGTCCCCATGTTGATGAGGACAAGGGCCTCATCCTCACAACCGTGGCCGGTGGTTGTGAGGGTCTGCGGGCGGGGGGCTTATCGGAATCTGGAAGCCCCCTTTAACAAGGGGACCCCCAGATCCCGGCCCCCCCCCTGTGTGAAATGGTAAGGGGGTACTTACCCCTACCATTTCACTAAAAAACTGTCAAAAATGTTAAAAATGACAAGAGACAGTTTTTGACAATTCCTTTATTTAAATGCTTCTTCTTTCTTCTTTCATCTTCTTCTTCTTCTGGTTCTTCTGGCTCTTCTGGTTCTTCCTCCGGCGTTCTCGTCCAGCATCTTCTCCGCGGCGTCTTCTATCTTCTTCTCCTCGGGCCGCTCCGCACCCATGGCATGGGGGGGAGGCTCCCGCTCTTCTCTTCATCTTCTTCTCTTCTTCATCTTCTTCCTCTTCTTCTTCTTCCTTCTTCTCTTCTTCTCTTCTTCTCTTCTTCCTGTCTTCTCCGGGCCGCTCCGCAATCCATGCTGTGGCATGGAGGGAGGCTCCCGCTGTGTGACGGCGTCTCTTCGTCTGACGGTTCTTAAATAACGGGGGGCGGGGCCACCCGATGACCCCGCCCCCCTCTGACGCACGGTGACATGACGGGACTTCCCTGTGGCATTCCCCGTGACGTCACAGGGAAGTCCCTCAAGTCACCGTGCGTCAGAGGGGGGCGGGGTCACCGGATGGCCCCGCCCCCCGTTATTTAAGAACCGTCAGACGAAGAGACGCCGTCACACAGCGGGAGCCTCCCTCCATGCCACAGCATGGATTGCGGAGCGGCCCGGAGAAGACAGGAAGAAGAGAAGAAGAGAAGAAGGAAGAAGAAGAAGAAGAAGAAGAAGAAGATGATGAAGAAGAGAAGAAGATGAAGAGAAGAGCGGGAGCCTCCCCTCATGCCATGGGTGCGGAGCGGCCCGAGGAGAAGAAGATAGAAGACGCCGCGGAGAAGATGCTGGACGAGAACGCCGGAGGAAGAACCAGAAGAGCCAGAAGAACCAGAAGAAGAAGAAGATGAAGGAAGAAAGAAGAAAGAAGAAGCATTTAAATAAAGGAATTGTCAAAAACTGTCTCTTGTCATTTTTAACATTTTTGACAGTTTTTTAGTGAAATGGTAGGGGTAAGTACCCCCTTACCATTTCACACAGGGGGGGGGCCGGGATCTGGGGGTCCCCTTGTTAAAGGGGGCTTCCAGATTCCGATAAGCCCCCCGCCCGCAGACCCTCACAACCACCGGCCACGGTTGTGAGGATGAGGCCCTTGTCCTCATCAACATGGGGACAAGGTGTTTTGGGGGGCTACCCCAAAGCACCCTCCCAATGTTGAGGGCATGTGGCCTGGTACGGTTCAGGAGGGGGGGGGGGCCGCACTCTCGTCCCCCCCTCTTTTCCTGCGGCCTGCCAGGTTGCGTGCTCGGATAAGGGTCTGGTATGGATTTTTAGGGGGACCCCACGCCGTTTTTTTTTTTTTTTTTGGCGCGGGGTTCCCCTTAAAATCCATACCAGACCTGAAGGGTCTGGTATGGAATTTAGGGGGAACCCCACGTCAATTTTTTTTTTAAATTTTGGCTGGGGTTCCCCTTAATATCCATACCAGACCTGAAGGGCCTTGTATGGAATTTAGGGGGACCCCCACATCATTTTTTTTTTTTTTATTTTGGTTCGGGGTTCCCCTGTGGGGAATTCCCATGCCGTTTTTATCAATGAACTTCTATGTGTATTGTCGGCAATGCAATAGCCGCGGGTAGTTTTAAATGAGTTTTTTCCTTCCAAATGTCATTTTGCTGTCAGACTGTTCTAAACACGGGAAACATGCGCCCCTTTACAGGCATACTATAGACACCCCCCAGGTACGAAATTTAAAGGGATATTACACTTTTATTGTTTGACTTTAAGCATTAATAAAATCACTGCTCCTGAAAAAACGTCCGTTTTTAAAACTTTTTTTTGCATTGATCCATGTCCCCTGGGGCAGGACCCGGGTCCCCAAACACTTTTTATGACAATAACTTGCATATAAGCCTTTAAAATTAGCACTTTTGATTTCTCCCATAGACTTTTAAAGGGTGTTCCGCGGCATTCGAATTTGCCGCGAACACCCCAAATTGTTCGCTGTTCGGCGAACTTGCGAACAGCCAATGTTCGAGTAGAACATGAGTTCGACTCGAACTCGAAGCTCATCCCTACTGTTTACATATGACAAGAGGCCGGCGCTTGCGTTCACCTTTGTTTACGGGAAACAGGGGTGCTTTTTTTTAATTTTTCATTTTGTTTTTTGTTTTATTTTTACACTGTCCCTTTCATTTTTTCTTTTATCATTCTTCTTGTTATCACAGGGAATTTAAATATCCCCTATGATAGCAATATGTAGTGACAGGTACTCTTTTTTGAAAAAATTGGCGTCTATTAGACTCTAGATCTCTCCTCAGCCTTTAAAGCATCTGACCACGTGAAGATTGGTGTGATAAGATGCTTTCCCAATTTCCCAGTGGCTCAATTTATATCTGGCAAAACCGAAGTTATGAAATGCTTCTGGTTTCTTAGGCCATAGAGATGATTGCAGCCATTCTAGTCTTCGATCATCTCTATGGTCAGCTGGCAGAACCACTGGCTGCAGTCTCGGGTTCCCCAGTGGCACAGGAGAGCCTGAGAAAACCATGGAAGATGGCGGGGGGGACGGACGTTCCCTCCCACTGCTTGTAAAAGCAGTCTACCAGCTAATTAGATAAGAAAATAGATCTGTACGCTATATTAGTGACACTGGTGACAGGGGGAGAAAGGGTTAACTGGGGGGCAATCAAGGGGTTAAACCTTTAATAGGGGGTTATTGGGGGGGTACTCTAAACCTACCTGGGCCTACCACTAACTGCCCTAACACTATTTAGTGTGACAACAATACAGTGATCAGTAAAAAATCTGAAAACTGCAATTGGTGACACAGTGACAGGGAGTGAAGGGGTTAACTGGGGGATGATCAAGGGGTTAATTGTGTGCCTACATGTCCTGGTGTCAGGTTGCTGCTTGGTGTACACAGTGATGTCTTCTCCTCTCAAGCTGAAACCGAAAAGGTCTCCACCAGTGGAGATTACATCACTTCACCATGATGACATCACCTCTGCCTGTGTTTACATCTTACAGGCAGAGGAGGTTCTTCATTCGCTAGAACTGATAAGCAGGTCCAGGCCAGAAATCATTGGCCTGGACCTGTAGACTGATCGGTTCTGTAACTAATCAGAACGCAACGGGCACGATTCGTGCAGCGTTGCCAGCCTGCAGCAGTAAATGTACGTGAGATAGTCGGCAAGTGGTTAATAATTTTTGCATCAACACTTTTCTAAGTTGCCCCGGGGATTGTTCTAAATAACTGTTAATAATGTATGTTTAACTGTGTACCTGCTCAAAATGCCTACTGTTGCCAGTACAGCTATGTTGCATTGGAATTTACTCTTTAAGGAAATTAATAATTTCCTTCTTAAGCCTACCCGTACTTTGGTTTATATATATTTTTGAGAGGTGCTGATCCCCTATCACCAGTTTGTCTGTTAGCTTTTAGGTGACCTGCAAGCCTTTCACCTCTGGTATATGGTTAAACTTCTCCACTTATTAGTGACAATTTTGTTGCTGATAGCCGTATTTTTGGTGACCCTCACAGTACCCCCACTAAGTAGAATAGCATTCTGCTCCTTAGGAACCGTTTGTTTATATCTACATGATTGTGCCTTGTAGGTTAATAATCTTAGGCAGATATCTCTATACCCATCTTATTGCACATTGATATGGGTTCTCTCCTTTTTTCATCTCACCTATCCTTCTTCTTCTCTTTCCCTCAATCACCAAACCTACCCCCTCCCTTTTTTTCGTCCATGACACGGCCATAATTATGGCATATTCTGCCCTAGACAACTGTTCTTCAGTTGTTTCACATAATCTCCAGGGACTGAATATTTCTAAAACGAGAATAGGTCTCTTGAGGAAATTGCAAACCTCAATTTGACTTCCTACAAGAGACACATTTCAAAGCTAGTCAAATCCCTAGCATCACCTCTAAATTATTTAACACTGCACACCATGCAACCAAATCTCACTTCTAAAACAAAAGGTGTATCTAGTCATGTCAGCAAAGAGACTCCTTTTTTTTCTATTGCAGCAACTGTCCGACCCAGAGGGTAGGTTCATTTTTATTTCGTTTTTATGGGGGTAAATGAATTACTATAGCCAATGTATAGTTCCCTAAGTAGTCGCATGTTTCCTTCTGTAGACACATTGTCCACTTGTCCAGGAATTGTCCTGGTTTGTGACAGGTTGTATTCTTGGGTGAGAATTTAATGTCCCACTCAATCCTCTCCAGGATATCTCCAATGGGAAAACCAATGTTACGTATAGAATCTTGCAGATGATCAAAAACGTACCAAGATCCTTGACGTCAGTCGATGCATGGAGTTCATTCCACCCAACAAAGACTATACTTACTATTCAATCCCTCGTGCTAAATATTCACAGATTAATTACCTGTTCTTAATGTAAAGAGACTTACCCACCTTGCGAGCAGCAAATATAGGTATCTAATCAATCTCTGATCACTCCCCATTATCCATCATGTTGGACTGTTCTACCACTCAACCTAAATTATTCCACTGGCATCTCAACACTTCACTGCTGACTGATCCTACTTGATCCTGCTACCCATGCTCACATAGCTAATTACAAATTATTTTCAGGACAATATCTCAAGAGATACCTTCCCAATGACTGTTTGGGAGGAAACACAAAAGAGGAATAGGTGGGAGGGCGCATGCGCGGCAGCTCCTGACATGGATGTCTAGTCAGTGAGCTCCGTCCCACTCCAGCCATCTGAGGCCGCCAGCACGCCGAGCACCCCCGCTCTCCGCACACATCAACCCCCGGCGGGTAGCAGACATCCCGCAGACCCCCCCGATGCACTCGGGGACAGTGAGGAGAAGCCTCACTCTTTCATTTGAGCCTGTGAACAAGCGGGCCGCGAGTCACAAGATGGCAGCCGCTCCACCTCACACAGCCCGGGATCGCATGACAGGCAATCAGAACGCAGCTCCATCTCCTCCACAGACACTCGGCTCCAAAGTGAGTACAGCTGCTCTGGGCCCTATCTCCCCTGCATCCTCAGAATCCCTGCTGGAACAGACCCTAGAAGAACTCGGTGTCTCCCCCATGGAAGCAGCCCCCCCCCCAGCCCCAGCAGCTAATACAGCCCGGGGATTCAGGCCTAGTTCTGCCTGCATCCATGGCTGACATGTTTACTAAATTTGCTGAGCTCCTGGACATGGGTCTCCAAAACACAGCCACTAAGATTACCAACGACATCAAAGCAGACCTACACACCATAGGATCCCGCATAGAGATAATAGAAACCCACCTTGAAACTACCATTGCTAGAACGAATCAAAATACTAACTGTATCCAGACCCTACAAGATCAACTCGAGACAGCGCATGCTAAAATCGACGACCTTGAGAACAGAAACAGACGCTACAACTTTAGGGTCCGAGGCCTTCCAGAATTCTATAAAGATGTCCCTGATGCCATTCATTCCTTCATTAAGGAACTTATTCCTGAAATCCCGCTTCACAGGTTGGAGCTTGATCGAGCACATAGAGCCCTGCGCCCGCCGAGGTCAGATGGTCTCCCAAGGGACGTAGTGGTGAAACCACATTTTTATACTGTTAAAGAAGAGGTGATGCGCAAATCCAGAGCCCTACCTCAACTATCGTTTCAGGGTCATGAGCTCCAAGTCTTTGCTGATTTGTCGCCAGCAACCATTCAAAAGAGAAGAGCCCTCAAACCACTGCTCAACATCTTGATAGAAAAAGAAATCAAATATTGGTGGCTCTTCCCATTTCAACTGAAGTTCATCTACAAGGGCAAACCCTACACGTTTGCATCCATACGGGAGGGAGAAAATCTTCTTCTGAAACTGGGACTCATCAGACAAGACCCAAATCTCCAACCTTCTGGACAGGCTCATTACTCATCAAAAAGACAACTACCTACTAGTCCTCTACAGCCGGTATGGGAAACCACTAGATCCAAGAAGTCTAAGGAAACACCTCCACCCTGAGAAGCTCAGACCTCCTGGACCTCATGTTTATTTTTCCCTAATTACAGGGACAGCCCATTCTTCTTTTTAATCCACCTGGGCTACGTTGAACTAGTGTGTACCCCCGTTCTTCTATATATAATTTTTGCCTCAGTGTGGTCGGACACGGGTGATCCCTGCCCCTAAGGGCTCTTCAGTTTGGTGCTCACCCGCTCCATAGATTCTGATACCTTGCCTGGATTGGGGGTGGAGGGACAGGAATGGTCCCATTTCAAGTTAAGCATGTCCTGGTTCACCTAGCTAGAGTATGCTGACTTTATTGCTCTCTTTTACAACCCCCCCTATCTTCCCTCCCCCGATCCTACCTTCCCCATACCTGTCTTTTTTCCACCTCCCTACCCTATCTTCTCCCGTTTCCTCATCCCTACCTATTTCTTTCCCCCGTCACTCACTAACCTCTTCCTGGGACCCAGTAAGTCTATAGGGTATAGGATGTAGTCCTAGGTCTGTCCTTTGTTTTTATCCATCCCCTCCCCCTTTTTGATTTTTGGCTTTTCTTTTTAAAGATAAGTTCTATATTGGTGCTCGATATGTTTGCGGACATTGGGCCCGCTTCAACCAGATAGATGTTTATTTAGAATTGGCCTCGTGGCTGGAGTGGTACTCATGCTCCCCTTCCTGTCTTGTAGAACAGGTTCTACACTCTTCTCTTGACAGGAATGATCCCCTCTTCACGGAGTGGATCCTCTCTTTGGTTCATCTTAAGGATGGAGGATCCTATATCCTCCACTCCCCGGGAAACTCTCTTGTTTCCCGGCTCTCTTCTTTCTCTCTTTTCTTCCTTCCACCTGTATCTTTTTCACTATTTTTTTGCAGCAACCGACTCGGAAAGAGCCCCTCTACTCACAACAGAAAAGATGGAGACCGCCCCCATACAAGATAAAAGCTGCGTAGCCAATGAAACGGAAAAGGTAGGTGCCCTTGTTGTGCTGTTATGGTTCTCCCCTCTGCTCCATGGCTGATATCCCCCAGAGTTACACCCCCTAAAGGTTGTGACCCACAATGTTTAAGGCCTAAACTCCCCGGTCAAAAGACGAAAAGTCCTACAATTCCTTCATTCACAAAAAATTGACGTAGCCCTACTACAAGAAACACACTTCCCGAAACACTATTGTCCGACATTTCTACACTCCAAATTCCCTACTTTCTTCCTGGCCAATGCAGATGACAAAACAAAAGGGGTGGGCATTCTCTTTTCCCACAAATGCAAGTTTTCCCTTAAATCGGAACATAAGGAGCCAGACGGCAGGTACATTTTAATTATAGGGGAGCTGGACAACCATACATATTCTTTCATTTCGTACTATGCCCCTAACAAAGGCCAACTCCCCTTCTTTCAATCTATGCTGCAGACCCTAACACCCTTATTGGAAGGTACGGTAATACTTGGAGGTGACTCTAATACTGCTTTTGACCAGGGCCTAGACAAATCTCGCCCTCCGGGCAGACGCCTCACCAGACCCACTAAACAGAGTTTATGTATTGCTAAACTCATTTTTAATCACGGCCTTGTTGACATTTGGAGAGAAATCAACCCATCAATGCGAGATTATACTCACTATTCCAGTCCTCACAGTTCCTTTGCTCGGATTGACCACATATTCATTCCCACAGCTAAGATTCCTCTGGCCTCCAAGTCATACATTAGAGACTCGGTCTAGATCACTCCATGGTCTTCCTCACTCTGCAGCGCCCCTCGGGCCAAGGGTCCCCCGGTCGCTGGAGACTAAATGAATCCATCTTAAGTGACCCGATCAGAGCGACAGAAATTAAAAGCACAATCGAAAATTACTTTCTTACAAATGATGTCCCTGACACTACACCTTCTTGCCTCTGGGCGGCACATAAGGCTGTAATCAGGGGAAAACTCATTCAAATAGCTTCCCAAATACACAGGGCCAGGAAAATTGAAATAACAAAATTAGAACAAGACTTTTCTACTCTAACAAGAAAACACAAAGCAAACCCTAGCTCTGTCCTTATGGAACAAATTGACTCAGCCCGAACAGCACTGAATTTGGCTTTAACTACAAAAGCAGAGAAATGGTTGCGTTGGAATAGGGCCCGATTCTACTGCCAAGGAGATAGAATAGGTTCTATGCTCACAGGAAGGCTCACACCGAAAATCCGTTCCTTTACTCTGCCCAAAATTAAAATTAAGGGTGGAACTCTCTCCCAGAACCCACAGCGTATTATGGAGGAATTCCAAGCCTTCTATAAAGCGCTGTATAGCAAAGGCGATCACCCTTCCCAAAACACAGTAGACCAGTTTCTGGACAATATCCAGATTCCCAGATTAGAGGACAAACATCGTTTGAAATTGGAAGCGTCGATATCGTCGTTGGAAGTTTGCGCGGTTATCAAAAACCTAAAGTCCCAATCTGCTCCTGGCCCAGACGGATTTTCCGTCCCTTATTACAAAACGTTCGCCACGACACTGACACGACACGACACGGCACGCTTCTTTAATGCACTACGTCGCGGAGACCCGCTGGACATATCCAGTAACTCGGCGTATATTACTGTTCTCCCCAAACCAGGGAAAGACCCTAGCTCAGTATGTAACTATAGACCGATTTCGCTCATTAATAATGACCTGAAGATCCTGACTAAGATCCTTGCAGACCGCCTGTCCTCTTTCATCAGCCTATACGTCCATAAGGACCAAGTTGACTTCATCCCTGGGAGACAAGGCCCAGACCAAATACGCAGAGCGATTGACATAGTATCCCTTCTTAACTCAAACTGGGACAACGACTCTCCATGACAGGGCTGTCTTCTTTCCCTAGACCTCCAAAAGGCCTTTGATTCTATCCACTGGCCCTATATTTTTGCTACCCTAAAACGCTGGGGATTCGGAGAAACCTTTACTAATACTTTACATGCCCTATATTCCTCCCCAGAAGCCCAGGTACGTCTGCAGGGATTTTACTTGGAGTCTTTCAAAATCTATAAGGGCACTAGACAGGGATGTCCGCTCTCACCCCTAATTTTCGCCATAGCAATTGAGACCCTAGCGATAGCTATTAGAAATAATCAGGATATTCATGGCATTATCAGTGGTTCTCGGTCACATAAATGCGCGTTATTTGCCGATGATATTCTCCTCTTCGTCTCTTCCCCCCTGATCTCCCTCCCTAACATATGCCGACTTTTAGATGACTTTGGGAAAGTCTCTGGACTTTCAGTCAACTACAGTAAATCCCAGGCACTCAACATTAATCTTCCAGATTCCCTGCTCACCAGGCTTAGGAAGGACTTCTGATTCACATGAAGCGATAAGTCCATCACGTATCTGGGGACCAAGCTAACTTCCAAAATGGAACTCCTTTACCAAGCTAACTACCCCCCTTTATTCCACAAACTAGAGGCTGATCTCTCCAGATGGTCGTAGTTATCTCTTTCCTGGCTGGGCAAAATCAATGCGATTAAAATGACACTGCTACCGCGCATTTTATACTACTTTAGAGCACTTCCTATTCCCCTGGTTAAGGCTCATATAACACGATTTCAAAACAAAATTATTAAATTTGTTTGGGGAGGTGGGGGCCACAGGCTTTCGAAATCGGTCCTTTTCCGTCAAAGAGGGGAGGGTGGCCTGGGCCTCCCGAACTTATTTCGGTATTATCAGGCGGCTCAACTAGCTCAGATCTCAGCAGTTTACTCCCGCTGAGAACTACCAGATTGGATACACATTGAACGCCAGGCAGTACCACGCCACACCCTAGACTATTTATTGTGGTGCCATAAAAAACTTAGACCCGCTATAATGTCCCCAACACTTTCTCACTCTTTTGCCCTATAGGATGAGCTTAAAGCTAACGCAGCTAACAACGTCACCCATTACCCCACTAAAACATTTATTCCACAACCCAGCATTCCCTCCAGGGCTAAATGTCAAGGCTTTCCACTGGTGGATCGATAGGGGAATGTACAGAATAGGACATTTCCTCAGACCCTCGGGCCCTCACCCTAAAGCATATTACATTGAAGATCTGAACATGCCTCAGTCGGAACTCTTTCGCCATGCACAGATCTCAAACTTTCTACACAAACACTGGAAGGCACACACGAACAGTCACCGTATTACACCATACGAACAATGGTGCGGCCAGGCAGATGAGCAGAGGGGAGGAATCACAGTAATATACCGGGCACTTTCTACCACTCATTCCAAGACTTCCTTCATGTTGGCATGGGAGAAGGATCTCTCCCAACAATGGGAATTGGAAACTTGGAATAGAAACTTTTTTCAATCTTACAAGGGCGTTCTTAACAACACCCTTGTGGAAGCTAGCATAAAGGTCCTCTCTAGGTGGTATCTTGTCCCCACAAGATTAGCCAAGATGTACCCGACGTCCTCCCCCCTGTGCTTTCGAGGATGTGATCTTCAAGGAGATATGTTACATGTGTGGTGGGGATGCCCCAGAATAAGGAATTTCTGGAACAAAGTCTTCTCCTGGATACGTAAGATTACCAAAGCTCCCATCCCCACATCTCCTCTAATTGCTCTTCTAAACTTTCCAGTCAGGGCAGTGTCCAGAAGTACGCAACGCTTAATCTTCTTTATCCTATTAGGTGCCAAACTAACTCTGGCCAAAGCATGGAAAAAAACAACTGTATCTGCACAATTGGCAAAGAGGAAAATTTCCTGGATTATGACTCAAGAAAAGGTTGCAAGCATACTCCTGGACCGCACAGAGAAATTTGAAAGGGTGTGGGATCCTTGGGCCACCTTCATTAAGGTTAAGCTACTTTCTAACTCGGACTCTATCTCCCCCATCCAGCGCTTCCCTAGTCGGTTGTTCTCTTATTTTTCCCTTCTTTTTCTCTATACTTTTCTTCTTTCCTCTCCTTTTGCTCTCATCTCTTAGAGGAAAGCGGGCTTAGGCCCACACCTTTGCGAACCCATTCGTCTCTGAAATGGGGCGCGTAATAATAATAGCCATGTCCTGCCCACACAGGTGGGTTGGCTGGTGGTGAGCACAAGATGTTGTGCTTCCCACCTATTCATTCAATGTGTGTCTCATACCTTAGCATGATCTATTAGAGTGTATAAGAATCTCATTTGCCATCGAGCTAGGAGCGTTGGAGCTCCAGCCACAGTGTGATCCCATTAGGGGTGGCTGGATTGCTCCACAGGGCTCTCAGGCCTGAATCATTCTATATAATTGCTTAGGCTCAATGACCATTAGCAATTGTTTTTCATGCTAACTGAAAACGATACTTCATAGGTATTCTTTATGTACTTAAATTGTATCTCACCTTTTTCTACATTTACTAGATTGCCGATTTGTGGCCATGTTGGCCTCGGCGGGACGATTGGTCCTACACTTGTTTCTATTCTGTGTATTTTATTTCTGAAAAATAAAAAAATTATTGAAATAAAAAAGAGGAATAGGTGGTGAATTTATCAAACTGGTGCAAAGCATACGAGAGATTGAAGCTATAATCTCAGATCTGTCTATGAAAATTTCAAGCTTAGAATCTCTACACAAGCAGTGCCTGTCTATTTGTTCTGCTACTGAGCTGTTAGAAGCTATTAGAGTACTGCAGCATTGCCTGGTTAAAAAAACAAATGAATATTTTTTTTTTTTTTTTAATGTTTATTGGGTTTTTTTACATTACATTAGTGCATGGCAAATGAACTTTGAGTCATATACAGTCATGTAATAAAAGAGAAAAAACAAAAACGAAGAATCAATAACAAACAAAGAATATCAATAGTCAACATACGGGAGAGGGGTTTGAGGGGGGGAGGGGAGAGGGATTGTATTGACTTAATAATAGTTACCTTTATAATATTAATACAACATCAGGATGAAGTGACAGTATAAACCTTAGTGCCTTTAGGAGTGGAAGCAATGTTTGGAACATTAAAATAGTAACCTCAGATATTGAACTAGCTATAGCAGTGGCGATGATTAAAGTTGACAGGTGAGGGTATGAAAGGAATACGACCATCAAGGAGCTTCAATGATTTGTTTTCGTGGTTCAGGGTGGAAAAAACGCAGAGGGGTCAGACAGATTGGATAATTTAAGGTCGCCTAGGGAGTTTGTAAGGTCTCATTTGACATACCAATCTGTATAGCGAAATGGTTGCATGAGTTTTTGTAGATCGTTTTGGGTGAACGTGTGCTCCATAAATTTACACCATCTCATGAAGAATCGTGAGGTGGAGCAAAAGTTCAATATATTGATGTCTAACCTTTCCAGATAGAAGAGCGACAAGAGGCCATTTTTCAACGCTGGTAAATTTGGCAGTGTTGACTTGATCCAATGTGACATGACAGTCCTGCGGGCCACCAGGAGGTGTCCAGTGGGAGATGTGAAGCGGACTCTTTGCTGGTGGTGTGGATAAGGGTGATTCACAGCCAAACAGGCAAATAAGGTAATGTCTTGGGATCTGTATTTTAGTAATCTTGTAGATAAAGTTCAGTACGGAGTTCGGTACGGAGTTCAGTACGGAGATGGGTTGGCACTCCCAGTGGCAGTGAAGCAGTGTGGGGTGTGGTTTGGAACACCAGGGACTCCGCTATTGGGCTGGTTCTGCATTGTTGATACGGAAATGGTAGTATGCCCTGTGGAAAATTTTGAATTGCGTTTCATGCCATGTTTCAGATATGGTAAGTTTGTGTACTTGATTGTACCCTTCAAGGATTTTCTCCAGAAGGTCTTCATCATCAAATATTTTAGACCACGTTTGGAATGGTTTAAGATGAAATTTGACAGTCTGATGGGCAATAAGGTGAGAGTATAGGCTGGAAATGGAGTAATCATCACTGTGTAGTACAGTATCAATAAAGGTCTTTTGGAGGGGATATGTTCCAGGTCCGTAGCAGGATCGTAAATAACTGACCAATTGGTGGTAGAAGAAGATGTGTGTCGCTGGTAGAGAGAATTCCCTTGATAGGGTTTGGAAGGATTTGAACTCACCAGGGTTATTAAGGTACATTGAGGTAATGTTGGTAAGACCCTTAGCGCGCTATTGTTCAAAGGCTTTGTGTAAAGTGGACGGGAGAAACATAGGGTTGCCTTGGATTGGCAGATGGAAAGAAATACTGGAGGGTAGCCCCAGCAGTTTCTGTACCTCTCTCCAGGCTATAATTGTATACTTGATGAGTACACTTGACTTGAGGTATGTTGGTAGTTTGAGTGGAGAATGGCTGGTAGAGCATGTGGAAAGTTTGAGGCACCCTCGAGTATGGTATTGGAGTATTTAGATCTGCCAGAAATCCAGTCAAGGCCCTGTCTGAGTAGGCAGTCAAGATTGTAAAAATGTATATTGGGCAGGCTGCCCCCCCCTTCAGACTTCGGGAGACACGGTTTTTGTAGAGCAATGCGTAATTTTTTGCGAGACCATAAAAAGGTGGACAATGCCCTGTGGATTTTTTTTTTTACATCAGAATGCTTTAATAGAAGAGGTATGGTCTGCATAGGGTAGAGTAGGTGTGCAAATGACACAATTTTAAAAAAGTGACAATATTGTTTTTTAAAAGGGGTATATGTTATGAGCACGGTGACAAATGGGGTAAATTCCTAGCACAAGCTTTAAGTGACCCCAATTATACTCTAATATTCCTTGTAATATGTGTGTTCCATGCCTTCTGCTCTGCCCTCTATGACCTTCCCCTGCAACATAAACCCTAGGGTTTGTCTGGAAAAAGAGCTTACATTATGCAATCTTATTTGACACAGAGTCACTTTCCCAAACTAAACCGTAGAAATATTGAACACTTGTGGGTGATCAAGTTCCAACTTCATTTTTAAAGGTACATATTACAGTTATCCCAAAGCCTGGTAAGCATCACGTGGACTTTGCTAATTTTAGGCCGATATCCTTGTTAAACCTTAAATTGAAACTGGTAGCAACATTTTTGGCTAAATGTCTGAGACCGCTGCTCTCGCAGTTGATTGGCCCTGAACAATCAGCTTCATGCCCAGCAGGTAGGCAAATGATAATGTTATCAAGGCACTAAACTTAATTCCTTATGCACAGCTGCAGAGTGTCAAGGGCCTTCTTCTGTCTACTAATGTGGAGAAGGCTTTTGACAGAGTAGCTTGGGATTTCTTGACAGCCACATGCTGACATATAGGCCTACAGCTCCTCAACAAGGAACCTACAACTCTGATTAAACTATGTGGCTCTTTTTCGGATCTGTATATATAGCCAGACAGGGAAGTTCATTATCGCCACTGCTCTTCAAATTAACATTAGAGCCTTTCATCCGCAGGGTTAATGCCAATTTATCTGTGCAAGATTTGAATGTCTGTTCTAGGCAATATAATGTAAATGATTTTTTCATATCACAGCCTCATATCTCAATCCCCAATCTTATACGGGCCTTTAGTATTTTTGGCTACGTCTCCAACTTGAAAAGTCTGAGGCTTTAAATCTTACTTTACCACAGAAAAAGGATAAGCAATTACAAGTGAATTGGAACCCAAGACCTAAAATACCTAGGGATATGGCTAACCCCTTACCTGTCTTCCCTTTTTGACTGTAAATTTGCATCACACCTAAGAGCAATAGTGCGAGATTTGAAGGCATGGAACTTAAAATATTTCTTGTGGTTTGACAGAGCAGCGCATTTGAAAATGTCAATCCTGCCTAAATTATTGTATGTTATGCATGCCTTGCCAGTTCCAGTTCCCAACAGCTTCTTTCAAAAGCTTCATATTCTGCAGTTCCAGTTTGTATGGGCAGACAAGTAGCCGTGTATTGGATTTCGGCTAATTACCAAACCCAAAGCTCAAGGGAGCATATGCGTGCCAGACTTTCAACTTCACTATTATGCCACTCATTGACCAATTGAGTCATTAATTGGCATTGTCATGGAATACAAGGTTGGGTCCAGCTGGAGTCTGATACGGTTGCTTCATTTTTATGCTTCACCCTGTTGATTCCTTTGATTAAGTGTCCTTTCGCTCTGAAGTCTCATCCATTAATAGGCACTACCTTAAAGATTTTTCATGAAGTAGCATCTACGCACAACCTTTCTTCCTACCAGGTTCTTTGTCCCCTTTGGCAAACAACGCAGCCATTCCCCTTGGGCTTGCTAACCTTCACCTACAACACTTCCCTGATGGCAAACCCATTCTTTCTATGTCTTGTTTTAAAAAAGATGCCATTAAAACACTAGCAGAAATTAGGACAGGCAACAATTTCTCTCCTATGCCTTTTTGGACATACTTACAAGTCCATGCCTATCTCTCTAGCAAGAAGCAAAAACAATTATTCTGCCAAATGCTCACGGAGATAGAGAAACTATGTCTGAAGGGAGAGGACTGTAAAAGGGTGACCTCTTTGTCATACTTCTGGCTGTAACAAACCCAAGGCCACAAGCAGGGTAGTTTCAAGGAAAAGTGGGGATCCGCTCTTCAACATAAAATTTCTGAACAACAATGGTGGAATGCTTGCATTCTAGCACATAAATGCTCTGTTTGCACCAGGACACAAGAAACCAGCTATAAATGTTGCATGCACTGGTATGTGATGCCTGTTAAGGTCCAGAAATGGTTCCGATACTCTTGTCAATGGGCTGAGTGGTGGGAAGTTAAATGCCTTGTCAAGCACGTGGTACCCAAATGGATGGTGTTTTTGCCATGCTTGATCTGCTTGTGGCAGAGCTTGTAGATTGCAAAAGGGCAATCGACTGCATATGTGCTAAAAAAGCCCACACAGCTGAGCTGTGTGAAGTGGGCCAGGAGATCAAAGCTCTACAGTTTGATGGAATATGTTGGCTGCTCACTACTCTTCCATGATGGCTGCCTCTTGAGGACATCCTGCTTCCTTGGGGTTATGCCTCCCCCTCACTTTCATCCTCTGCTCTATCAGGCACCCAAGGCGCATCAGTTATCTCATCATCCCCTCCATCCTCCTCATCACTGGAGCCAACTTGGCAATATGCTGCAGCTGGGGGAATATGACTGCCAATTTTTTGTTTATCAGTGTTCTCCCCTCTCTGTAGGCTCATGTTACTCCTGTCCCCTACCTCAGAACCAACATCAGAATCAAAAAATGTCTGTGCATCCTCAAGAAGCAAGTGGCTAATGCTGTGTTAAAATAATTCATCTGACTCCTTCATGCATGTTGCTGGGGCTATGGCAGGAGTATCTGTGGACAAGGAGGCAGAATAAGCCACTCTGGCAGGTGCGGTGGAGTGTGCACTAGTGCCAGCTTTGGAGCTATGAAGAGGATGAGGATGATTTAGTAAGCCAGTCCACCACCTCCTCTACATGCTGTGGCTGGATAGCACAGACAACATCACTAAACGGACCATGTCCACCTTTGCCTGTGAACACAGACTCTGCTGGCCCCCTCATAGTGGCATGGGGATGTCTGCCTCTCCTTGTTGGCCTCCCAGACATGATGGGGGGGTTTATTACCCAACTTTAAAAGAAATTGGGAAATGGGTTATTGGATGCACTTTTCTAAATAAAAAATAAAAAAAACGAGGACTGACGTTGACAAAAATATAAAAACTGTAAAAAAAAAAAAAAAAGGGGAAACACCAGCTTCGCAGTCAGAAAAACTGCAGCTGACAATCATAAAAAAAAGGTGCAGGCAGGGGACAAAAAAAAAAACAAGGAAAACATGCAGCAACCCAAAAAAAAAAAGTGTATACAGCACTAAACGTTATGTAATGCTGTAATGCTGCTCTCTACTGAACTGACTTTGCTGTTACATATTTTTGGTAATTGTCTCCTGCTGCCATATCTTTAAACTTTCATATTTACTGCTAGCTCTATAACAAACACACTGCAATAGCAATATTAATGGTGATTGATTCTCAACTCCATGTGGCTTGAGTGATCAAGAGAGGTAATTAGCTTTACGACCCTAGCCTGTGTCTGTAGCTGGTCTGGCACTGGCCATCTCCTCCCCATATTCAGGTGTCTCACATCAGACCTAATAATGACCAACTGAGAAATGCATCCCAGCTTAGTCTCCCTATAAATTTATGGCAGCTTATGGGGTGGGGCAGACAGGGGCAAGGCGCAGACATCATGGCTCTGTCACGAGTGATGCGCAGTTTCACCAACGCAGTTTAACGAAAGCAGGATAATAAAAGCTGCATGAACAACAACAAGAACTCTGCTCCACTCTGCAAGACGACAAGCAAACCAGCTTTGACATTTATTTTATATTAGGTTAGTTTCCCACTAACATGCTCCTTATTCTCTTCCTTCGCACATTGGTGTCTTCTATCCTCAAATTATCTTTACTCTACCCCTCCTCTCTTCCCTGCAGCATGCACATATCACCCTCACTCCTACCCTCTCCCTACTATGGCACCCATCATCTCCTGCATTTCCTGCACCCACATGCTGACATAAACACCAGGGACACTAGACACGTGCGCTCATGCACATTCCACTCCCACCTTGCCTTCCTCGCCCTCCTCCTTCTTCTAGTCTCAGGTGACATTTCGCCTAATCCTGGTCCGCCATTTTCCAAATGCAAGCCACATATTCAATACCCCTCCCCCTCTGGCAACCACCAGAATCCACTCAGTTTAATTTCTATCCCCCTGCTTCCTCAAAGCACCCCACCAATCTCATGCGCCCTTTGGAACGCCCGCTCCATCTGTAACAAGCTAACATCTGTACATGACCTCTTCATCTCTCATGGCTTGAACATACTCGCCATAACAGAAACCTGGCTTCAAAATTTTGACTCAGCTTCTCCTGCTGCCCTCTCCCATGGTGGTCTCCATTGGACTCACTCCCCCAGACCCAACAGACAGAAAGGAGGTGGAGTTGGCTTCCTTCTATCCCCACAAAGCACCTTCCACGTCCTTCCTGTCCCTCCCTCTCTATCCCTCTCTTCCTTCGAGATGCACTATATTCGTCTGTTTTCTCCCATTTCTCTGAGGATTGCAGCAATTTATAAGCCTCCAGGACCGGTATCGCGCTTTCTTGATGACTTTGCTGCCTGGCTACCCTACTTTCTCTCCTCTGAAATACCCACCATTATTCTTGGTGACTTTAACATTCCTGTCAATGTTAACAGCCCAACTACAGCTACACTTCTCGACTTAACCTCATCTTTTGACCTAACCCAATAGTCACATACTTCCACTCACTCCATTGGTAATACCCTTGACCTTGTATTCTCCCATCTCTGCAACCCTGGCAACCTCACCAACACCCCCTTTCCTCTATCTGATCACAACCTCATTACTTTCACTGTATCCTTGCCTCCAACCACCCATCCCTCCAAGCAGCAAATAATTACTTGTAGAAACCTTCGCCACTTTAACTCTTCTCTTCTATATTCTGCTATTGACCACCTATATGACATAATCTCTCCCCTGTCCTGTCTTGGCCACCTCTGTCTACAACAGTTCACTCTCATCATCACTAGATGCACTTGCTCCTCTAACCACACGCAGAATCAGGCCCCGACCGTTACAACCCTGGCAAACTGACAACACTAGAAATCTCAAGAGACATTGCCGTGATCTTGAACGACTGTGGCGTAAAACCAAATGCCTGCAAGACTTCACCCTATATAAATCTGCCCTTCTAAAATACAATTCATGCATCCATGCTGCCAAACAAGCCTACTTTGTCTCTTATTAATTCCTTGTCAACCAGTCCCCGTCGGCTCTTCTCAACCTTTAACTCTCTGCTTCGTCCCCCACCCCCTCTACCCACTAACTTACTCACTGCCCAAGAGATTGCCAATCACTTCAAAGACAAGATCGATGCAATTCGTGAGGACATCTCCACTGTGCGTACGTCTTCCCCACCCAACATACCTGGCTTAGCAGCACATTCAACACTCTCCTCTTTTGAATTGGCTACTACTGAAGAGGTTACAAAAATTTTCACGGATGCCCACCTAACCAATTGTCCCTTGGATCCTGTTTCCTCACAACTATTACAGTCACCCTCTTCTTCTATCCTATGCTCCCTCACCCACATCTTCAATCTCTCCCTCTCTAGTGGCATCTTCCCCTCCCCTCTAAAACATGCGCAGATCACTCCCATTCTTAAAAAGCCTTCACTGGACCCTACCGACCTGAACAACTTAAGACCCAACTCATTGCTCCCATTCACCTCTAAACTTCTAGAACGCTTAGTCTACAACCATCTTAGCTCCTACCTCAATGAAAATAACCTTCTTGACCCCTTACAGTCTGGCTTTCGCTCCTAGCACTCCACAGAAACTGCCTTACTAAAACTCACTAACGATTTACTAACTGCTAAAACCAACAGCCAGTACTCCATACTCCTACTACTTGACCTCTCTGCAGCCTTTGATACTGTTGACCACCCACTCCTTCTCAATAAATCACATTCCCTTGGCCTCCAAGATTCTGCTCTATCCTGGTTCTCTGCCTATTTATCACAGCGCTCCTTCAATGTCACCTACAACTCTGTCTCCTCCTCTCCATTGCCCCTTTCTGTGGGGGTCCCCCCAAGGCTCAGTTCTTGGACCCCTTCTCTTCTCTATCTACACCTCCTCCCTTGGTCACTTAATAACTGCCCATGGCTTTCAATACCACTTATACGCTGATGACACCCAAATCTATCTGTCTACTCCTCACCTCACTCCTTCAGTCTTCTCTCACATTACTAACAAACTAACTGACATATCAGCATGTATGTCGCACCACTTCCTCAAACTGAATCTCTCTAAAACTGAGCTAATAATATCCCCCCCGCTCCCCCCTCCATGACTTTTCCATCAAAATCAACAATGCAACCATCAGGCCCTCCCCTCATGCCAGGGTACTAGGTGTAATCCTAGACTCTGACTTGTCATTGCAACCTCAAATCCAATCGTTGTCAAAAGTTTATAGAATTCACCTCCGTAACATCTCTAAAATTTGCCCCTTTTTAACAAATGAAACCACCAAGTTCCTCATTCACTCCCTTGTTATCTCTCGCCTTGACTATTGCAACTCCCTTTTCATTGGCTTACCTCTCCATAGGCTATCCCCTCTTCAGTCATGAATGCTGCTGCCACCTTACCAACCGCTCAGTGTCTGCCAACCCTCTACTCCAATCCCTACAGTGGCTCCCAATCACCCAGCAAATTAAATTCAAAATACTAACTACAACATACAAAGCCAGCTAGCTGCATCACTAATCTTGTCTCCAAATATCACCCAAATCGACCTCTCCGCTCTTCTCAAGACCTCCTGCTTTCAAGCTCTCTCATCTCCTCCTCCCATGCTCGTCTCCAGGATTTCTCCAGAGCCTCTCCCATCCTCTGGAACTCGCTACCTCCATCTATCCGGCTATCCCCTACTCTTGCTACCTTCAGGCGATCCTTGAAAACTCATCTCTTCAGGAAAGCCTATCGCGTCTCCAACTAATCTCCTACCACTTCCACCAGCTCATTCCCCAGTTACAACCTTTTGTACCACCTGTCCCACCCTATTAGATTGTAAGCTCTTCTGAGCAGGGCCCTCTTAATCCTCTTGTATTTTATTGTATTATAACTGTATTGTCTCCCTTTTATATTGTAAAGCGCTGCGTAAACTGTTGGCGCTATATAAATCCTGTATAATAATAATAATAATAAACACTGCACTACACTAACACACTACACTGATATTACACTACACTGACCACACTATACTCACACTATACTCACACTATAATGACACACTATACTCACACTACACTTTACTGATACACTATACTCACACTATACTAACCGTACACTAATGCCGCGTACACACGGTCGGACTTTTCGTCTACAAAAGTCCGACAGCCTGTCCGACAGACTTTCGACGGACTTGCGGCGGACTTTCGACGGACTTGCGGCGGACTTTCTAACGAACAGACTTGCCTACACACGATCACACAAAAGTCCGTCGAATTCTTACGTGATGACGTACACCGGACTAAAATAAGGAAGTTGATAGCCAGTAGCCAATAGCTGCCCTAGCGTGGGTTTTTGTCCGTCGGACTAGCATACAGACGAGCGGATTTTTCGACCGTACTCGAGTCCGTCGGAAAGATTTGAAGCATGTTTCAAATCTAAAGTACGTCGGATTTGAGGCAAAAAAAGTCAGTTGAAAGTCCGGAGAAGCCCACACACGATCGGATTACCAGCCAGCTTTAGTCCGTCAGCGTCCGTTGGACTTTTGTAGACGAAAAGTCCGACCGTGTGTACGCGGCATAACACTCTACACTCAGTAGAGTCACAATAAGTGAACACACTAACTCGCTAGTAGCAAACTGAGCCCTGCTCTATCTTCACTCCAACAACACACTATAAAAGCTTCCTGTAGGAAGGAACATTTTATAGTGTGGGGTGGGACTATGAGCACTGAGCCGTGATTGGACAAAGTAATCATCTCTTTGTCCAATCAGGGCTTTGACAGTGCTCTGTGTCTTAACTGTCAAAGCCTTGCAGCTGACCAGCGCTCAGCTGCAAGGCTTCATCCAGTTAGGGCTCTAGAATGCACTGTGCAGTGCGCAGTGCATTGTGGAGCGCTCAGCAGGCAAACATCCTGCTGAGCGCCTTGCAAATGCGGGTGTTCACTGAATGGGGAAGAGGCGATTTTTTTCGGCCTGAACCGTTCGTCCAACTGTAGAGCCTACATTATGTGGGCTGTATTAGTCGTCCATTGGGAAAGCAGATAGCTGAACATGTTCAAAATATTATTAATGGGTTTAAACAGCACAGTGTGTACTCACATTTTAGGAACAAGCATAAAAGAGACCCAGAAGAGGCTTCAATTCCGGAGAGTGGATAAAGTTTATCCCTCTTAGAGAGGATCTAATATAGTGAGAGACCTCTCCAGGAGGAAAACAAAATAATACACATGATGAAAACACTTCATCCTGGTGGTTTATCTTGACATTGATCTTGACATCAATTATGGTATTAGTGACATTTGAGTATGTATATCACCTCCTTTGGGGACTTAAGGGTTTTCTGCCACCTGTTTAATTTCTAACTTTGATACCATGGGTGTGCATGATGGGTTTAAAATTTGAAGAAGGCTACGCTATGGAACATGTATAATAACATTTATTGTTATATTGATTTTAATTAGTGTCATTTTATCATTTTAATAAAAAAAACTTTTTGTAAACTAGTAGTCTTGGGTTTGAATATGCCTTATGGTTCTGCTTGTGACTTTCTTGGAATTGTGTGGCAAATTGTTTTATTTTATTAAAAAAAGTCTTGATATTTTGGATGTATATTTAATTGATGTTAATCTGTATACAGTGTTAGAAAGAAAAAGAGGGGCAAGTGGGACTTTAAATGACGCGTTTCTTGGCTTCTTGCCAGTCATCAGGGGTGGGATGCATAATACAAAATAGCCCAAAAGTCAAGAAGAGTCACCAGCAATGGGAACTGTTAGGGTGTGAGATATAACCGTCTATTTTGTAAGTAGCTTTTCCATTCAAAGTAGACAATTTGGACATTTCTGATACGATTTTCTCTATTAGCCAGAGGTTACACATGTATCACTATTTATGATATTCCTTTGCTTTTCTCAGTTAAATTATGCATCCCACCCCTGATGACTGGCAAGAAGCCAAGAAAAGCGTCGGGTTCGCAAACTAAGGATGCCCTATCAAGCCTAAATCATATCCCTGACATTTATCAATTTTTTATCGAGTTTTCTCATTTCATGCGATTTTGTGATTTTGATTGGCGATTTTAATTCATGTATTTCTGTTATGAATTGCATATATGTATGTCCATTGATTTGCTTACACTACTGAGTTTTCAATGATTGTTACTGCTAAATATGCTTATATATCAATTCATGCGATTATGCCTGTATCTATACTACTTTATTGGTACTGTATGCATCAAAATCATGGACTTGACTATAAATTAAATCCAATCATTTTTACCTATTCACATGTATTCATTATTATACTTTCAATTGACATGCTTCATTTAAAGTCCCACTTGCCCCTCTTTTTCTTTCTTATATGAACCCGGGATGGAAGCATGCCATTGATATTTAGTTATGCGACTGGTCACTTTCTTTTGTTTATCTGTATACAGTGTTATTATTGTTTTTATTATGACATGTGAATGCTTTAAATATACTCTGCCGCCAGGTAGGATACATAGCACACAGGGACCGGCTTGATGTCTTGTTGCTGTTGTAGTCTTAAGGCGCAAATATAATACCATGCTATGCCCTAAAATAAAGCAGCTAACGCAGCAAATAGACAATTGCAATATAGAAATAAAAGTAAAAAGTGTAGCGCTAAAACCTTTAAATGAACAAAGATCATAGAATGGATTTCACACTGGTTAGTGAAAACAAATGTGGGACTCTAGTAAAATAGAAACAGTGATATTAATATAAGTAAATCCAGAAAAAAACAAGTGGTTTAAATAAACATAAAGTCCATAGGTGAAATTGAATATGTGGTGAAACTGAATGTCCTTTGAAGGGACAGACGCCAAATGTTCATAACATCATTGAATCATCAAAAAATAATGAATGGGTGATGAGATAATATGTAAAAGTGAATAGTCCGCCACGGATAGGATGAAGGCTTACCAGATGGTTTGAACTCAAGAGGACATACGTCCTATGAGTCAAACAAGCTTGTATTGGCAAATGCTGAAGTTAAAAACATTGGATCTGGAACACAGATATATACAATCATTGGGGTAGTGATCTCCATAGAAGGTATTTCCATACAGACAAATGGATGGTTTCTCCCATATATCCACATGTATGTCAAAGAAAGGGGAACAAAGGAAGGCCACATAGCGTAATTCCGTATAAAAAAATTTGAAATTTATTGAGGTAAAAAACTCACATTTGAGAAGAGTAAACAGCACTTTAAAAAGTATGTATGGTGGCAGTGGAGCCTGTCCCGACATGTTTCATCTACATAGAGATCATCTGGAGTGCCAGCCCACTGTAGCCATTCTGATTATATAAGAAGTTTGACCCCAATAATGAGCAACAGACCCGTGGTGCATCTTCAAACTTGGAAGTGCAAATCAGCAGTCACTTCCTATGAAACTAAAATGGCGAATCGGCGTGCGTTACACGCCTCACAATTAAATCAAATAAAAAACCAAAGAGCACATGTGCATAAAAACGTGTGCTCCATGCCTCTTTATGAGAAAAATAGATGCACGTCCCGCCCCACACTGGATGGCATGGCGCTCATATAGTAAATGAACATCACTTCCTGTTGAAATCGGAAATAGGGAGGACGTACATCACGCACCTCTCTCGTGGAGAGAGATGCGCACAGAATCACCCACAGTGGACTGGCGTGAATAAGTGTATTATGAATAATGTTGAATTTGAATGTAAGTTATGACAGTCCAACGGCTGACACTCATCTGGGGTCAAAAATTGTACATATGATTTAACAAAAGGCAATATGAAAGAAGACCCAAAACAACCACATTAATATTAATTTTTACGCCCTATTAATAAAAGCATTAATGTCCCACTCCACGTTCATTCTGAACGGGAAGTGGGGCTGCCAGTGATAGATCCAGAAGGCGTGAGACGCCTCTGGTCATAACGCCCCCCCTCCAAGGGGGAATATACCTGTCAATGACTAGAAATTCAGTCTCTGTTGGATCTCTATTATGACATTGTTTATAGTGTCTAGGCACACTATGTTTAATATCCCCACTTTCAATCAAGGCAATGTGTTCACTGACTCTGATAGAGAATGTTCAAATCGTTCGACCAACATATTGTTTGCCACTAGGGATGAGCCGAACACCCCCCGGTTCGGTTCGCACCAGAACCCGCGAACGGACCGCAAGTTCGCACGAACGTTAGAACCCCATTGACGTCTATGGGACTCGAACGTTCGAAATCAAAAGTGCTCATTTTAAAGGCTAATTTGCATGGTATTGTCCTAAAAAGGGTTTGGGGACCCGGGTCCTACCCCAGGGGACATGTATCAATGCAAAAAAAACTTTTAAAAACGGCCGTTTTTTCGGGAGCAGTGATTTTAATGATGCTTAAAGTAAAAAAAAAAAAGTGAAATATTCCTTTAAATATCGTACCTGGGGGGTGTCTATAGTATGCCTGTAAAGTGACGCGTGTTTCCCATGTTTAGAACAGTCCCTGCACCAAATGTCATTTTTAAAGGAAAAAATCTCATTTAAAACTGCTTGCGGGTTTAATGTCATGTCGGGTCATGGCAATATGGATGAAAATCAGTGAGACAAACGGCATGGGTACCCCCCAGTCCATTACCAGGCCCTTTGGGTCTTGTATGGATATTAAGGGGAACCCCGCACCCAAATTAAAATAAGGAAAGGTCCCTATATACTCTGAACAGCAGTATTCAGGCGGTGCAAACAAGACAGGGACTGTAGGTTTGTTGTTAAGTAGAATCTGTTTGTAATTTTGAACATTTTTAATGTGTTTAGCTCCAGCCAAAAAATCTTTTCTAAGCTTTTTGGAAAACATAGGGAAGGGTTATCACCCCTGTGACATTTGTTTTGCGTCTTTCCTCCTCTTCAGAAGATTTCACCTCACTTTTTTGTCCCAATGAAAAATGTTTTTTGAAAATTTGGGTTTTTTTGTGGAACAAGGATTGGAAAGCATCAGTGGAAAGGAGAAATTGTTTTCCCATATTAACTCTTACAGGAGAGAATTTCCCTTCCTTAGGGGTAGATTTCATCTCACTTCCTGTTGTCTCCTTCCGTTTGCAAGTAGGAGTCGTTTGTAAGTTAGATGTTTGAAAGTAGGGTCCTGCCCTATATACTCAGCAGAAATTTGGGCCTTAGGTGTTGCTGTGGCCAAAACACTGTAAGCCCTCACAGGGCCCTGCTGTGAAATATTAGATCAAGAATTGTAATTACATGCCCCTGTTGAACAGGAGCTGAAAAATTAGGCCTTAGGCACTGGTGCTGGTGCCACAACACTGCAACCCCTCACAGACACTCTAGTTGGAACGCAGGAACGAGCCCTGCTGCAAAGTATTGCATCAAAAATTGTAATTACACGCCCCTGTTAGACAGGGGCAGAAAAATTGGGTCTTAGGCACTGGTGCTGGTGCCACAACACTGCAACCCCTCACAGACACTCTAGTTGAAATGCAGGAACAAGCCCTGCTGCAAAGTATTGCATCAAAAATTGTAATTACACGCCCCTGTTAGACAGGGGCTGAAAAATTGGGTCTTAGGCACTGGTGCTGGTGCCACAACACTGCAACCCCTTACAGACACTCTAGTTGGAATGCAGGAACGAGCCCTGCTGCAAAGTATTACATCAAAAATTGTAATTACACGCCCCTGTTAAACAGGGGCTGAAAAATTGTGCCTTAGGCACTGGTGGTGGCGCCCAGAACCAAAAATGTTCTTACAAGCTATCAGCGTGATGATTGAGGAGGAAGAGGATAATTACTCAGGGATAGTCACTCAGCATCAGCATAGGCAGTCTTTGAAGGGATCTGAGATTTCAAAAAAAATTATTCGGTTACATCTGCATCAGGTGCTTGGTAGCTGGTGGTGATCCAAGACTGATTCATTTTTATGAAGGTCAGCCGATCGACCGAGTCGGTGGACAGACGCACCCTGTGATCGGTTACCACGCCTCCAGCAGCACTGAATGTGCGTTCCGAAAGAACGCTGGATGCAGGACAGGCCAGTAGCTCAATTGCATACTGTGCAAGCTCTGGCCAGTGATCCATCCTCAAGACCCAGTAACCCAGAGGATTTTCGGTGGGAAAGGTGTCCAAGTCTGATCTTGCCCCTAGGTATTCCTGCACCATGTAAAACAGACGCTGGCGATGGTTGCTGGAACCGATCATACCTTGGGGCTGCGGACCAAAAAATTGTCTGAACGCATCGGTCAGACGGCCACCTTCTCCACCGCTCCTTCTTTGACTGACCGAAGCCTCAGCAACACGTTGTCCAGAAACAGGAGTTTGTAACCTCCCAGTCTCTGGGAACGCGTTGCACAGACCTTTCTGCAAGGCCTCCCGAAGATGTTTCATCCTCTGCTCCCTCTGCGATGGCAAGATAAGGTCCGCAACCTTACCCTTGTAACGTGGATCAAGGAGGGTTGCCAGCCAGTATTGGTCCTTCTCCTTGATACCACGAATACGAGGATCCTTACGCAGGCTTTGCAGGATCAGGGAGGCCATGCAGCGTAGGTTTGCTGAGGCATTCGGTCCGGAGTCCTCTGGGTCACTAAGGACAACAACGTCCGCAGCCACCTCCTCCCAGCCACGTACAAGTCCATGTGTTCCTTGGGACTGATCCCTTAAAGACTGCTGATGCTGAGTGCCAGGCTCCACCTCCATACTGACACAATCTTCCTCCTCCTCCTCCTCCTCCTCCTCGTCCTCTTCCTGTGTGATCAGCGGGCACGCAGGAACACTGTCTGGATAAAGGGGGCCTTGAGAGCTAAGGAAGTCCTCCTCTTCCTGCCTCTGTTCTGCCTCAAGTGCCCTGTCCATTATTCCACGCAGCGTGTGCTCCAACAGGTGGACAAGGGGGACAGTGTCACTGATGCATGCACTGTCAGTGCTCACCATCCTCGTGGCCTCCTCGAATGGTGACAGGACAGTGCATGCATCCCTGATCATGGCCCACTGGCGTGGGGAAAAAAAACCAAGGTCCCCTGACCCTGTCCTGGTGCCATAGTCGCACAGGTACTCATTGATGGCCCTCTGCTGCGTGTGCAGCCGCTGCAGCATGGCCAACGTCGAGTTCCACCTGGTGGGCATGTCACAGATTAGGCGGTTCTTGGGCAGGTTAAACTCCTTTTGGAGGTCCGTCAGCCGAGCACTGGCATTATATGACCGGCGGAAATGCACAGAGACTTTCCTGGCCTGCCTCAGGACATCCTGTAAGCCCGGGTACCTGCCCAAGAACCGCTGCACCACCAAGTTAAGGACGTGAGCCAAACAGGGCACATGGGTCAGTTGTCCCTGTCGGAGGGCAGAGAGGAGGTTGGTGCCATTGTCGCAAACCACCATTCCTGCCTTAAGTTGGCGTGGCGTCAACCACCTCTGAACCTGCCCCTGCAGAGCTGACAGAACCTCTGCCCCAGTGTGGCTCCTGTCCCCCAAGCACACCAGCTCAAGCACCGCATGGCATCTTTTGGCCTGCGTACTTGCGTAGCCCCTTGAACGCCTACGGAGCACCGCTGGTTCCGAGGAAGAGGCCATGGAGGAAGAAGAAGAGGAGGGGGTGGAGGAGAGAGGTGTGTCACAATCAGCATTTTGGAGGCGTGGTGGCGGAACAACCTCCAACACTACTGCACCTTGTCCTGCATCCTTCCCAGCTGCCAGCAGAGTCACCCAATGCGCCGTGAAACTTAAGTAACGTCCCTGTCCATGCCTGCTGGACCATGAGTCAGCGGTAATATGCACCTTACCGCTGACCGCCCTGTCCAGCGAGGCATGGACATTGCCTTCCACATGCCGGTAGAGAGCCGGAATCGCCTTCCGTGAGAAAAAGTGGCGTTTGGGTACCTGCCACTGAGGAACCGCACATTCCACAAACTCACGGAAGGGGGCAGAGTCTACCAACTGAAAAGGCAGCAGTTGAAGTGCTAGCAATTTTGCCAAGCTAGCATTCAACCGCTGGGCATGTGGATGGCTGGGAGCAAACTTCTTTCGGCGGTGCAGCAGCTGGGGCAGGGAAATTTGCCTGGTACAATCTGACGTCGGTGTACCAAAAGCAGATTGCCCACAAGTACTTGGCTGTGACACACCTAATTCTACACCTTCATTCCTCTCACTGCAGGTCGCAGAGAGGACTGAAGGTCTAGTGGGGTTGGAAATCTCAGCTGATGAGGAGCAAGGAGAGATCGTCTTTGTTCTTTGGTGTGGGTCTTTTAGATACGCTTGCCAACGAACTGCATGGCAGGTCAACATATGTCTGGTCAAGCATGTGGTACCCAAGCGGGAGATGTTTTGGCCACGCGAGATACGCTTGAGACATATGTTGCAAATAGCAGCGGTGCGATCTGATGCACTCGTCTCAAAAAAGGCCCACACCAAAGAACTTTTTGAATAACGCGCAGAGACTGCAGCGCCCTGCACATGTGGAGCTTTGGGGTGTGATGCAGTCAATGTGCTGCCCTTAGGCTGGCCCCTGGAGGGCATCCTGCCTAGTTGGTGATGTGCCACCTCCTCCTCCTCCTCCTCCTCCTCCTCCTCTCTCCTATCAGGCACCCACGTTGAGTCAGTGACCTCATCATCCCCTCCCTCCTCATCACTGGAGCAAACCTGGCAGTATGCTGCAGCAGGGGGAGCATGACTGCCAGATTGCTGTCCTTCTTGGGCACCCCCTCTGTCCGTGCTCATGTTACTGCCTTCATTGAGCTCAGTATCATCATCAGAGCCTTCCAAACGCTGGGCATCCTCCTGGAGCATGTACCCAACACTGTGGTCAAACAGTTCGAGGGAATCCTCATGAGGACATGGTGGAGCTAGGGAAGGAGTCACTGATGACATTGAGCTGAGGGAAGAGGCCGCTGCTTTGCCAGACAAAGCACCCTGGGCATGGGTGAGAGAGGATGAGGAGGATGAGGACGGCTTGGTCATCCACTCGACCAAGTCTTCCGCATGTTGCGGCTCAACACGGCCAGCTGCCGAAAAAAAGGCCAAGCGTGTCCCATGGCCACGTGCTGATGAGGATGCACCGTCTCCACGACCAGCACTAGACACAGAGCCTGCTTGCCCTCTCTTATTGGCTTGTGACTGTCTGCCTCTCCTTCTTGGCCTTCCAGACATACTAATGGCCTGTAGCTGCACTAAGCTGGGATAGAACACCTGTAATTTTCTTCAGGTAGCTTTATATACTGTAACCAGACAAGCCTGCCTGTCAGTAGGAAGATAACAGGAACGGATCTAGCTGAACACTGTGAGCAGGACGTACTGCACTAAATGTATATAGCAGGAACGGATCTAGCTGAACACTGTGAGCAGGACGCACTGCACTGAATGTAAATACCAGGAACGGATCTAGCTGAACACTGTGAGCAGGACGCACTGCACTGAATGTAAATAGCAAGAACGGATCTAGCTGAACACTGTGAGCAGGACGCACTGCACTGAATGTAAATAGTCTAGCTGCCTGACCGTGGTACTAATAGGATCAAAAAGAACACCTGTAATTTTCTTAAGGTAGCTTTATATACTGTAACCAGACAAGCCTGCCTGTCAGTAGGAAGATAACAGGAACAAATCTAGCTGAACACTGTGAGCAGGACACACTGTACTAAATGTAAATAGTCTAGCTGCCTGACCGTGGTACTAATAGGATCAAAAAGAACACCTGTAATTTTCTTAAGGTAGCTTTATATACTGTAACCAGACAAGCCTGCCTGTCAGTAGGAAGATAACAGGAACGGATCTAGCTGAACACTGTGAGCAGGACACACTGTACTAAATGTAAATAGTCTAGCTGCCTGACCGTGGTACTAATAGGATCAAAAAGAACACCTGTAATTTTCTTAAGGTAGCTTTATATACTGTAACCAGACAAGCCTGCCTGTCAGTAGGAAGATAACAGGAACGGATCTAGCTGAACACTGTGAGCAGGACACACTGTACTAAATGTAAATAGTCTAGCTGCCTGACCGTGGTACTAATAGGATCAAAAAGAACACCTGTAATTTTCTTCAGGTAGCTTTATATACTGTAACCAGACAAGCCTGCCTGTCAGTAGGAAGATAACAGGAACGGATCTAGCTGAACACTGTGAGCAGGACGTACTGCACTAAATGTATATAGCAGGAACGGATCTAGCTGAACACTGTGAGCAGGACGCACTGCACTGAATGTAAATAGCAGGAACGGATCTAGCTGAACACTGTGAGCAGGACGCACTGCACTGAATGTAAATAGCAGGAACGGATCTAGCTGAACACTGTGAGCAGGACGCACTGCACTGAATGTAAATAGCAGGAACGGATCTAGCTGAACACTGTGAGCAGGACGCACTGCACTGAATGTAAATAGCAGGAACGGATCTAGCTGAACACTGTGAGCAGGACGCACTGCACTGAATGTAAACAGCAGGAACGGATGTAGCTGAACACTGTGAGCAGGACGCACTGCACTGAATGTAAATAGCAGGAACGGATCTAGCTGAACACTGTGAGCAGGACGCACTGCACTGAATGTAAATAGCAGGAACGGATGTAGCTGAACACTGTGAGCAGGACGCACTGCACTAAATGTAAATACCAGGAACGGATCTAGCTGAACACTGTGAGCAGGACGCACTGCACTGAATGTAAATAGCAGGAACGGATCTAGCTGAACACTGTGAGCAGGACGCACTGCACTGAATGTAAATAGCAGGAACGGATCTAGCTGAACACTGTGAGCAGGACGCACTGCACTGAATGTAAATAGCAGGAACGGATCTAGCTGAACACTGTGAGCAGGACGCACTGCACTGAATGTAAATAGCAGGAACGGATCTAGCTGAACACTGTGAGCAGGACGCACTGCACTGAATGTAAATAGCAGGAACGGATCTAGCTGAACACTGTGAGCAGGACGCACTGCACTGAATGTAAATAGCAGGAACGGATCTAGCTGAACACTGTGAGCAGGACGCACTGCACTGAATGTAAATAGCAGGAACGGATCTAGCTGAACACTGTGAGCAGGACGCACTGCACTGAATGTAAATAGCAGGAACGGATCTAGCTGAACACTGTGAGCAGGACGCACTGCACTGAATGTAAATAGCAGGAACGGATCTAGCTGAACACTGTGAGCAGGACGCACTGCACTGAATGTAAATAGCAGGAACGGATCTAGCTGAACACTGTGAGCAGGACGCACTGCACTGAATGTAAATAGCAGGAACGGATCTAGCTGAACACTGTGAGCAGGACGCACTGCACTGAATGTAAATAGCAGGAACGGATCTAGCTGAACACTGTGAGCAGGACACACTGCACTAAATGTAAATAGTCTAGATAGAAGATAACAGGAACGGATCTAGCTAAACTGAATACAGTGTATATATATATATGCAACACCTGGGATGCATATATATACACAATACACTGTAAGTGCAGCTAACTGACTGACTGTTCTGCCTAATCTATCTAACTCAAATCAAATGACACTGTCTCTCTCTCTCTCTATCTCTCAGCACACCGGAACACACACTACACAGGGCCGCCGTGCAGGCGGCCTTATATAGTGTGGGGTGTGTACTAAATCCCCTGAGCCATAATTGGCCAAAGCCACCCTGGCTTTGGCCAATTACAGCTCTCTCTACTGATGGCGCTGTGATTGGCCAAGCATGCGGGTCATAGTGCATGCTTGGCCAATCATCAGCCAGCAATGCACTGCGATGCCGCAGTGAATTATGGGCCGTGACGCGCCACACGAATTTGGCGCGAACGGCCCATATCGTTCGCAATTCGACGGACGGTCGAACAGCCGATGTTCGAGTCGAACATGGGTTCGACTCGAACACGAAGCTCATCCCTATTTGCCACATAGGCAGGTGATCAAATAAACAACATGTTTAGTCGCACAGGTGCAGAAATGTTTGGTGGGATACACACACTGGGTTATAGAAGATTTTAACTCAACCATTTTGCGCCTTCCCAGTAAGTTGTGTTGACAAACACCACATTTTTTACAGGGACAAAAAATGATCACATTATGGAAAAAAGATGTGCAAACTGGTGGATTATTAATATTGGGTGCTATTCTACTTTGTAGAGAGGGAGCACCCCTAAAAATTACCTTAGCTTGGTCGGGAAATGTAGGGCTAAGAATGTAGTCATTCCTAAGTATGTTCCAATGTTTATTCATAATCATTTTGATTTGTTTATGTTGTGTCAAGAACAACCATGGACCATTTATAGTTATCATCTGGCTCACGTTGAGGTTTTGCAACCAACAGAGAACCCTTCTCGACATCTAGAACATTCCGTACTGGAAATGTTGGCTCCTTGTTTACCTGCATACACCACCAGTTGGAAAAAGAAGCAGTTAGCTACTTTTTGAGTCAGGACCTGAACCTCACTGACTTCCAGAGTAGTTATATTATCAAACTTTTAGAGTTTGCTACCAAACGCAACTACTTCTAGTTCAATAATCGTTTTTATCTTCATCAGAGAGGCATGGCAATGGGAGCTAAATTTGCGCCCAGCCTCGCTAATCTGTTTATGGCTAAATGGGAGGAGGATGTCGTTTATGCCCAAGATGTACCATCTTTGGTTCTATGGGCTAAATACATTGATGACATCCTCCTCCAATGGAATGGAAGTGAGGACTCTTTGAAACAGTTTTTTGTCTCTTTGAACTCAAACGATAGAGATATTTCTCTGTCATACGAGTCTAGTCGAAGTAAAATCCACTTTTTGGATCTTGAAATTGAAATTAAGGATCAACAGTTCAAATTTCAAACCTACTTTAAACCTACCGATCGTAATGGCTTCATCCCATCGATAGTTGCCATCATAGATCTTGGTTTGGGTCTGTTCTACATAGCCAGTTTCTGCGACTACGCAGGAACTGTACTGAAATGGAGACCTTCAAAATGCAAGCCATGATCCTTAGGCAGAGGTTTCTGGATAAAGGTTATGATGCAGTTGAAATTGACTCAGAGTTACTGAATGTTCTAGATGTCGAGAGGGGTTCTCTATTGGTTGCAAAACCTCGACACGAGCGATATAAATGGTCCATGGTGACCTTGTTCTCGACACAATATAAACAAATCAAAATGATTATGAATAAACATTGGAACATACTTAAGAGTGACTGCATTCTTAGCTCTAGATTGCCCGACCAGGCTAGGGTCATTTTTAGGGTTATTCTCTCTCTACAAAGTAGAATAGCACCCAATATTATTAATCCACCAGTTTGCACATCTTTTTTTCATAATTTGATAATTTTTTTCCCTGTAAAAAATGTGGTGTTTGTCAACACAACTTACTGTAAAGGCGCAAAACGGTTGAGTTCAAATTTTCTATAACCCAGTGTGTGTATCCCATCAAACATTTCTGCACCTGTGCGACTAAACATGTTGTTTATTTGATCACCTGTCCATGTGGCAAACAATATGTTGGTCGAACGATTCGAACATTCTCTATTAGAGTCAGTGAACACATTGCCTTGATTAAAAGTGGGGATACTAAACATAGTGTGCCTAGACACTATAGACAATCTCATAATAGAGATCCCACAGGGACTAAATTTCTAGTCATTGACAGGTGTATTCCCCCCTGGAGGGGGTTCGCCATGACCAGAGGTGTCAAACGTTGCACTCCCAGTTCCCATTCAAAATGAACGTGGAGTGGGACATTAATGCCTTTATTAATAGGGCGTAAAAATTAATATTAACGTGGTTGTTTTGAGTCTTCTTTCATATTGCCTTTTGTTAAATCATACGTACAGTTTTGGACCCCAGATGAGTGTTATAACTTGCATTCAAATTCAACATTATTCATCATACACTTATTCAATTGGTGTTTCTTAAGAACATTTGTTTTTATTGCTATCATGTTTCATATGGCTGACAGACTAGTCAGCCATGCAAAGCGATCAATAGAATGGTCCCTGCCTGATTTTTTATTATAAGGGGCCGGTTCATACCTATTTACAAATTGCCATTTTAAGATTGTGGATGTGCGGTTGTGGGTTTTTGACTGTTTACCGCCCTTTTGAGGTGTCTGTTTTATATTCAATTAGGTTGGACCATTAGTTATATCCCCTCTTTTCACTGTGTTTTGAAACATCAACCAATAAGGGATTTCTTAAGACATTTTTGAATGTCACGCATTCCCCCTGTGGAGGGCGTGGTGTGCACGCCATCATGACAGTCCACTCTGGGTGATTCTGTGTGAATCTCTTCACGAGATAAGTGCGCGACGTACATCCCCTCTATTTCCGATTTCAACAGGAAGCTATGTTCCTTTACAGTGTGGGATGGGACGTTCATCTATTTTTTCTCATAACAGGGCACGGAGTGTGCATTTTATGGGAATGCGCTCTTTGGTTTTTTTATTTGATTGCATTGCGAGGCATGGAACGCGCGCCAATTTGCCATTTTAGTTTCATAGGAAGTGACTGCTGATTTGCACTTCCAAGTTTGAAAACACATCACGGGTCTGTTGCTCATTATTGGGGTCAAACTTCTTATATAATCAGAATGGCTACAGTGGACTGGCACCCCAGATGATGTCTATATAAACAAAACGCGTTGGGACAGGCTCCACTGCCATCATACATACTTTTAAAGTGCTTTTTACTCTTCTCAAATGTGAGTTTTTTTACCTCATTAAATTTCAATTTTTTTATATGGATTTACACTATGTGGCCTTCCTTTGTTCCCCTTTCTTTGACATACATGGGAATATATGGGAGAAACCATCCATTTGTCTGTATGGAAATACCTTCTATGGAGATCACTACCCCAATGACTGTATGAGGATTTGGTTTACGTGTCAAAGTTTCCAGATCTGATGTTTTTACCTTCGGCATTTGCCAATACAAGCTTGTTTGACGTACGTCCTCTTGTTTGATGGTTCAAACCATCTGATTAGCCTTCATCCTATCCGTGGCGGAATATTCACTTTCACATATTATCTCATCACAAATTCATTATTTTTTGATGTTTTAATGATGTTATGAACATTTGGCGTCTGTCCCTTCAAAGGACATTCAGTTTTACAACATATTCCATTTCACCTATGGACTTTGTTTAAACCACTTGTTTCTTCTTGATTTACTTATATTAATATCACTGTGTTTCTATTTTACTAGCGTCCCACATTTGTTTTCACTAACCATTGTGAAATCCATTCTATGATCTTTGTTCATTTAAAGGTTTTAGCGCTACACTTTTTACTTTTATTGTTGTAGTGTTGCTGTGCTATATCTGTTAGCATTTGAATGGTTAATATGCATATTAACCTGCATATTTATTGTAGGGTGCCTTGGCAAGCAGCCATCCTCTTGTAATGAAGCTGGAAGGTGAAGCGCAGTGGAGCGTGGCTACACTGTTGCCAGAAGTGGCATCAGATGCCGCTCTAGAAGTGATGAACTGGATAAAAGTCCAGGTGAGACACCGGTGATTCGGCCTACACACTGTCACTCCTGAAGCTGACTGAGATGACATTGTGGGGTGGGATATTTGTTTGGAAGTCCTGGTGTTTGGAAGCCCCAGTGAGACGCCAGAAAGTCTCGGTAAGACGCCAATGATTCAGCCTACACACTGACATTCCCAGGGCTGACTGAAGTGACATTGTGGAGTGAAATATTTGTCTTTGCTCTTCAGTTTTTTGACATTGTGAGTAGTTTCTACTATTTTTAATTAAAATATTTATGCACCATTTTAAATATATGGTGATGGAGCAAGAGAAGGAAGTGATTTGCTGGCTGATTTGTTTGAAGAAAAGTGGGAAGCCCCCGCAACCGATACAATTGATTTATGCGAGGCATATATATTTGGTGAGTGCAATATCTAAAGGAAGTGGTGAACAAACTTTTGTGGTGATGTGAGAGATCACTGGATGAAAGAAGATTACTTGAATACAAAGGCAAACGATCATTGAAAATATTTTTTTGTAATTTGGTTTAATTTGGATGTTTTTGGACTCTTTTTTATTTGTTTCATTTATTTTGGATTACTTTACTTGGCACTTGGCATACACGTGCTCTGGAACTGGGTGTATACAGTATATAACTTTATTTCTTTATATAATATTTTTCAGTGTATGGTTATTATTGCAGAGCCTCTCAGATTGTGTTTCTGATTTGTTTTATAAAAAAAAATAATTATACTCACCTAGGTGGATGCAGCACCAGTCCAATACCTCCTGAAGCTCTAATACTGAGAACTGAGCGATCAAAGGCCACTGATCGCTCAGTTCTCAGTGTTCCATGATCAGAGAGCTGATGACTGTCAGTCACCAGCTCTATGCTCTCTGTTCTGCTCCCGTTTTACTGGAGCGCTGAGCTGCAAAGGGGGTGGGAGCAGCTGGCTCAGGCTCCCAGCAGCTCGCTGAGAGCCTGAGCCAGCTGCCAGTCCAGGCAGTTTTCAGAGTCTAAACCGACTCTGTGATGTCAGCCAACAGTGGGATTTTGCCTGCTGTCAGCTGAAAATGGATCTCATAATTGCAGAATGAACTGCACTCCTGTGAAAAGTATAACCAAAAGAACTTTGGCTATACTTCTCCATCAAATAAAATACATGTAAAACAACCATTATGCGTGACCAGGATGTTGTCTGGTGTAAATCCCTAATATACTTATCTTAAATCTTGTATTGATAATCTATTGTATTTGGGAAAAAAAAGTGTACCAGCAATTCAGTAATAATAGAAAAACTATTGCACAGCAGGCTGTGGAAGTCTAAAAGTAATTTAGAATAAAATGTGATTTCTGTAGAACACTATGGATTGTAAATCTATTTATACAGTATTCCCTTGTTAATTCCTCTTGTTATTTGTTGAAAGTTGACCCATGTTTGCTCTATACACATCCATCAACTACTGCTAAACAGAAATGAGCAGATTCAGCAAATTTGAATGGATTCAGATATATATTTCCTGTATATGAGCTGCCCACATATTTAATTATAATTAAGAATGAGAGACAACGGAGAAGATAAAGAGATATTATCAAAATAGTACATTAACTATTGCAGACTTATTTAGTGTAAGGAGATTTAAAAAGAAAAAAAAAACAATGATAATGTACTGAAAGTACGGTAAATACCAACAGAAGCCAGTATTTTTTTTTAAACCTCTCCAGATATATAGGGTTACTGTCATCAAGCATGTTTAAAGATACCTATATAAATAAAGAAACAACTGTGGAGAATGAAATCCTAACTAGGGATGGTCAAAATTGAGAGTTTCCATGTTTATATAATTTTGGCAAAATGCAACTACCGTATATACTCGAGTATAAGCCGACCCGAATATAAGCCTACTTTTACCATAAAAAACTGGGAAAACTTGTTGACTCGAGTATAAGTCTAGAGTGAGAATGCAGTAGCTACTGTAAGAGGAAAAGAGAGTCAACAATGCCCATTTGCAGCCTCACTGAGCACATTTGCATGCCTCAGCCTCACTGTGTCCCTCATCTGCATGCCTCAGCCTCACTGTGCCCCCCATCTGCATGCCTCAGCCTCACTGCGTCCCCCATCTGCATGCCTCAGTCTCACCTGATCGGCATTGTGCCCATCTCCCGTTGTGCCAACGTTATGATCTCCCGGCGCTGTCCCCATCTGCAGCCTTATTATCTCCCGGCTCTGTGATATATTCAGTCTAGTTGGCGGCCATGCAGTGTATTAAAGCCCTGCCTCCTCCTCGTCCGTGACAGAACACTGACTCAGTTTCCCAGCAGTGAGTCAGTGTTCAGACTATCAGACTATCCGCCGACTAGACTGAATGTACCACAGCGCCGGGAGATAAGGCTGTAGATGGGGACAGCGCCGGGAGGACTTGAGTATAAGCCGAGGGGGGCATTTTCAGCACAAAAAAAGTGCTGAAAAACGCGGCTTATACTCGAGTATACACGGTAAGTAAATATATAAGGCAAAATGAATGAGGTTTTTTGGTGTTTTTAATTTATTTTTAAGCTTGCTTTCCTTTATTTTCACCTAGTGATCTGGCCAGTAAGTCTGTTGTTTTTTTAATAAAACAAGCTCTCTTGCCAATGTATCAGTTAAGAGTGTTGTGAAAGACTCACAGTTCCCAAACTGAAGGGAGGACAAGGTGTTCCAGACATAGAATGTTTTTACTGAGCATGCCATTTGTCCAGGGTGGTTGACTGGAACGTGCACTATTTGGTTAAAGTTTGGGTACCTGCAAACTTCATTCTCTTCCTCCCTCTCTGAAACACAATTTACTTTTACATGACTCTTTAATAGTCTGGAGAGAGGTCAGGAAAAATTAGGGTTATCCCCCTTTTTATCTCGGTACCTTCCGATAATCAGGTACCATGTCTTTCCACAAGCGGGGGAATTTGCTGCATTTTCCACATGGGTCTCCCATGGGCTCACCAATTTCGTTCATCTCTTCAACCCTTCCACCAGCAAAGCCCTCCCCTTCTCCGAACTCCAAGTCCAGTACAACCTACCCACTCACTATCACATATACACCCAGCAAACAGTCAACTTTGCAGCCAGTTTCTACCTTGCTGGAGACAAACGTACCTCTCTACTGGACACCATCCTAGACCGTAAGTTATTCAGAATCTCAGACATCTACAAAACTTTGTCTTCTCAACTCACTAAAACTTCACATCTTGATTCCACCTCCCCATGGAACCAAAGACCTTCCTTCTCCAGAGACAAGAGACTACATACTAGCAGGCTATAATACCACCTGTGCCTTCATCACTAATGAGCATTGGCGAGAACAGCAACTCAAAATCATGCATCATGCCTACATTCCCTTCACGTTGTCCACGTCCTCACCAACCCAGCAACAGTGCTCATGGTGCTCCCTTAATAGACCCTCCCTATTCCATAGACTGTGGAGCTGTCCTCTCATCTCTCACTTCTGAGACCAACTGGAGAACTTTGCTGCTATGATCATGGGGTACCAGCCATGTAAATATCCCTTTCCTCTCCTATTCGGCTACCTGGAAATCCCCTCTTCTGGCACTGCAAAACTATAATTATTGTTTATACGTCGTAACAAAGCTTGGCTTTCCACCTGCTTCATGGTCGCTAGGAGGGCTTTTCTCAAAAATTGGACTTCCACCACTCTTTTAACCAACACAGACGTGAAAATAGAATTCAATAGTCTCCTACGTAAAGAAAAAGTGGACATGGCTCTCTCTCCTCGCAACCTCTCTTCACGCTTTCGCAAAAAATTGGACTTTTACATATTTAAAATTCTGCCAGCCTTGGACACTTCTTCTTCTGGGCCCTCTCCACTGTATTGTGGGATAGATCTGTTTCAGAACCCTCCCCAGCAAGTTTGACGCCACGCCTCCATCTTCCTACTTACTCATGTTGTCGGATACTGATACCTCATAGATTTTGCTTATCTTATAGCTGGAATGAAATCTTGTATCCAATTTACTCCCCCCCTCCCCAGTATCTCCTTCCTCTCCTCCCCCATCCCCACACACCCCCCTTTCCCTTTTGTTAATTAGTTGTACAAAATGCCATTCCTTGGGTTTTTTCCCACGGATTTCTGTAACCACTGTTCCTATTTCCTTTTTGTATGTTGGAAATACCAATAAAGTATATTAAAAAAAAAAAAAAGGATTGGGTACAGCTCAAATACACCTCAATATCATTGCCTCTACACCAACTTCAATGGACTGCACTGTACCACATACCTTCAGAATGTAAATACATCCCTCAGTTGACCCAACTCTACAGATTTTCCACTCGGCATGCCGGAAATATGGCCTTTCCTCAACTCCAGGCCCCTTAACACCTATTATACTCAACTTGCATTTTCCACCTGGAATGTTGGCAACATTCCTCTCTGAGGTATGGCCACAGACACATGTTTTAGGCGGAACATTTTTTTGACAAAGGTCTCTTTCTGTTTCACACCTCACTAACACTAACCTCCCACATGGTAAGCAAATAATTTCCCTTTTGGTCTTATGTGCAACTGAGGCACTTCTTAGGCCTCTCTCTCTTCCTTCAGAGTGGTTGTGACAATATACACATTATATGCACGTGGAAGGAACACCAAAGACATCGCATATCAGATATCTATGCTCTTTTGTTCAATGTTTATCAGCCGAAACCCAGTAAAGTGTGTCAATGCTTTATATATTCATGCTGGTATAGAAGTCCCCTACAACTCCATAAGATATCGCTCACAATTTCCCCCAAATGTTGGCGTTGTCATGATAAGTTAGAATTTGGTGGTCTTGCCCAAAAATTCAACCTTAATGGAAAGAAGTCCACCAACTTATCTGCCAAATCACAACATATACACTAGTTTTTACCCTTGTTTAATTTCTCCTCCACCACACTACACTGACTTGCAAAGCATACCACTGGTCCCTAGCTATGCATCTAAGCAATGCGGCGAAGATGTGCATGCCGGTGCACTGGTTTTCCGTGACCCCACCAACTATAACCAATTGGCTTGAATGAGTAGGTAAAATTGCACACATGGAGGAACTTGTTCATCAAGCAAGAGAGACGCTGACCAAGTATAGATGTGCCTGGGCTTGTTGGCACCACTATGTGGAAACAGCAGCCTATGCTCAAAACATAGCTTGCTCATGTTCAGCTTAGTCAGATATCATGTGAACAGCAGAGGGGGAGGTAATTCTCTCTTTTTCAGCTCCAATTACCTTCCCAAGCCCCCTTTCTGTATCTTGACTCCCATCCCACCCCACCCATCTTCTCTTTTCTTTTCATTTATTTTAATTTTTAGCTTACAAAACCTGAGAATACAGTATACTGACTCACTACCCTTTGTTAAAGAGCTTAATCTAAATGCATTAGGCAAGCAGATCAAGACTAATGTATTTTTTTGCCTCACAAAGGGAGAACCAGGAAGCTAGGGATGAATGCCCAGTCTCTCAAGGCTTCTAAGATGTGCCACATATAAAGGAACTCACGTACACTGCATTATGTTGATGGGGAGACGGCACACATTGCACGCCGTGAATCAAAGGATGGGAAATTCATGCGCCGTTGACATAATTGAACATTGCAGGACAGATTGCAAGAAGAAAAAACAAGTAAGGTAATTTTAACAGGCTACAATTGATAACTTTATTAATGAGGATTGCAATGTGATGAAGTTGGGATGGAGAGTTTACAACCACTTTAAGAATAACCTAAAGTTCTACTTTAAGTATTCTTGTTACTAAAGCACTTATATTTAAATTCCTTCCTACGTGAACACTTAAAACCCAACTCCAGGCTTAGTTGCCGCCCCCCACCTATTTTTGTTCCACCCCACCCACCATAAAGCTTTCCTTGTAAAATTCAATTACTTTATGTTACATGTCCCCTTTGTCTTCTTCTTCTTCCTCCGGCATTGAGAGGATCACACAGACAGTGGGAGCATTGTATATGCTGCAGATAGGGGAGCCACATAATGACATGGTGCTGCTACTCTCTTCCACATTTCTCTTATAAGTCCAGGTTAGGGGACAGAGCCTTTATGTCCTAGGTTCATAATGTCATTGAACCAAAAATAGAAATTGTGGCTAGGAACCTGGGGGGGTCATTAATGTCACTTTTGTTGAATGTAGAATTTGGCTTTAACATTTAATTTAAACCCCATATAAGCTACATATAGCATATCCCTTAAAGGATATGTTCACCTTTTTATAACATCTTACACCCATGTTTAGGGTGTAACATATAACATTTTATGAAAGGACCGGCCCCTGGTCCCCCCAATCTCCTGCTCTGACAACTAGCAACTATCTTCTCCCCCTGCTAGCTGTCAATTTTTTTTTCAAAACCCCGGCCGTGCAGGGCTCCGCCCACCCGGTCGCATCACTCATTACCAGTGTTCTGTGAATGGAAAACTACGAGACATTTTTTTTTTAATTATAGCACGGCATTCCCCTTAATATCCATACCAGACCTGAAGGGCCTGGGATGGAATTTGGGGGGACCCCCACACAATTTTTTTTTTTTTTTAATTTTGGTTTGGGTTTCCCCTTAATATTCATACCAGACCCAAAAGGGCCTGGAAATGGACTGTGGGGGAATCCCATGCCGTTTTTTTCAAAGAATTTTATCTGTATTGCTGAGCCCCGACAATTTAATTATAGACGCGAGTAGTTTTAAATGACTTTTTCCTTTAGAAATGTCATTTTGTGCAGGGACTGTTCTAAACACGGGAAACATGCGCTACTTTACAGGCATACTATAAACACCCCCCAGGTACGAAATTTAAAGGAATATTTCACTGTTATTGTTTAACTTTAAGCATTATTAAAAACACTGCTCCCAAAAAAATGGCCATTTTTAAAACTTTTTTTGCATTGATACATGTCCCCTGGGGCAGGACCCAGGTCCCCAAACACTTTTTATGATAAGAACTTGCATATAAGCCTTTAGAATTAACACTCTGATTATTCATGTTTGTGTCCCATAGACTTTAACGGTGTTTGCGTATTCAAACAAATTTTTTGCCTGTTCGCATGTTCTGCTGTGAACCGAACCGGGGGGTGTTCGGCTCATCCCTACTTCCTGCCATGTTATCTAATATTCCAGCATCAGTCCTACTGTTGTGATCACAAAATATTAACAACCTGGATGTCAGGCTCTTGCCCTGTGTTTGTAGTGTTGTGATTTTGCATAGGAAGACTGTTTAAAAAGAAAAAGAAAACTAGGTATTAAAAATGTTCTGGAACTTAGTAACATAGTATCATAGTAGGTGAGGTTGAATAAAGACAATAGTCCATCCAGTTAAACCTGTCTAGGTGTAGAGTATGTGTGTGAGTGTCGATAATCATTTCCCATATCCCTATATTTTGTGTTCACTAAGATGCTGACTCCACCAATTGTGCAAGAGGGTTCCACATCCTTATCATCCTGACAGTGAAAAAAAACAGACACAGCTTAATGTTAAACCAATTTTCCACCAATCCCACTGTGTGGCCCTGTGTCTTCTTATAATCTGAGACTCAAAAGTTTTCTTCCTATGCTGGGATCATCATTGACGTATTTGTATATCGTTATCATATCTCCTCTCAAGTGTCTCTTCTCCAGGGATAATAAGTTCAGTGCCTCTAGTCATTCCTCATAATTGAGGTCCTCCAGTCCACTTAATAATTTAGTTGCCTTTCTCTGGACTCTCTCCAGCTCCAGCACATCCTTCCTGGGGACTGGTGACCATAACTGGACAGAATACTCTAGATGTGGCCAAACCAGAGTTTTATAAAGTGGTAGAATTATCGTTGTATCTCTGGAGTTAATTCCCTTTTTTATGCAAGCTAATAGTCTCTTGGCTTTCCTTGCTGCCGCTTGACATTGCCTGCTATTGCTCAGTCTGTGTTCTACCAGGACCCCCAGATCTTTTTCCATCCTTGATTCCCCAGAGGTTCTCCTCCTAGTGAGTAGTTTGCATTTATATTTTTGGCCCCCAAATACATGACTTTACATTTTTCCACATTAAACCTCATCTGCCATGTAGTTGCCCACTCCATTATTTTATTCAGATCTTCCTGTAAAATTTCTATATCCTGATGTGAAGTTATTGTCCCACCTTATTTTTGTGTCATTTGCAAAAAATTGAGATTGATCTATTTATACCAACCTCTATATAATTTATGAATAAATTAAACAGAATTGGTCCCAAGACAGATCCTTGGGGTACCCCACTTATCACTCCAGACCAGTCTGAGTACACATTATTTATTTGGACATGCCCCTGTAATCATTTTTGTTGGCATGAACTCTATGGTTCATTCCTACAGAGCTTTAGTTTGTAGATTAAGCATTTATGGGAAACTGTATCAAATGCTTTTTCAAAATCCAAATACACCACATCCACAGGTCTTCCCCCATCTAGATGGTAGCTCATTTCCTCATAGAATGTTAACAGATTGATCTGGCAGGAAAGACCCTTCGTAAACCAGTGCTAATTACTGCTAATGATACTGTTTTTATAAGCAAATTCTTGGATATAGTCCCTTATCATCCCCTCAAATAGTTTACATACTATTGATGTTAGGCTCCTGCCATCTGTAAAAAATGCCCCTGAGTTTTGTATGGGTGCATATTATTTTCGCCTTAGGTTTTCTCAGGCTTCGTTTTTTTGATTTGTCATCTCATTCACCCCGGGATTAGATGTTATGGATATATTATGGATATATCACTAGTGCCTCCACTAGTATCCTCTGTCTTTTGTTCACTGCTGGCTATCCATTCCTCTGAGCCCTCCCCCCCACCAACACCTAGTATCCAACTGCTCCGCCATATTTTTTCCCAAAAGAGCTGCACCCCCCATTAAGGTGCAGCCTGTCCCTACTAAAGAGGCGGTAACCGACTGAATAATCAGCCCAGTTCTCCAGGAACCTGAAAATCTCCTTCCTACACCAGTTCCTCAGCCACTTGTTCAGTTCTCTAAGCTGCTCTGGTGTGGCTCGAGGCACAGGTAGTATTTCCAAGAAAACCACCTTGTAGGTCCTTCTCTTCAATCTATTCCCTAAATCCCTGAAATCTTTTTGTTAGTACTCTCCTCCTTCATCTTACTTTGTCATTGGTACCAATGTGTACCATGACAGCTGGGTCCTCCCCAGTTCCACCCAATAATCTGTCCATCCAATCTGCGATGTGCTGAACCCAAGCGCCCGGTAAACAGCATACTGTTCGGCAACCATGGTCTTTGTGATGGATTGCCCTCTCTGTCCTTATAATAATTGAGTCCCCTACTACCAGTACCTGTCTGACCTTGCTTGTATCCTTGCCCCCCTTCATACTGGAGCAGTCATTCCCCTGGCATTATTATCTGACACGGAGCCTCCCTATTCTGTATTCTGATAAAACCTTATATAATGTTTTATCCAATAGTGTTTGTTTCTCCAGTCTTCGCGCACCTATACTTAGGTCCCTTTTATCTCCAATTCTTGTCTCCTTTGATAATAAAAAGAAGAAAAAACTTGGTTATCCTATCTGGGTTCTTATAAATGTGGACTCATGACTTGTAGATAATGCCGCACACATACTGTGTCCAAGAGTTTTGTTTCTGACAACACTAAGGAAGAGTTCAAAATACAGCAATATATCACTTGTGGTACAGATCATGTTGTTTACCTAATCCAATGCACTGCGTGTAGTTTGCAATACGTTGGCTTTAGGATTCGTCCACTGCGTTTCCACATAGCAGAACATTACTGTGATAGTCTAAATGAAAATGCTAAAAACATCTCCACCGTAACCAAACACTTTAAGAATGCGCATAAAGGCAATATGAGTTCTTTCAGCTTTAATGGTGTTGAGAGAGTGTTGCCTGGAAACATGTGGTGGGGATAGTTACTGTACCATAGATTATTAGAGTGTGAGGTCTACTGGAATTTCAGATTACAGACCCACATCCCTCTTGGCCTTAACCATAGATGAGATGTGGATTTGTATCTGAAATTACATATATATATATATATATATATATATATATATATATATATATATATATATATTTTTTTTTTTTTTTTTTTTCTTTGGCTGCTTTTGCTTCATATTTAAGCATTTTGATTGGCATACCCATATTCAGATGTGTTTAGCCCTGCTTTCTCTATATAAGTGCTGCTTTCTCTATAAGTGCTGCGCTGCTTAATCCCAAAGTATCAATGTGAAGCAGAAAAATGCCTGCCAGAGGGTCTAGAACACAATTATTATAAAAATAATAAATAAACCCAAAAACAAGTGCATAGAACCAACATTGAATGGATAAATAATAAATGTGTCTTGTGGTATCACACACACGACAAACGTTAAAAAAAGTAGAAGCCATGCTGACCATCTAACACATACAAATTAGAAATTTAAACAGAATCCGACATCTGGAGGTATATAATTTTTCAGTATATGTTTTTTTCATTATACTTTTTCAGCACATTTATTCACTTGCCGCCCGCCATATAGCAGAATGACAGCAGCAAAGTGGTTGTGATATCCTGACTGGACATCAAATGACGTGATCAGGATAACACACCAGCAGGAGCGTGCAGCATGGCGATCAGAGGTGCTATGTGTCAGTCAACGCCGATCGTGTTATCAGCTGTGACCAATGACAGCTGATCATCGGCTTTCCTCGGTTCGCGCTGACGGGGGGGCGGTGCTGATAATCAGCACATTTATTATCAGCACAGCCCCCATCAAAAGGTGCCCATCAGCTGCTAATCAGTGCCCAACACCTGCCAGCCTGTCCCCATAATAAATGCCTGTCAGTGCCCACAACAGTGCCAATCAGTGCCTAAAAAATTGCCAATCAGTGCCCCATCAGTAATGCCTGTCAGTAGCTCCTCATCAGTGCTGCCTCTCCAGTGTCACCTATCAGTGCCCATCAGTGCTGCCTATCAGTGCCGTCAGTGCCGCCTATCAGTGCCCATCAGTTTTTTTCTTAATTGTCGGGTTTTTTTTTTCGTTTATAGCGCAAAAATTAAAAACCACAGAGTGATCAAATACCACCAAAAGAAAGCTCTATTTGTGGAAGAAAATGATAAAAATTTAGTTTGGGTACAGTGTTGCATGACCACGCAATTGTCATTCAAAGTGTGACAGCAATGAAAGCTAAAAATTGAATTGTCCTGGGCAGGAAGGAGGGAAAGTGCCTGGTATAGAAGTGGTTAAGCGCTGTCACTTTTTAAATGACAATTGAGCAAAATTTTTATCATTTTGTTCCCACAAATAGAGCTTTCTTTTGGTGGTATTTGATCACCTCTGCGTTTTTTTTGGTAAGCAAATAAAGACCAAAAAATTTGAAAAAATATTTTTTTCTTTGTTTCTGTTACAACATTTTGTACATAAGTATGTTTTCTCCTTCACATGAGGCGGCACTGACGGGCACTGATAAGGCGGCACTGATGGGCACAGATGAGGTGGCACTGATGATTGGCACTGATAGGCGGCACTTATGGACACTCATAGTTGGCACTGATGGGCACTGATTGGTGACACTGATAGGCACTGAAAGGCTGCACTAATGGGCACTTATGGGTGGCACTGATAGGTGGCACTGATGGACACTGATAGTTGGCACTGATGGGTGACACTGAGAGACACTGAAAGGCTGCACTAATGGGCACTTATGGGTGGCACTGATAGGTGGCACTGATGGACACTGATAGTTGGCACTGAGAGACACTGAAAGGCTGCACTAATGGGCACTTATGGGTGGCACTGATAGGTGGCTCTGATGGACACTGTTGAGCATCTGTCTGGACACTGATTGGCATCTGTATAGGGACTGAAAGTCATTCCTGGTGATCAAGGGTGGCATACATGGTGGCCATCCATTGTGGGTATTCCTGGTGGTCCAGTGTGGGCATGGGGGTCTGCGCTGATAATCAATTAGTGCAGACCCCCCTGTCAGGAGAGCTGCCGATCGGTTCACCTATACTGGCGTCTGTCAGACGCAAGTGGGGAAAAGCCGATAAATGGCTCTTCCTGTTCACCCTGTGATCAGCCGTGATTGGACACGGCTGATCATGTGGTAAAGAGTCTCTATCAGAGACTCTTTACCCAGATCGGTGTTGAGGAGTGTCAGACTGACACACCGCACCACCGATCACCGTGCTGCTCACCCCCACAGGCGCGCCGGCTGTTATCCTGAAAGATGTCATATAACATCCAGTCAGGATAACGGAAGTGGTTAATGCTGATCCTTTTTTATTTTTGTGATACATGTTTTTATATACATCTATGTCCAATTGTATGCTTATAGTGCTCTTTTTTTTGTATGTTTTGATATTTGCTGCCACCCCTTTTTGTGAACCTTGGGGTTGATCATGTGATTTAGTCTACACTTTTACGGAGAAATAGAGGTTTAACTAAAAGTACTAACTATGGTCAAACTTTATAGGCCAAGAAACAATGGAAAAAAAAGGGATAATATAAATCGTCACATTAATCCCCTTAAAGTAATAACAAATAATCTAGATACAAATGTACAGTGACCATAATTGGTTATTTTTACAGGAAGGGTTTAAAGCTCAAACCAGGGTATACAGTAACTTGTAATCTATGTATCCATTGAGTTTCCCGTTGGAGTACTCTTTTGTCAAAGTTACCTCCACAGGGATCTGCATGAACAACATCAAGAGGAGCGAATTTGAAAATGTTGGGACTGTATTTATGTTTATAAGCTATAGGATAGCCCTTAGTGATATTCAAAAGACTGCTGGTGGCATAGTATAAATGATCTTTAATCCTTCTCCCAAAATGGCCTAATAGTTTTGCTAATGTAAAATGCTCCACATTGGCAAAAAATAATGTAGATGACTCCTTGGGTTTGACAGGTAATGTGTTGTCGTAAAACATGAGTACGGCCATTTGGGAGAGGGAAGGAAGGGCCCACTAATAGTAGATCGTAGAAATCACACATTCCACATTGAAATAATCCTGGTGGAACTTGTGTTGTGTTATTCGTTTTGCAATAATGGCTCCGCACTAAACAGTCTCTGACAGATCTTGCTCGTTGATAGGTAATCTAAGGCTTAGGCCCAATATATTTGATCAAAGTGGGGTCCGCCAGAAGGATATGATAATGTTTTTGAATTATCGATCGTATTTGATGATGTTGATTGGAATAAGTCGTTATGAATCTTACTCTGTCAGAGTCAGTTGTTTGGGTCCTGGAAAGAGAATAGTATTCCTCGGTCTAGCTATAGCTTTTTTAAAAGCTTTTTTAAGGCTGTTTTTGCTGTACCCCCTAGCCAGAAGGCGTTCATATAAGAGATCCGCCTCCTGCTTAAAGTCAGAATCGCTAGAGCAATTGCATTTATGGTGCAGGTATTGGCGAAAGGGAATACTTTGAATAAGGGGCTGAGGATGTGCTCTAACCTCGTGTAAAATTGTATTACTCGCAGTGGGTTTCCGATATAGTGATGTATTAATCAGGCCATCCCTAGTGATATTATTAGTGATGTCCAAATATGCGATAGTGGTGAGACTTGACTGCATAGTAAATTTTAGATTATAGTTATTATGACTTAGAATGGCCATAAACTTGTTAAGCGCTTCTGGTGGTCCCTCCCATAGCACCAAAATGCTGTCTATGTAGAGGAATCACCGCAACACGTACGAGAAAAGGTTCGAGTGCTCTTCACTGGCAAACAGATCCCGTTCCCACCCCCCAGGTACAGGTTTGCATAAGAGGGTGAGCAACACATACCCATAGCTACCCCCTGTACCTGGAGGAAGTGGGATCAGTCAAAGGAAAAAATGTTCTTTGTAAGAATGTGAGAAAGTAACTGTAATACGAAGCCATTTAAACCTGCAAAGCTAGGTGCCCCTTTCATTTAGGAATCTAGCAACAACCTCCATGCCAAATTTGTTTGGAATAGATGAATATAATGTCTCCACATCTATGGCAACCAAGGAGCAGCCAGGAGGCACAGTGAGGCCTTCCAGGTTTCTCAGGAGATTAGGGGTATCTTGAATATATGAAGGTAATGTGATGACGTGGGGACGTAGATATTCGTCCACAAATTTACTGGCTGTTTTTGAACCCACACCTGAAACTATGGGACGTCCTGGAGGTTATGTGAGATGTTTGTGTATTTTAGGGAGAGAATAAAAAGTAGGAGTTCTAGGGTGGGGAGCTTGTATGCCTTCAAAGATCTCCCTGGTGATCAAGCCGTCAGCAAAGGTGGATTGCAGAATGTCATCATATTGTTGATTGAATTTTGTGATGACATTGTCAGAAATAGGTTTGTACCAAAGTCTGTTTTTGAGAATATCCCAGCACATGTTGCTCTATTGAAGTTCATCCATTAGTACCACGTTACCACCCTTGTTTGAGAGCTTGATCACCAGGTGAGAGTTGTTGCTTAGGTTAATGAGAGCAGCCCTACGGGCTGGACTTAAATTGGGATTGGAAGATTTGTAGAAAGAGGTAGATTTAATGGCTTGTATGGTCTGCATAAGGAAAGTCCATACGTTGGAATTAATGTGCAGAGAAGGAAATTGGGTGGATTTTTTCTTAACCGCCTCCCCTAATGATTTTATATCTTTTTGACATAGTGATGTGATGATATAGTGATGTTTGAATTCTTCGGCCGGAGGCCACTTCTGATTCAGGGGTATCCTGTGTTGCTTCATTAGGATCATTTTCTTCTAATAGCAGTACTAGATTTTTTAGAGCTCTAAACTCAGCAACAGAGAAATCTTTCCAGATCTCCTGGTGAGAGATTTCAGCTTGTTTACCGCGTCTGTCATTGTCGTACATAAATTTAACAGTAAGTTTCCTAGCAAACAGAGATCCTTGATGACCTCGAACTTGTTTGGTAGTGAATTAGGGCAAAAATTAAGGCCAAGCCGAAGTACCTCCTGTTCTATAGTATTTAAAGGGTAGGATGACAAATTTATGACCTCTAGATTGCCATTTTCTCCTATAGATTTTGTATCGACAGAGTTTTCCATTATTAATGTATTCACAGCTGAATTTGAGCATAAGATATTATTAGGGTTTGTGTCTAATGACTGTGTTTTGACCCTGGGGAAAAAATTATCTATACGTCATTTGCTTAAACCCTTTTGGATTGCCCCGGCTGCTGCTGTACTAGCGGGTCTCCAAAGGGCAAAGGTTCTAGCACAATCTATAATTTGGAGTTGGGTATCAAGTTCTGCTTTAGAAGTTACCAACGTAGTGGTGTTAAAAGAACCACCCGGTGTTTGATTAGGAAACATAGAGAGCCCTTTATTCACTGTAGGAGTGGATTCAGTATGTATTACATTCTTACTTTCTGCTGATGGATTAAAACTGCCCCATCAAAACTGCCCCATCAGAATTGCCCCATCAAAATTGCCCAATCAAAACTGCCCCATCATATTGCCACTATCAAAACTGCCCCATCAGAATTGCCCCATCAAAATTGTCCCCATCAAAACTGCCCCATCACATTGCCACCATCAAAACTGCCCCATCAAAATTGCCCCATCATATTGCCACCATCAAAACTGCCCCATCAGAATTGCCCCATCAAAACTGCCCCATCATATTGACACCATCAAAACTGCCCCATCAGAATTGACCCATCAAAACTGCCCCATCATATTGCCACCATCAAAACTGCCCCATCAAAACTACTCCCATCAAAACTGCCCCATCATATTGCCACCATCAAAACTGCCCCATCATATTGCCACCATCAAAACTGGCCCATCAGAATTGCCCTATCAAAACTGCCCCATCAGAATTGTCCCATCAAAACTGCCCCATCATATTGCCACCATCAAAACTGACCCATCAGAATTGTCCCATCAAAACTGCCCCATTATATTGCCACCATCAAAACTGCCCCATCAGAATTGCCCCATCAAAACTGCCCCATCAGAATTGCCCCATCAAAACTGCCCCATCAGAATTGCCCCATCAAAACTGCCCCATCATATTCCTCTATTATAAATCAGTACATGGTGTGTACATGGTGTGTCTGTCCCCTCACCCAGGCTCTGTAATCAGAGCTGAGATGCTCCAGCCACCTCCCCCCTGTGTATAACAGAAGCTTTGGTAACCATAGCAACAAAAGCAACACAGTACACTCTGATTAATGGCTAAAATTTCCTGAAATGACCTCTAAACAAAAAGCTTTTTTACAAAAACTGTAAAAGGTATCAAACTGAAAAGATATAGCCAGATAGCTGAATATTTTGTGAACATTTTAAAGTTTGTTTGGTCGTACATAAATTTAACAGTAAGTTTCCTAGCAAACAGAGATCCTTGATGACCTCGAACTTGTTTGGTAGTGAATTAGGGCAAAAATTAAGGCCAAGCCGAAGTACCTCCTGTTCTATAGTATTTAAAGGGTAGGATGACAAATTTATGACCTCTAGATTGCCATTTTCTCCTATAGATTTTGTATCGACAGAGTTTTCCATTATTAATGTATTCACAGCTGAATTTGAGCATAAGATATTATTAGGGTTTGTGTCTAATGACTGTGTTTTGACCCTGGGGAAAAAATTATCTATACGTCATTTGCTTAAACCCTTTTGGATTGCCCCGGCTGCTGCTGTACTAGCGGGTCTCCAAAGGGCAAAGGTTCTAGCACAATCTATAATTTGGAGTTGGGTATCAAGTTCTGCTTTAGAAGTTACCAACGTAGTGGTGTTAAAAGAACCACCCGGTGTTTGATTAGGAAACATAGAGAGCCCTTTATTCACTGTAGGAGTGGATTCAGTATGTATTACATTCTTACTTTCTGCTGATGGATTAAAACTGCCCCATCAAAACTGCCCCATCAGAATTGCCCCATCAAAATTGCCCAATCAAAACTGCCCCATCATATTGCCACTATCAAAACTGCCCCATCAGAATTGCCCCATCAAAATTGTCCCCATCAAAACTGCCCCATCACATTGCCACCATCAAAACTGCCCCATCAAAATTGCCCCATCATATTGCCACCATCAAAACTGCCCCATCAGAATTGCCCCATCAAAACTGCCCCATCATATTGACACCATCAAAACTGCCCCATCAGAATTGACCCATCAAAACTGCCCCATCATATTGCCACCATCAAAACTGCCCCATCAAAACTACTCCCATCAAAACTGCCCCATCATATTGCCACCATCAAAACTGCCCCATCATATTGCCACCATCAAAACTGGCCCATCAGAATTGCCCTATCAAAACTGCCCCATCAGAATTGTCCCATCAAAACTGCCCCATCATATTGCCACCATCAAAACTGACCCATCAGAATTGTCCCATCAAAACTGCCCCATTATATTGCCACCATCAAAACTGCCCCATCAGAATTGCCCCATCAAAACTGCCCCATCAGAATTGCCCCATCAAAACTGCCCCATCAGAATTGCCCCATCAAAACTGCCCCATCATATTCCTCTATTATAAATCAGTACATGATGTGTCTGTCCCCTCACCCAGGCTCTGTAATCAGAGCTGAGATGCTCCAGCCACCTCCCCCCTGTGTATAACAGAAGCTTTGGTAACCATAGCAACAAAAGCAACACAGTACACTCTGATTAATGGCTAAAATTTCCTGAAATGACCTCTAAACAAAAAGCTTTTTTACAAAAACTGTAAAAGGTATCAAACTGAAAAGATATAGCCAGATAGCTGAATATTTTGTGAACATTTTAAAGTTTGTTTGGCATCTGTAGGTGAAAGTATGAAGGAGCTGAAACTTTTGGGACAGGAAGAAGGTTTTAAGGATCTGAAGCATGCTCCCATTGACTAAATATACCAATTTCAGTTCCTGCATGTAATATTCTATCATCAGTTCCATCATTTTTTTAGAACAATCATGGAGGTTACATTCCCATCGGGTCCTGAAATCCAGGTCAGAGGCCCAAATATTGGGGAAGACCTGTATCCTAAGACTCTTTGGGTTTAGATCCTCCGCGATGTACTGTTCGAAGTATGTGCCAAATTAGACCGGCTTTACGTTCAAATGCTTGTAACAAAAAAAAAAACAATTTCCATTGCAACATTGCTACTTTTACTCGAGGAACATGTCTGTTTGATGTCCAGCATAAAACCCTCCCAATTCTTACCTGCAAAGTCTACCATTCTGTAGCGTCACTTGCAGTGTGTAGGAGTTAATCACCAAAAATTGGTGAAAACAGGATAGAAAGATGGAGAAAGAGAAAATGGAAAGGGGGGGAAGGAAAAAAGGAAAAAAAGGACAAAAGGAGGGTTTGGGGTTAGAATATATACCATACAAGGCGTATTTGTAACATATAAACCATATCAACATTGAGGAGTTCACATATACAAAAAAATGGTGTTTGCCACCAAAAATACATAAATAAAAAGGAGGACCACTCAATTGCCACATCCGTAATATTGGGGAGGAGAAAAGGAGGTTTAACTAAAAGTATTACCTATGGTCAGACATTATAGGCCAAGAAACAATGGGAAAAAAAAGGGAATAATATAAACCGTCACATTTATTGGAAAATTATAAAATAGACATAATAGTTGAAAATAGTAAAAAACATAATACATATGCATTTATGCAATTAGTACAGTGAGTCTTTGTGCGTCTACGCGTTTCGCCGTTAGGCTTCTTCAGGACATGACCAAGGTTCAAAAACGCAACAGATAAGAGAACAAATCTCACTATCTGAAATGAAATACATTGCCATTAAAATCATTGCACAAGCATGAAACAATATGGTATTATCTAAAAAGCATGTGTTGAATCACTCAGGGGAACACATATCAAGGAAGAGCAAAGATAAGGGGGGTACCTTGAGTTTTATACTTTTCCAATAAATGTGACGTTTTATATTATCCCCTTTTTTTCCATTGTTTCTTGGCCTATAAAGTCCAACCATAGGTAGTACTTTTAGTTAAACCTCCTTTTCTCCTCTCCAATATTACAGACGTGGCAATTGAGTGCTCCTCCTTTCTATTTATGTATTTTGGGTGGCAAACACCATTTTTTTGTATATGTGCACTCCTCAATGTTGATATGGTTTATATGTTACAAAAACCCATTGTATGGTATATATTCTAACCCCAGACCCTCCTTTTTTCCTTTCCCCCCTTTCCTTTTTCTTTTTCTCTCTCAACCTTTCTATCCCGTTCTACCCCAAATTTCCATTGCAGCATTGCTACTTTTCCTCGAGGAACATGTTTGTTTGATGTCCAGCATAAAACCCTCTCAATTCTTACCTGCACGTGGCTCAAGATAAAGAACACAAACTGGTGGAGGGTATCAAACAGGTACAGACAAAAAAAGAGCACTGGGTGAGCTTAGACAATAAGAAGGACCCCCTAGTGGTGGGCTTTTAAGGCACATTAAGAATTAAAAGTATTTTTGATACAAATATGATTTATTAAATTTCAACAATAAAACACGACAAAGGTGTAACATCTACTGTTTGGAATGCATATCAAGCATTTTTACATCAATGTATATAAAAAATTAGAAAGTACTCTTGCACCCAACGCATTTCGGAGTGTGTCTACCTCCTTCCTCAAGGGTGGGTGTGAACTAGAGACATTTCTATTGTTATTATCATGTATTGCTGACATAGCATTCCATACGGCTCTAATTAAAAACAACAGCAATGACACGGTCTGTCTACCAGATAGATTCTTGATTCCAAAGGAGAGCAATGGTTATCAGTTTGAATAATATTGGGAAATTATTTTGTATCCATACCCAAGTGAAAAAAAAGATTATTCAGACAGTATGTGTTTTTTCATCTATTGATAGTAGGGGAGGGAATGAATCCTCCCTCAGCCTTCCAAGAAAAAGGAGGCCAGTAGGGGGCGTAATGATGTTGCTAGTATGGGTAGTAACTATGTATTCCAGGGATGAACAAGTCTCTGACAGCACTTACCGGTGTCCCACAGCAAAGTGCGGTGGATCAATTTTTGGTGATTAACTCCTACACACTGCAAGTGATGCTACAGAATGGCAGACTTTGCAGGTAAGAATTGGGAGGGTTTTATGCTGGACATCGAAGAAACATGTTCCTCGAGTAAAAGTAGCAATGTTGCAATGGAAATAGTTTTTCAAAAACTGTTACAAGCATTTGAACGTAAAGCCAGTCTATTTTGGCACATTAAATACTTTGAACAGTACATCGTGGAGGATCTAAACCCAAAGGGTCTTAGGATACAGGTCTTCCGCAATATTTGGTCCTCCAACCTGGATTTTAGGACCGGATGGGAACGTAACCTCCACAATTGTTTTTAAAAAAATGATGGAACTGATGATAGAATATTACATGCAGGAACTGAAATTGGTAGATTGTGAGTTAAAACGAATATATGATGAAAACACCATAGTGCTAAATAACTCAAACACTTAACTTAAAGGAACACATTCAAAGCTTTATGAAAGATCTGCTACTTAAAAAAAGAGGACAAACTCTAACGAGACAAACTAGCCTTTGCAGGAAAATATGCGTACAATTGGCCACAGACTAATGGCCAACGAAACAATCGTAAGTATACAAATGCACAGAGAAATACTAAAAAAAATCGAAGGATAGAGTAAGCGATTCAGATTCTTCTGCTAACTCTTATATTTCACAAAGTTCTAGGACAGCTGATCGGGGACTACAAAGATGTGGAAGCTTAAGATAAAGAACACAAACTGGTGGAGGGTATCAAACAGGTACAGACAAAAAAAAGAGCACTGGGTGAGCTTAATCCATCAGCAGACAGTAAGAATGTAATACATACTGAATCCACTCCTATGGTGAATAAAGGGGTCTCTATGTTTCCTAATCAAACACCAGGTGGTTCTTCTAATGCCGCGTACACACGAGCGGACTTTCCGGCATACTTGGTCCGACGTTCTTCCCGCCGGACTTTCCCGGCGGACTACCGCCGGACTTTTTGAACGGACAGACTTGCCTACACACGACCGGACTTTCCGGCAGGCTAGGTCCGCCCGTCTTTCTGACGGACTTTTGCCGGAGGTACGGCGGACTTTCAGAATGAACGGACAAGTCCGTTCATTTTGAACGTGACTCGGGTACGACGGGACTAGAAAAGGAAGTCAATCTCACCGCTTTTATTGGTGAGATTGACACCTTGTGAGCCCCGTCGTGGGGCATACCAGGCCCTTAGGTCTGACATGGATTTTAAGGGGAACCCCCATGCCAAAAAATCGGCGTGGGGTCCCCCCAAAATCCATACCAGACCCTGATCCGAGCATGCAGCCCGGCCGCTCAGGAAAGGGGGTGGGGACAAGCGAGCGCCCCCCTCCTGAACCATACCAGGCCGCATGCCCTCAACATGGGGGGGTTGGTGCTTTGGGGGAGAGGGCGCCCCGTGGGGCCCCCCCACCACAAAGCACCTTGTCCCTATGTTGATGAGAACAAGGGCCTCTTCCCGACAACCCTGGCCGTTGGTTGTCGGGGTCTGCGGGCGGGGGGCTTATGGGAATCCGGGAGCCCCCTATAATATGAGGGCCCCCAGATCCCGGCCCTCCACTCTATGTGAATGAGTATGGGGTACATGGTACCCCTATCCATTTACTAGGGAAAAAGTGGGTGCCCCCTCCCCCAAAGCACCAACCCCCCATGTTGAGGGCATGCGGCCTGGTATGGTTCAGGAGGGGGGGGGGGGCGCTCGCTCGTCCCCACCACCTTCCCTGACCGGCCGGGCTGCGTGCTCGGAACGGGGTCTGGTATGGATTTTAGGGGGGCCAGGCCGTTTTTTCGGCGTAGGGGGTTCCCCTTAAGATCCATACCAGACCTAAGGGCCTGGGATGCCCCGCACTCGCCGCAGTAGGAAAATTTGTTTTTCCTATTGCAGCGAGCATGAGATGCAGTGCTCTGCCCCTGCGTCGAATCTGGTCCGTTGGACCAGCACACAGAGGCATACAGACGAACAGGCTTTCCGTCAGGAACTGGGTTCGGTGGACTAAGATTTGAAGCATGCTTCAAATCTAGGTACGGTGGACTTTTGGGAAAAAAAAGTCCGCCGGAGCCTACACACGGTCGGATTGTCCACCGGACCAATTATGCCGGAAAGTCCGACAGTGTGTATGTGGCATAACACTTCAACCACTACGTCAGTAACTTCTAAAGCAGAACTTGATACCCAACTACAAATTATAGATAGTGCTAGAACCTTTGCCCTTTCGAGACCCGCTAGTACAGCAACAGCTGGGGCAATCCAAAAGGATTTAAGAAAATTATGTATAGATCATTTTTTCCCCAGGGTCAAAACACAGTCATTAGACACAAACTCTAATAATATCTTATGATCAAATTCAGCTGTGAATACATTAATAATGGAAAACTCTGTCAACACAAAATCTATAGGAGAAAATGGCAATCTAGAGGTCATAAATTTGTCATCCTACCCTTTAAAAACTATAGAACAGGAGGTACTTCGGCTTGGCCTTAATTTTTGCCCTAATTCACTACCAAACAAGTTCGAGGTCATCAAGGATTCCTGTTTGCTAGGAAACTTACTTTTAAATTTATGTACGACAATGACAGACGCGGTAAACAAGCTGAAATCTCTCACCAGGAGATCTGGAAAGATTTCTCTGTTGCTGAGTTTAGAGCTCTAAAAAATCTAGTACTGCTATTAGAAGAAAATGACCCTAATGAAGCAACACAGGATACCCCTGAATCAGAAGTGGCCTCCGGCTGAAGAATTCAAACATCACTATATCAAAAAGATATAAAATCATTAGGGGAGGCGGTTAAGAAAAAATCCACCCAATTTTCTTCTCTGCACATTAATTCCAACGTATGGACTTTCCTTATGCAGAAAAGAACAGAAAAGAAAGAGGGCGCACCAACCTAGTGCATTACCACTGATAAACTTTAATGCAGCATAAAAACAATAAAAATTATACTCACAAACGAGCTAGTATAAATAGCTTTCAAAAGGACGCAAAAGCGCTGTTTCTGTGGATCGACACCCCAGGACCTGTTGCCGAGAGGATAAGACGCCCTCTATTTTTTGGCTACAATTGGGGAATCACACTCAGAGGGATGGGATAGAGAGGGTTAACCCGAATGGGTGGGTGGTGCCTAATATCTGTGGGAGGGGGCGTCGTCACTAATTGGGTGGGGTAGACACAGGCACAAACATACATTTATAGAGAGAGCAATTCGAGAGATCAACCATTGCCCGCTTAGGCTCTGAAGAAAGGGGTGCTCCCCCGAAACGCGTAAGCCATCAGCCATTTGCGCTGGTCTTATCCTCTCGGCAACAGGTCCTGGGGTGTCGATCCACAGAAACAGCGCTTTTGCGCCCTTTTGAAAGCTATTTATACTAGCTCGTTTGTGAGTATAATTTTTACTGTTTTTATGCTGCATTAAAGTTTATCAGTGGTAATGCACTAGGTTGGTGCGCCCTCTTTCTTTTCTGTTTTTTTTTTAGCTTGAATACCCATTGTTCAAATGAGGGCTGCAAGACGCTAGGCATTACTTCTATAGGTGGCTGCACCACATATCCAGTTCATGGACACCTGAGCGCAGGAGAGGTCTTTTTTCTTGTGCTTTCCTTATGCAGACCATAGAAGACATTGAATCAACCTCTTTCTACAAATCGTCCAATCCCAATTTAAGTCCAGCCCATAGGGCTGCTCTCATTTACCTAAGCAACAATTCCCACCTGGTGATCAAGCCCTCAGACAAGGGTGGTAATGTGGTACTAATGGATGAACTTCAATACAGGAACATGTGCTGGGATATTCTCAAAAACAGGCTTTGGTACAAACCGATTTATGACAGTCATCACACAATTCAATCAACAATATGATGACATTCTGCAATCCACCTTTGCTGACGGCTTGATCACCAGGGAGATCTTTGAAGGCATACAAGTTCCCCACCCTAGAATGCCTACTTTTTATTTGCTCTCCAAAATACACAAACATCCCATATAACCTCCAGGACGTCCTATAGTTTCAGGCGTGGGTTCTAAAACAGAAAGAGACAGTAAATTTGTGGACGACTATCTACGTCTCCACGTCATCACATTACCTTCATATATTCAAGATACCCCTGATCTCCTGAGAAACCTGGAAGGCCTCACTGTGCCTCCTGGCTGCTCCTTGGATGCCATAGATGTGGAGACATTATATTCATCTATTCCACATGAATTTGGCATGGAGGATGTTGCTAGATTCCTAAACGAAAGGGAACCTAGCTTTGCAGGTTTAAATGACTTTGTATTACAGTTACTTTCTCACATTCTTACAAAGAACATTTTTTCCTTTGATGGATCCCACTGGGGGGGTGGGAACAGGATCTTTTTGCCAATGAGGGGCACTTGAACCTTTTCTCATACGTGCTGCGGTGGTTCTGCTACATAGACGACATTTTGGTGCTATGGGCGGGACCACCAGAAGTGATTAACGAGTTTATGGCCATTTTAAGTCATAATAACTATAATCTAAAATGTACTATGCAGTCAAGTCTCACCACTATTGCATATTTGGACATCACTATTAACATCACTAGGGATGGCCTGATTAATACATCACTATACCGGAAACCCACTGCGGTTAATACAATTTTACACGCGCTTAGTGCACATCCTCAGCCCCTCATTCAGAGTATGCCCTTTGGCCAATACCTGCGCCTTAAACGCAATTGCTCTAGCGATTCTGACTTTAAGCGGGAGGTGGATCTCTAATATGAACGCCTTCTGGCTAGGGGGTACAGCAAAAACAGCCTTAAAAAAGCTTTTAAAAAAGCTATAGCTAGACCGAGGAATATTATTCTCTTTCCAGGACCCAAACAAACTGACTCTGACAGAGTAAGATTCATAACGACTTATTCCAAACAACATCAGCAAATACGATCGATAATTCAAAAACATTGGCATATCCTTCTGGCGGACCCCACTTTGATCAAATATATTGGGCCTAAGCCTGAGATTACCTATCGACGAGCAAGATCTGTCAGAGACTCTTTAGTGCGGAGCCATTATTGCAAAACTAATAATATAACACAAGGTCCATCAGGATTATTTCAATGTGAAATGTGCGATTTCTGCGATCTACTATTAGTGGGACCTTCCTTCCCTCTCCCAAATGGCTGTACTCATGTTTTACGACAACACATTACCTGTCAAACCCAAGGAGTCATCTACATTATTTTTTGCCAATGTGGAGCATTTTACGTTGGCAAAACTATTAGGCCATTTTGGGGAAGGATTAAAGATCATGTATACTATGCCACCAGCGGTCTTTTGAATACCACTAAGGGCTATCCTATAGCTTTCAAACATAAATACAGTCCCAACGTTTTCAAATTCACTGCTCTTGATGTCGTTCATGCAGATCCCCGTGGAGGTAACTTTGACAAAAGAGTACTCCAACGGGAAACTCAATGGATACATAGATTACAAGTTACTGTATACCCTGGTTTGAACGACATGATGAGCTTTAACCACTTGAGCCCCGGACCATTATGCTGCCTAAGGACCAGAGGTCTTTTTCCAATTTGGCACTGCGTCGCTTTAACTGCTAATTGCGCGGTCATGCAATGCTGTACCCAAACGAAATTTGCGTCCTTTTCTTCCCACAAATAGAGCTTTCTTTTGATGGTATTTGATCACCTCTGCGGTTTTTATTTTTTGCGCTATAAACGGAAAAAGACCGAAAATTTTGAAAAAAAATGATATTTTCTACTTTTTGTTATAAAAAAAATCCAATAAACTAAATTTTAGTCATACATTTAGGCCAAAATGTATTCGGCCACATGTCTTTGGTAAAAAAAATGTCAATAAGCGTATATTTATTGGTTTGCGCAAAAGTTATAGCGTCTACAAACTAGGGTACATTTTCTGGAATTTACACAGCTTTTAGTTTATGACTGCCTATGTCATTTCTTGAGGTGCTAAAATGGCAGGGCAGTACAAAACCCCCCCAAATGACCCCATTTTGGAAAGTAGACACCCCAAGGAAATTGCTGGGAGGCATGTTGAACCCATTGAATATTTATTTTTTTTGTCCCAAGTGATTGAAAAATGACAAAAAAAAAAAAATATTTACAAAAAGTCGTCACTAAATGATATATTGCTCACACAGGCCATGGGCCTATGTGGAATTGCACCCCAAAATACATTTAGCTGCTTCTCCTGAGTATGGGGATACCACATGTGTGGGACTTTTTGGGAGCCTAGCCGCGTACGGGGCCCCGAAAACCAATCACCGCCTTCAGGATTTCTAAGGGTGTAAATTTTTGCTTTCACTCTTCACTGCCTATCACAGTTTCGGAGGCCATGGAATGCCCAGGTGGCACAAAACCCCCCAAAATGACCCCATTTTGGAAAGTAGACACCCCAAGCTATTTGCTGAGAGGCATATTGAGTCCATGGAATATTTTATATTTTGACACAAGTTGCGGGAAAGTGACACTTTTTTTTTTTTTTTTTTTTTTTCATAAAGTTGTCACTAAATGATATATTGCTCACACAGGCCATGGGCATATGTGGAATTGCACCCCAAAATACATTTAGCTGCTTCTCCTGAGTATGGGGATACCACATGTGTGGGACTTTTTGGGAGCCTAGCCGCGTACTGGACCCCAAAAACCAATCACTGCCTTCAGGATTTCTAAGGGTGAAAATTTTTGATTTCACTCTTTACTGCCTATCACAGTTTCGGAGGCCATGGAATGCCCAGGTGGCACAAAACCCCCCCAAATGACCCCATTTTGGAAAGTAGACACCCCAAGGTATTTGCTGAGAGGCATGGTGAGTATTTTGCAGCTCTCATTTGTTTTTGAAAATGAAGAAAGACAAGAAAAAACATTTTTTTTTTCTTTTTTCAATTTTCAAAACTTTGTGACAAAAAGTGAGGTCTGCAAAATACTCACTATACCTCTCAGCAAATAGCTTGGGGTGTCTACTTTCCAAAATGGGGTCATTTGGGGGGGTTTTGTGCCACCTGGGCATTCCATGGCCTCCGAAACTGTGATAGGCAGTGAAGAGTGAAATCAAAAATTCACGCCCTTAGAAAGCCTGAAGGCGGTGCTTGGTTTTCGGGGTCCTGTACGCGGCTAGGCTCCCAAAAAGTCTCACACATGTGGTATCCCCGTACTCAGGAGAAGCAGCAGAATGTATTTTGGGGTGTAATTTCACATATTCCCATGGCATGTTTGAGCAATATATCATTTAGTGACAACTTTGTGCAAAAAAAAAAAAAAAAAAAAAAAATTTGTCTCTTTCCCGCAACTTGTGTCGCAATATAAAATATTCCATGGACTCGACATGCCTCTCAGCAAATAGCTTGGGGTGTCTACTTTCCAAAATGGGGTCATTTGGGGGGGTTTTGAACTGTCCTGGCATTTTATGCACAACATTTAGAAGCTTATGTCACACATCACCCACTCTTCTAACCACTTGAAGACAAAGCCCTTTCTGACACTTATTGTTTACATGAAAAAGTTTTTTTTTTTTGCAAAAAAATTACTTTGAACCCCCAAACATTATATATTTTTTTAAAGCAAATGCCCTACAGATTAAAATGGTGGGTGTTTCATTTTTTTTTTTCACACAGTAATTGCGCAGCGATTTTTCAAACGCATTTTTTGGGGAAAAAACACACTTTTTTTAATTTTAATGCACTAAAACACGCTATATTGCCCAAATGTTTGATGAAATAAAAAAGATGATCTCAGGCCGAGTACATGGATACCAAACATGACATGCTTTAAAATTGCGCACAAACGTGCAGTGGCAACAAAATAAATACATGTTTAAAAGCCTTCAAAAGCCTTTACAGGTTACCACTTTAGATTTACAGAGGAGGTCTACTGGAAAAATTACTGCACTCGATCTGGCCTTCGCGGTGATACCTCACATGCATGGTGCAATTGCTGTTTACGTTTGACGACAGACCGCCGCTTGCGTTCGCCTTAGCGCGAGAGCAGGGGGCGACAGGGGTGTTTTTTTTTTTTTTTTTTTTTCTTTATTATTTTTTTGCTTTTTTAATCTTACTTTTAAACTGTTCCTTTCATATTTTTTTTTTTAATCATTTTTATTGTTATCTCGGGGAATGTAAATATCCCCTATGATAGCAATAGGTAGTGACAGGTACTCTTTTTTGAAAAAATTGTGGTCTATTAGACCCTAGATCTCTCCTCTGCCCTCAAAGCAAATGACCACACCAAGATCGGTGTGATAAAATGCTTCCCCAATTTCCCAATGGCGCTATTTACATCCGGCGAAATCTAAGTCATGAAATACTCGTAGCTTCCGGTTTCTTAGGCTATAGAGATGTTTGGAGCCACTCTGGTCTCTGATCAGCTCTATGGTCAGCTGGCTGAATCACCGGCTGCATTCTCAGGTTCCCTGTTGAGACAGGAGAGCCAGAGAAAAACACGGAAGACGGTGGGGGGGGGGGGGCATTCCCTCCCACGGCTTGTAAAAGCAGTCTAGAGGCTAATTACCTGCTAGGATTGCTTTTACATGAAAGCCGACCGCTGGCTGAAAAGAATGATACCAAGATGATACCTAAACCTGCAGGCATCATTCTGGTATAACCACTCAAAGTCGTGAATGGCGTACCTGAAGACAAAAAAATGGTTAACAATGGTTAACAATAAAGCACAGTAAAGTGTAAATAATTACACACCTGAAAAACAAACATGATAAAACATAATAACAATAACAATAACAATAACAATCAATAACAATAACAATAACAATAACAATAACAATCAATAACAATAACAATAACAATAAAACATTGCAGAATAGAATACAGTAAAAAAGAGCAGAACAATAGAGAGAGAGAATAGAGAGAGAGAGAACAATAAAACAACAACTATTTTTTTTTATTTCATATTTTTTTTTTTTTTTTACACTTTTTTTTGTAACTAACTTTTATAACGGTAACCGGTTCCAGGTTCGGGTCTCTCAAAATGCGATGGCATCTTGGGAGACCCTGTGAAAGTGTGCCTAGTCTGTGCAATGCTGTACCCTACGCTAATACTCAACTAGTGAATGGTAGCGTTCAAAACATTCACCAATGCAAAGACCAGGATTGTCAGGACAGGAGGGACAATAATAGCGGGTGTCACGCCTATATCCGCGCTTGCTGCAGACACGACATCTTTTTTGGGGGGTTCGCTGGGTAGGGGTACTCGGGAGGACATAAAAATGCCTCTCATGCAGCCGACTGCATTTGGTTGGGGATGTGAATGGGGGAAGTACGGGCGCTGCAGAAGCGGTGGGTTCCCAATTAGGATTGGCGAATGCAGCAGGAAGGGCACTATGGGCACGACGGGCCTGTGTTTGTCTTTTTGGTGGCAGCGGGACACTACTTGTGCTTGCCACCTCACCAGCTTGAACTGCACTTATGGGACTCGCCACGTCACCACGTGTTACTGTAGTGCTGGTTTGACTACGACCGGGGTGTACTAGGCCGCTGGCGCTTGCCAGTTCACCAAAACACTACCAAAAAACTGTTAGCGATCGCAGGGATCAGGCCTGACTCTGCGAACGCTGCAGTTATGCGTTTAGTGTTTTGTAAGTGACAGTGATCGATCGATACTGCACTTGGGTGGGCTGGGCCGGGCCGGGCGGAGGGGCAAAACGCAGGTGCTAGCAGGTATCTGGGCTGATCCCGCTAACACTGCGTTTTTGGGAACCCTAAACTGCTGGTGACGCTAGTATAGATCTAATCGGATCAGATATTGATGCGATCAGATACTATACCACTAAGGGAGGTGTACAGTGCGTGCGTGGGTGTTAGCGGTACTGGCGCTAATCTGACGCTGCCTGGGGCTGGTGCTTGCCAGTTCACCAAAACGCTACAAAAAAAACTGTTAGCGATCGCAGGGATCAGGCCTGACTCTGCGAACGCTGCAGTTATGCGTTTAGTGTTTTGTAAGTGTCAGTGATCGATCGATACTGCACTTGGGTGGGCTGGGCTGGGCCGGGCGGAGGGGCAAAACGCAGGTGCTAGCAGGTATCTGGGCTGATTCCGCTAACACTGCGTTTTTGGGAACCCTAAACTGCTGGGGACGCTAGTATAGATCTGATCGGATCAGATATTGATGCGATCAGATACTATACCACTAAGGGAGGTGTACGGTGCGTGCGTGGGTGTTAGCGGTACTGGCGCTAACCTGACGCTGCCTGGGGCTGGTGCTTGCCAGTTCACCAAAATGCTACCAAAAAAACTGTTAGCGATCGCAGGGATCAGGCCTGACTCTGCGAACGCTGCAGTTATGCGTTTAGTGCCTTGTAAGTGACAGTGATCGATCGATACTGCACTTGGGTGGGCTGGGCGGAGGCACAAAACGCAGGTGCTAGCAGGTATCTGGGCTGATCCCGCTAACACTGCGTTTTTGGGAACCCTAAACTGCTGGGGACGCTAGTATAGATCTGATCGGATCAGATATTGATCCGTTCAGATACTATACCACTAAGGGAGGCGCATGCTGCGTGTGTGGGTGTTAGCGGTACTGGCGCTAATTTGACGCTGCCTGGGGCGACGCATATCGCCGCCGGGCGATCGGGGGGCTAAACCTTTATTCGGTAATAAACGGCGGGTGCCCTGACACTATAAAAAATAAACAAACTAACCAGCGTCACCCGTATCGGTTATACGGTGATCAGTGGTGAAAGGGTTAACTAGGGGGCAATCAAGGGGTTAAAACATTTATTAGGTAGTATATGGGGGTCCCTGACGCTATAAAACGCTGACGGCGAACCTAAATATTTACCTCACTAACTAGCGTCACCAGCGACACTAATACAGCGATCAGAAAAATGATCGCTTAGCGACACTGGTGACAGGGGGTGATCAAGGGGTTAAAACTTTATTAGGGGGGGTTAGGGGGGTACCCTAGACCTAAAGGGGGGTAATATACACTGTCCCAACACTGTCACTGTCACAAACTGACACTATGCAGTAATCAGAAAAAAAAAAAAAAAAAAAAAAAAAAACTGCTGGTGTCAGTTTGTGACAGGGGGGGGGGGGTGATTGGGGGGGGATCGGGGGGGGGATCGGGGTGATTTGTGTGCCTGGCATGTTCTACTGTGTGTGTAGTGTTTGTGCACTCACATACTTGTCGTCTCTCCTCGGGCCGGAACGGAAAATACCGACCCGAGGGGAGATGACATCACTTCCTTTGCTGCTGTTTAGCATACAGCAGCAAAGGAGTGTTTTCATTGGCCGGCGGCGATCGCGAGGGGGGGGCCACGAACGGATGGTCTCCCCCTCATCACCGATCGCCGCTGGACAAACGACGACCGCCTCGGGCACCGGGGGGGGGTCCGATCGGACCCCCCACCCGCGGAAGGCAAATCACGTACCCTGTACGTGATTTTGCCTGTCCGTGCCACTTTGCCGACGTACATCGGCGTGAGGCGGTCGTCAAGTGGTTAAACCCTTCCTGTAATAAAAACCAATTAGGTTTATCCGTTGCTTTTCTTTTGTATATAATTTGCTTTTCTCCTTCTTTTACTTTCCCTTAATAACTCCATTTTGTTACTTGCTTGCTGTTATAGCTGTCTTGCTTTTGTTTTCGTTTATGGTCACTGTACATTTGTATCTAGAATATTTTTTATTAACAATGTATATCTATCTATCTGGTTTATTGTTTAACCGCTTCCCACCCGCCGTACGCCAAATGACGTCCTTGGCTTTGAGCGGGGATATCTGAGTGATGCCTGTAGCTACAGACACCATCCAGATATCGTCTTTTAGAGCCGGCAAATCTGCGCACCATAAGAATGATCATAGCGGCTTTTCCGCCGCTTGATCGTTCTTGCGGGAGGCGAGAGGGGATGTCCCCCCCCTCTCGCCGCCCTCCGGTGCTTGTACCGACTCACCGCTACGATCGGTGAGTCGGTCAAAGGATCTGCCAGCCCCGGATGTTTAGCATAGAGATTTCCGGCGGACCAGATGGTCGCCGGAATCTCTATGATCTTTCGGAGGCTAGGGGCAATGTTATGACGTCACGCCCGGCTTCTGTCTTATTGACCCCACATCTCACTGTAAAGAGCACCTGTCATGCTTATTCCTATTACAAGGGATGTTTACATTTCTTGTAATAGAAACATAAGTGATCAAAAAACATTTTTTTGGAAAAAAAGTGTCAAGCTAAAATAAAAAAAGTAAAATTAACAATAAAAAAAAAAAAAAAAAAAAATTAAAACGCCCCTGTCCCCGTGAGCTTGCACGCAGAAGCGAACACATACATAAGTCCCGCCCACATATGAAAATGGTGTTGAAACCACACATGTGAGGTGTCGCCACGAACGTTAGAGCGAGAACAATAATTTTGGCCCTAGACCTCCTCTGTAACTCAAAACATGTAACCAGTTAAAATTTTTAAAGCGTCTCCTAAGGGGATTTTTAAACAGCGAAATTTGGCACCATTCCACGAGCGTGTGCAATTTTGAAGCATGACATGTTGGGTATCTATTTACTCTATTTACTCGGCGTAACTTCATCTTTCACATTATGCAAAAACATTTGGCTAACTTTACTGTTTTGTTTTTTTTTAAAGCCCAAAACTGTTTTTTTTCCCAAAACAACGCATTCGAAAAATTGCTGCGCAAATACCGTGCTAGATAAAAAGTTGCAATGACCGCCATTATATTCTCTAGGCTCTCTGCTAAAAAAACATATATAATGTTTGGGGGTTCTATGTAAATTTTGAGACAGTCTCAATGGCATTATGCCTTATAATGGCCATCAATTTGCTCTTACGAATCCACTTACTTTAAGGGGATGCTTATTGGTACGTAGCCAATGCATTCCCCTTCTAGTATCTGGCCTACAAACCCCATAATTCTATTCTCCTGTATCCCGCACATGCGCAGAAGGAGTATTGACTTACTCGCTGCACATCTTAATGTGCTCGAAGTATTCCCCTCGCTCACATGCGGCACCTGGTCTGCGCACGCGCATGACATGCGAGTCGTAGCCCACTGCCTACAATACCCATAGCTCTCTGGTTACTATGCCGAGCACGAAGTGCGCGCGCACACGGCACGTTATATGTCATCAGCTCCACGGCCTACAATCCCCATAGTTCCTGGTTTCAGGCCAGCTGATGCGAATACACAATGATCCCAGCAAATTACATACACCTCACTCACCAGTATAAATAATGCTTCTCTATGTTTGGGCTGGTGGGGCAGCACCCGGCTGTCTCCCAGGGGCACGTTTATCCTAGCATACCCTCCATGTAAGTACTACCCACTACATTCTATGCTGGTTAAGCACTTGATTTGTCACTTGAGACTTTCAATTTACACTCTTATATCTCCTATTTACAGGCACAGCAGGCTTTCCTAGGCTTTATTAGCCATGAGCATTAATTAATCCTAATTAGGATCTGCTCCCTATTAGGGATGAGCCGAACACCCCCCGGTTCGGTTCGCACCAGAATCTGCGAACAGACCGAAAGTTCGCACGAACGTTAGAACCCCATTGACGTCTATGGGACTCGAACGTTCGAAATCAAAAGTGTTCATTTTAAAGGCTAATTTGCATGGTATTGTCCTAAAAAGGGTTTGGGGACCCGGGTCCTACCCCAGGAGACATGTATCAATGCAAAAAAAACTTTTAAAAAGGGCCGTTTTTTTGGGAGCAGTGATTTTAATGATGCTTAAAGTAAAAAAAAAAAAAAAGTGAAATATTCCTTTAAATATCGTACTTGGGGGTGTCTATAGTATGCCTGTAAAGTGACGCGTGTTTCCCGTGTTTAGAACAGTCCCTGCACCAAATGTCATTTTTAAAGGAAAAATCTTATTTAAAACTGCTTGCGGGTTTAATGTAATGTCGGGTCCTGGCAATATGGATGAAAATCAGTGAGACAAACGGCATGGGTACCCCCCCAGTCCATTACCAGGCCCTTTGGGTCTTGTATGGATATTAAGGGGAACCCCGCACCCAAATTAAAATAAGGAAAGGTGTGGGGCCACCAGGCCCTATATACTCTGAACAGCAGTATACAGGTGGTGCAAACAAGACAGGGACTGTAGGTTTGTTGTTAAGTAGAATCTCTTTGTAATTTTGAACGGGTACATTTTTAACGTGTTTAGCTCCAGCCAAAAAATCTTTTTTAAGCTTTTTGGAAAACATAGGGAAGGGTTATCACCCCTGTGACATTTGTTTTGCTGTCTTTCCTCCTCTTCAGCAGATTTCACCCCACTTTTTGTCCCAATGAAAAATGTTTTTTGAAAATTTGGGTTTTTTTGTGGAACAAGGATTGGAAAGCATCAGTGGAAAGGAGAAATGTTTTTCATATATTAACTCTTACAGGAGAGAATTTCCCTTCCTAGGGGTAGATTTCATCTCACTTCCTGTTGTCTCCTTCCGTTTGCAAGTAGGAGTCGTTTGTAAGTTAGTTGTTTGAAAGTAGGGTCCTGCCCTATATACTCAGCAGAAATTTGGGCCTTAGGTGTTGCTGTGGCCACAACACTGTAAGCCCTCACAGGGCCCTGCTGTGAAATATTAGATCAAGAATTGTAATTACATGCCCCTGTTGAACAGGAGCTGAAAAATTAGGCCTTAGGCACTGGTGCTGGTGCCACAACACTGCAACGCCTCACAGGCACTCTAGTTGGAACGCAGGAACGAGCCCTGCTGCAAAGTATTGCATCAAAAATTGTAATTACACGCCCCTGTTAAACAGGGGCAGAAAAAATGGGCCTTAGGCACTGGTGCCACAACACTGCAACCCCTCACAGACACTCTAGTTGGAATGCAGGAACGAGCCCTGCTGCAAAGTATTACATCAAAAATTGTAATTACACGCCCCTGTTAGACAGGGGCTGAAAAATTGTGCCTTAGGCACTGGTGGTGGCGCCCAGAACCAAAAATGTTCTTACAAGCTATCAGCGTGATGATTGAGGAGGAAGAGGATAATTACTCAGGGATAGTCACTCAGCATCAGCATAGGCAGTCTTTGAAGGGATCTGAGATTTCAAAAAAAATTATTCGGTTACATCAGCATCAGGTGCTTTGTAGCTGGTGGTGATCCAAGACTGATTCATTTTTATGAAGGTCAGTCGATCGACCGAGTCAGTGGACAGACGCACCCTGTGATAGTTTACCACGCCTCTAGCAGCACTGAATGTGCGTTCTGAAAGGACGCTGGATGCAGGACAGGCCAGTAGCTCAATTGCATACTGTGCAAGCTCTGGCCAGTGATCCATCCTCAAGACCCAGAGGATTTTCGGTGGGAAAGGTGTCCAAGTCTGATCTTGCCCCTAGGTATTCCTGCACCATGTAAAATAGACGCTGGCGATGGTTGCTGGAACCGATCATACCTTGGGGCTGCGGACCAAAAAATTGTCTGAACGCATCGGTCAGACGGCCACCTTCTCCACCGCTCCTTCTTTGACTGACCGAAGCCTCAGCAACACGTTGTCCAGAAACAGGAGTTTGTAACCTCCCAGTCTCTGGGAACGCGTTGCACAGACCTTTCTGCAAGGCCTCCCGATGATGTTTCATCCTCTGCTCCCTCTGCGATGGCAAGATAAGGTCCACAACCTTACCCTTGTAACGTGGATCAAGGAGGGTTGCCAGCCAGTATTGGTCCTTCTCCTTGATACCATGAATACGAGGATCCTTACGCAGGCTTTGCAGGATCAGGGAGGCCATGCAGCGTAGGTGTGCTGAGGCATTCGGTCCGGAGTCCTCTGGGTCACTAAGGACGACATGGTCCGCAGCCACCTCCTCCCAGCCACGTACAAGTCCATGTGTTTCTTGGGACTGATCCCTTAAAGACTGCTGCTGATGCTGAGTGCCAGGCTCCACCTCCATACTGACACAATCTTCCTCCTCCTCCTCCTCCTCCTCCTCCTCCTCTTCCTGTGTGATCGGCGGGCACGCAGGAACACTGTCTGGATAAAGGGGGCCTTGAGAGCTAAGGAAGTCCTCCTCTTCCTGCCTCTGTTCTGCCTCAAGTGCCCTGTCCATTATTCCACACAGCGTGTGCTCCAACAGGTGGACAAGGGGGACAGTGTCACTGATGCATGCACTGTCACTGCTCACCATCCTTGTGGCCTCCTCAAATGGTGACAGGACAGTGCATGCATCCCTGATCATGGCCCACTGGCGTGGGGAAAAAAAAACAAGCTCCCCTGACCCTGTCCTGGTGCCATAGTCGCACAGGTACTCATTGATGGCCCTCTGCTGCGCGTGCAGCCGCTGCAGCATGGCCAACGTTGAGTTCCACCTGGTGGGCATGTCACAGATTAGGCAGTTCTTGGGCAGGTTAAACTCCTTTTGGAGGTCCGTTTGGGTACCTGCCACTGAGGAACCGCACATTCCACAAACTCACGGAAGGGGGCAGAGTCTACCAACTGAAAAGGCAGCAGTTGAAGTGCTAGCAATTTTGCCAAGCTAGCATTCAACCGCTGGGCATGTGGATGGCTGGGAGCAAACTTCTTTCGGCGGTGCAGCAGCTGGGGCAGGGAAATTTGCCTGGTACAATCTGACGTCGGTGTACTAAAAGCAGATTGCCCACAAGTACTTGGTTGTGACACACCTAATTCTACACCTTCATTCCTCTCAGTGCAGGTCTCAGAGAGGACTGAAGGTCTAGTGGGGTTGGAAATCTCAGCTGATGAGGAGCAAGGAGAGGTCCTCTTTGTTCTTTGGTGTGGGTCTTTTAGACACGCTTGCCAACGAACTGCATGGCAGGTCAACATATGTCTGGTCAAGCATGTGGTACCCAAGCGGGAGATGTTTTGGCCACGTGAGATACGCTTGAGACATATGTTGCAAATAGCAGCGGTGCGATCTGATGCACTCGTCTCAAAAAAGGCCCACACCAAAGAACTTTTTGAACAACTCGCAGAGACTGCAGCGCCCTGCACATGTGGAGCTTTGGGGTGTGATGCAGTCAATGTGCTGCCCTTAGGCTGGCCCCTGGAGGGCATCCTGCCTCGTTGGTGATGTGCTGCTTCCTCCTCCTCCTCCTCCTCCTCTCTCCTATCAGGCACCCACGTTGAGTCAGTGACCTCATCATCCCCTCCCTCCTCATCACTGGAGCAAACATGGCAGTATGCTGCAGCAGGGGGAGCATGACTGCCAGATTGCTGTCCTTCTTGGGCACCCCCTCTCTCCGTGCTCATGTTACTGCCTTCATCGAGCTCAGTATCATCATCAGAGCCTTCCAAACGCTGGGCATCCTCCTGGAGCATGTACCCAAAACTGTGGTCAAACAGTTTGAGGGACTCCTCAGGAGGACATGGTGGGGCTAGGGAAGGAGTCACTGATGACATTGAGCCGAGGGAAGAGGCCGCTGCTTTGCCAGACCAAGTACCCTGGGCATGGGTGAGAGAGGATGAGGAGGATGAGGACGGCTTGGTCATCCACTCGACCAAGTCTTCCGCATGTTGCGACTCAACATGGCCAGCTGCCGAAAAAAAGGCCAAGCGTGTCCCATGGCCACGTGCTAATGAGGATGCACCGTCTCCACGAAAAGCACTAGACACAGAGCCTGCTTGCCCTCTCTTATTGGCTTGTGACTGTCTGCCTCTCCTTCTTGGCCTTCCAGACATACTAATGGCCTGTAGCTGCACTAAGCTGGGATATATATATATATATATATATATATATATATATATATGTATATATATATACTGATACTGCAGCTAGCAAAATCAACTGCCTGCCTGTAGTATGAGAACACCACCAACCTTCTACAGGTAGCTTTAGCTGAACACTGTGAGCAGGACGCACCCCACTAACTTGTAGGTTTAGCTGAACACTGTGAGCAGGATGCACTGCACTAACTGTAAATAAGACTTGAGAAAGTCACGTGTCAGTGATGTAACGCATGGGAGGAGCTTAGGACTGCTGAATTCATTGTATCAAGCAGCAGCAGCAGCTTGCTTAGCAAGCCTTGTCCTTACAAGCCAGCTGAGATCTGCCTATCTGCTTATCTGCATGCCTAAAACAAGTCAGACACATGTGAGTGTATCACTGCGCTGTTTTGGCTGTGAACTTTTATTGTAACAATATTGCGCAATGTTTTCTCTCTTTGTTTATTTTACATAAAACCACTTGATACTGAGAAAATTACCATTCATTGTGGCTGTGGAAGAAATAGCTCAGAGGGTGAACAAATAATTACTGCAGGAATCCAGATACCCCAGATTACTGAGGATTGAACGGTCGCCTGCTACTTATTCTATCTCATGAATTTAACCATCTATATTTAATCAGATTCTATTGGCACTATTTATCTATTTATACTCATCAATTGTATACATATTGCACCTTTATAAGCATATCAATTATTTATTTTTATTACGGAGGATTCAACACTTATCACAGGGAATATATCTAATTTATTTATTTATTGGCACTAATTTGGATTGATTACCATTTGCAAACGCATTTTTAGTATATCTATACACAATTGTTGCTTAGTTTTACTTTGGAGATATCGCACCACTTCCAGTGGATTTGTATAACTGGATGAATACAGTTTTTAAATATTTGTGAATTTTTTTATATATTTGCGATTGTATTTATATATGCGATTTTTTAGCGATTTGGTAGTAATTTTTTTCACATTGGTTTTTTAGCACAAAAAATTATTTTCTCACATTGATTGAACTTTATTTATTTATTGGCACTAATTTGGATTGATTACTATTTGCAAACGCATTTGTAGTATATCTATACACAATTGTTGCTTAGTTTATTTTGGAGATATTGCACCAATTCCAGTGGATTTGTATTACTGGAGGAACACAGTTTTTAAATATTTGTGAATGTTTCATATATTTGCGATTTTATATATATATATGCGATTCTTTAGCGATTGGGTAGCAATTTTTTTCACATTGGTTTTTTAGCACAAAAATTCTTTTCTCACATTGATTGAACTTTGTATCAGAGCGCATCAATCTATGTTATATGTACTAACTGTAAATAGTCTAGCTGCCTGACTGTGGTACTAATAGGATCAAAAGAACACCAGCAATTTTCTTCAGGTAGCTGTATTTACTGTAACAAGACAAGCCAGCCTGTCAGTAAGAAGATAACAGAAACGGATCTAGCTGAACACTGTGAGCAGGACGCACCCCACTAGCTTGTAGGTTTAGCTGAACACTGTGAGCAGAACGCACCCCACTAACTTGTAGGTTTAGCAGAACACTGTGTGCAGGACACACTGCACTAACTGTAAATAGTCTAGCTGCCTGACTGTGGTACTAATAGGATCAAAAGAACACCAGCAATTTTCTTCAGGTAGCTGTATTTACTGTAACAAGACAAGCCTGCCTGTCAGTAAGAAGATAACAGAAACGGATCTAGCTGAACACTGTGAGCAGGACGCACCCCACTAGCTTGTAGGTTTAGCTGAACACTGTGAGGTGGATGCACCCCACTAACTTGTAGGTTTAGCTGAACACTGTGAGCAGGATGCACTGCACTAAATGTAAATAGTCTAGCGGCCTGACTGTGGTACTAATAGGATCAAAAGAACACCAGTAATTTTCTTCAGGTAGCTGTATTTACTGTAACAAGACAAGCCAGCCTGTCAGTAAGAAGATAACAGAAACGGATCTAGCTGAACACTGTGAGCAGGACGCACCCCACTAGCTTGTAGGTTTAGCTGAACACTGTGAGCAGGACGCACCCCACTAACTTGTAGGTTTAGCAGAACACTGTGTGCAGGACACACTGCACTAACTGTAAATAGTCTAGCTGCCTGACTGTGGTACTAATAGGATCAAAAGAACACCAGCAATTTTCTTCAGGTAGCTGTATTTACTGTAACAAGACAAGCCTGCCTGTCAGTAAGAAGATACCAGAAACGGATCTAGCTGAACACTGTGAGCAGGACGCACCCCACTAGCTTGTAGGTTTAGCTGAACACTGTGAGTAGGACGCACCCCACTAACTTGTAGGTTTAGCTGAACACTGTGAGCAGGACGCACCCCACTAACTTGTAGGTTTAGCAGAACACCGTGAGCAGGATGCACTGCACTAACTGTAAATAGTCTAGCTGCCTGACTGTGGTACTAATAGGATCAAAAGAACACCAGCAATTTTCTTCAGGTAGCTGTATTTACTGTAACAAGACAAGCCTGCCTGTCAGTAAGAAGATAACAGAAACGGATCTAGCTGAACACTGTGAGCAGGACGCACCCCACTAGCTTGTAGGTTTAGCTGAACACTGTGAGGTGGACGCACCCCACTAACTTGTAGGTTTAGCTGAACACTGTGAGCAGGATGCACTGCACTAAATGTAAATAGTCTAGCGGCCTGACTGTGGTACTAATAGGATCAAAAGAACACCAGTAATTTTCTTCAAAATACTGTAACAAGACAAGCCTGCCTGTCAGTAAGAAGATAAAAGGAACGGATCTAGCTGAACACTGTGAGCAGGACGCACTGCACTAAATGTAAATAGTCTAGCTGCCTGACTGTGGTACTAATAGGATCAAAAGAACACTAGTAATTTTCTTCAAAATACTGTAACAAGACAAGCCTGCCTGTCAGTAAGAAGATAACAGGAACGGATCTAGCTGAACACTGTGAGCAGGACGCACCCCACTAGCTTGTAGGTTTAGCTGAACACTGTGAGGTGGACGCACCCCACTAACTTGTAGGTTTAGCTGAACACTGTGAGCAGGACGCATCCCACTAACTTGTAGGTTTAGCAGAACACTGTGAGCAGGACGCACTGCACTAACTGTAAATAGTCTAGCTGCCTGACTGTGGTACTAATAGGATCAAAAGAACACCAGCAATTTTCTTCAGGTAGCTGTATTTACTGTAACAAGACAAGCCTACCTGTCAGTAAGAAGATAACAGAAACGGATCTAGCTGAACACTGTGAGCAGGACGCACCCCACTAGCTTGTAGGTTTAGCTGAACACTGTGAGGTGGACGCACCCCACTAACTTGTAGGTTTAGCTGAACACTGTGAGCAGGACGCACCCCACTAACTTGTAGGTTTAGCAGAACACTGTGAGCAGGACACACTGCACTAACTGTAAATAGTCTAGCTGCCTGACTGTGGTACTAATAGGATCAAAAGAACACCAGCAATTTTCTTCAGGTAGCTGTATTTACTGTAACAAGACAAGCTTGCCTGTCAGCAAGAAGATAACAGAAACGGATCTAGCTGAACACTGTGAGCAGGACGCACCCCACTAGCTTGTAGGTTTAGCTGAACACTGTGAGGTGGACGCACCCCACTAACTTGTAGGTTTAGCTGAACACTGTGAGCAGGACGCACCCCACTAACTTGTAGGTTTAGCAGAACACTGTGAGCAGGACGCACTGCACTAACTGTAAATAGTCTAACTGCCTGACTGTGGTACTAATAGGATCAAAAGAACACCAACAATTTTCTTCAGGTAGCTGTATTTACTGTAACAAGACAAGCCTGCCTGTCAGTAAGAAGATAACAGAAACGGATCTAGCTGAACACTGTGAGCAGGACGCACCCCACTAGCTTGTAGGTTTAGCTGAACACTGTGAGGTGGACGCACCCCACTAATTTGTAGGTTTAGCTGAACACTGTGAGCAGGACGCACCCCACTAACTTGTAGGTTTAGCAGAACACTGTGAGCAGGATGCACTGCACTAAATGTAAATAGTCTAGCTGCCTGACTGTGGTACTAATAGGATCAAAAGAACACCAGTAATTTTCTTCAGGTAGCATTATATACTGTAACAAGACAAGCCTGCCTGTCAGTAGGAAGATAACAGGAACGGATCTAGCTGAACACTGTGAGCAGGACACACTGCACTAAATGTAAATAGTCTAGCTGCTTGACTGTGGTACTAATAGGATCAAAAGAACACCAGTAATTTTCTTCAAAATACTGTAACAAGACAAGCCTGCCTGTCAGTAAGAAGATAACAGGAACGGATCTAGCTGAACACTGTGAGCAGGACGCACTGCACTAAATATAAAAAGTCTAGCTGCCTGACTGTGGTACTAATAGGATCAAAAGAACACCAGTAATTTTCTTCAGGTAGCTTTATATACTGTAACAAGACAACCCTGACTGTCAGTAGGAAGATAACAGGAACGGATCTAGCTGAACACTGTGAGCAGGACACACTGCACTAAATGTAAATAGTCTAGCTGCCTGACTGTGGTACTAATAGGATCAAAAGAACACCAGTAATTTTCTTCAGGTAGCTTTATATACTGTAACAAGACAAGCCTGCCTGTCAGTAGGAAGATACGAGGAACAGATCTAGTTGAACACTGTGAGCAGGACACACTGCACTAAATGTAAATAGTCTAGCTGCCTGACTGTGGTACTAATAGGATCAAAAGAACACCAGTAATTTTCTTCAAAATACTGTAACAAGACAAGCCTGCCTGTCAGTAGGAAGATAACAGGAACGGATCTAGCTGAACACTGTGAGCAGGACGCACTGCACTAAATGTAAATAGTCTAGAAGATAACAGGAACGGATCTAGCTAAACTGAATACAGTGTATATATATATATATATATATATATATATGCAACACCTGGGATGCATATATATACACAATACACTTTAAGTGCAGCTAACTGACTGACTGTCCTGCCTAATCTAGCTAACTCAAATGAAATGACACTGTCTCTCTCTCTCTCTATTTCTCAGCACACCGGAACACACTGCACAGGGCCGCCGTGTAGGCGGCCTTATATAGTGTGGGGCGTGTACTAAATCCCCTGAGACATAATTGGCCAAAGCCTCCTTGGCTTTGGCCAATTATGGCTCTCTGTTAAGGCAGCGCTGTGATTGGCCAAGCATGCGGATCATAGTGCATGCTTGGCCAATCATCAGCAAGCAATGCACTGCGATGCCGCAGTGAATTATGGGCCGTGACGCGCCACACGAATTTGGCGCGAACGGCCCATATCGTTCGCAATTCGGCGAACGACCGAACAGCCAATGTTCGAGTCGAACATGGGTTCGATTCGAACACGAAGCTCATCCCTACTCCCTATATATTGGACCATATAGTCTTGCTCAGCTGGCCTCATATATGTTCTGAAGTTAAGGCTCTATTTGCCAATATTTATACAACTTGAAATTTACTTAGTAGTAAGTACTTGCTCTTTTCATATATATTTTCGCTGTGCAATACATCATCATAGTGATATAGTGTTATCCTCATTGTAAATCCATAACATTTGATTTTTAATAGTTTGGAAACCCACCGCCTATCCGAGACTGCGGGTATATATTTCAACGCACTTCAACTCAAGGTACCCCCCCCTTATTTTTGCTCTTCCTTGATATGTGTTCCCCTGAGCGATTCAACATATGCTTTTTAAATAATACCATATTGTTTCATGCTTGTGCAATGATTTTAATGGCAATGTATTTCATTTTACATAGTGAGATTTGTTCTCTTATCTGTTGTGTTTTTGAACCTTGGTCGTGTCCTGAAGAAGCCTAATGGCAAAACGCGTAGACACACAAGGGCTCACTGTACTAATTGCATAAATGCATATGTATTATGTTTTTTACTATTTTCAACTATTATGTCTATTATACTTTTCCAATAAATGTGACGTTTTATATTATCCCCTTTTTTTCCATTGTTTCTTGGCCTATAAAGTCTGACCATAGGTAGTACTTTTAGGTAAACCTCCTTTTCTCCTCCTCAATATTACGGACGTGGCAATTGAATGCTTCTCCTTTCTATTTACACTATTTAAGCTCTTTGGTGTTACTAATTTATTAGCCATGATTAAGGCCTGATGGCTGAAATAAGTTGGCTATTTTGCTTGCTGTTTACATGCCATAATAAAATTATGTTCTAGCCGCCTTCCATGGCATCAGCCTTTCTTCGTTTTTGCATGGATTACATGGAGGTTTACAGGGATTTCACAGGCTGAGTGCTGTGTTCTTGAGGCTCACCAGACATTGCACAGAAGGTAGTAGCTTGGATGCAAATGTTCCAGCTAGGGGGGTGCCTGCTCCAGCACTGCCCCCCCTGAGCTGATATCCCCAACATCATGCAACTCGGCATATTTGTTGGGTTGTACCAACTCAAGACTGGCCTCCCTAGCACTCTTTCCTCTAACCCTCCTTCTGGCTCATGTACCACCATATCTCCACCCCCTCCAAGCTGGTCCGCACCAGCACCTGCTGAGTAATGTGTGCTGTGATGCTGCACAGTGTTGCCACCTGATTCTCTAGATCCAGGATCTGGGCTTCCAAAGAAACAACTTGCTCACATCCCATATAGCAGTATTCACGCTCGACTGGCTCTTCAAGGAGCGCATACATGGAGCAAGATGTGCACTGGGTCGCATCACCAATCCTGTTGGACATTTTACCCACTACTCTACTAGGGATAATAAAGAGTTGCTATTGGTACTCTACACTACTCCAAGTATTCCTGGTGCTACAGCTACTCCAAGTTCCACACTAGAGATGACCCGAACACCCTCCGGTTCAGTTTGCAGCAGAACATGCGAACAGGCAAAACATTTGTGCGAACACCGTTAGTCTATGGAGCGTGGATTTGAAAAAGCAAAAGTGCTCATTTTAAAGGCTTATATGCAAGTTATTGCCATAAAAAGGGTCCTGCCCCAGGGGACATGTATCAATGCAAAAAAAGTTTTAAAAATGACTTTTTCAGGAGTAGGGATGAGCCGAACACCCCCCTGTTCGGTTCGCACCAGAACATGCGAACAGGAAAAAAGTTTGTTCGAACGCGAACACCGTTAAAGTCTATGGGACACGAACATGAATAATCAAAAGTGCTAATTTTAAAGGCTAATATGCAAGTTATTGTCATAAAAAGTGTTTGGGGACCTGGGTCCTGCCCCAGGGGACATAAATCAATGCAAAAAAAAGTTTTAAAAACAGCCGTTTTTTCAGGAGCAGTGATTTTAATAATGCTTAAAGTCAAACAATAAAAGTGTAATATCCCTTTAAATTTCATACCTGGGGGGTGTCTATAGTATGCCTGTAAAGGGGCGCATGTTTCCTGTGTTTAGAACAGTCTGACAGCAAAATGACATTTTGAAGGAAAAAACCCATTTAAAACTACCCGCGGCAATTGCATTGCCGACAATACACATAGAAGTTCATTGATAAAAACGGCATGGGAATTCCCCAAAGGGGAACCCCGAACCAAAATTTAAAAAAAAAATGATGTGGGGTCCCCCCAAGAATCCATACCAGACCCTTATCCGAGCACGCAACCTGGCAGGCCGCAGGAAAAGAGGGGGGGGACGAGAGTGCGGCCCCCCCTCCTGAACCGTACCAGGCCACATGCCCTCAACATTGGGAGGGTGCTTTGGGGTAGCCCCCAAAACACCTTGTCCCCATGTTGATGAGGACAAGGGCCTCATCCCCACAACCCTGGCCGGTGGTTGTGGGGGTCTGCGGGCGGGGGGCTTATCGGAATCTGGAAGCCCCCTTTAACAAGGGGACCCCCAGGTCCCGGCCACCCCTGTGTGAAATGGTAAGGGGGTACTTACCCCTACCATTTCACTAAAAAACTGTCAAAAATGTTAAAAATGACAAGAGACAGTTTTTGACAATTCCTTTATTTAAATGCTTCTTCTTGCTTCTATCTTCCTTCATCTTCTGGTTCTTCTGGTTCTTCTGGCTCTTCTGGTTCTTCCTCCAGCGTTCTGGTCCAGCATCTCCCTCGTGGCGTCTTCTATCTTCTTCTCCTCGGGCCGCTCCGCACCCATGGCATGGGGGGGAGGCTTCCGCTCTTCTCTTCTTCTTCTTCTTCTTCTTCTTTTCTTCTCTTCTTCATTTTCTTCTCTGGGCCGCTCCACACCCATGCTGTTTTTTTTTTGGCGCGGGGTTCCCCTTAAAATCCATACCAGACCCTCAGGTCTGGTATGGAATTTAGGGGGAACCCCACGTCATTTTTTTTTAAATTTTGGCCGGGGTTCCCCTTAATATCCATACCAGACCTGAAGGGCCTGGTATGGAATTTAGGGGGACTCCCACGTCATTTTTTTAAAAATTTTGGTTCGGGGTTCCCCTTTGGGAAATTCCCATGCCGTTTTTATCAATGAACTTCTATGTGTATTGTCGGCAATGCAATAGCCGCGGGTAGTTTTAAATGGGTTTTTTCCTTCAAAATGTCATTTTGCTGTCAGACTGTTCTAAACACAGGAAACATTCGCCCCTTTACAGGCATACTATAGACACCCCCCAGGTACGAAATTTAAAGGGATATTACACTTTTATTGTTTGACTTTAAGCATTATTAAAATCACTGCTCCTGAAAAAATGGCCGTTTTTAAATTTTTTTTTTGCATTGATCCATGTCCCCTGGGGCAGGACCCAGGTCCCCAAACACTTTTTATGACAGTAACTTGCATATTAGCCTTTAAAATTAGCACTTTTGATTTCTCCCATAGACTTTTAAAGGGTGTTCCGCGGCACATTCGAATGTGCCGCGAACACCCCAAATTGTTCGCTGTTCGGCGAACTTGCGAACAGCCAATGTTCGAGTTGAACATGAGTTCGACTCGAACTCGAAGCTCATCCCTATTCAGGAGTAGTGATTTTAATAATGCTTAATGTGAAACAATAAAAATGAAATATTCCTTTATATATCATGCCTGGGGGGTGTCCTTAATATGCCTGTAAAGTAGTGCATCTTTCCCATGGTTATAACAGTACCACAGCAAAATTATATTTCTAAAGGAAAAAATGTCATTTAACCGCTTCCGGACCAGCCACCTCAGTTATACTGCAGCAGATTGGCTCCCCTGTGCGAGCCGTCGTAGCTGTACGTCGGCTCTTTAACACGCCTTTGGCATGCCTGAAACATGGGGATGTGTGTGTGTGTAAACACACAAATTCCGGTTCTCTCAGGGGAGAGGAGGCAGTTTGTGTGTTCATACTGAGGATGAACACCGATCTCTCTCTTCCCCTAGTCAGTCCCATCCACCCTACAGTTAGATGCATATACAAGTGTAGCGCTGTAGGTTTAAAAAACTTATAAAAATATAAGAATAAAGGAAAACGTCTGTGTCAAACAGCAGAGATTACAAAATGTGTTAGCTTGACAAATAAACAAATAAAGTCTCTGATGTTCTTCAGATGTTTTAAAAGCTGAAAAGGACTGATGTTAGTCCAAAGGTATGTATAGTTCCTTATTCACCACGTGGATAACACATGCAAAAGTGTGATGGACCCTCCACATAAGGAAAAATTGAAGGCTTACCAGAAGGATTGAACTCATAGGAACGTACATTCAATGAGTCAATCAAGCTTGTAACCCCAACGGGTAATCAAAAGGAGGAACCTCACGACTGGATGGTAGCAAAGCTTCAATACATGTCCACACTTCTGACGGAATTTAAAGTGAATGGCAAACCTTCCCACGGGTCATCTCAGATGGATAGTCCATATAAGAATAAAGAAGGGGGGCCACATAGCATAATACCGTTTGGAAAAACAGATTTATTAAAATAAGTAAACAACTTACATTTCGGTAGAAAAAAAAGCGCTTCAGATAAAAATTATGGCAGGCAGTGGAGTCTCCCGACGCGTTTCATCTTAAAAGACTTCTTCTGGGGTGCTCACTCACTGCTGCCATACCCCTTAATATAGATACCTAAGCCCCCTTAATGAGGATACAACTCGTGTCTAGATTTCTAAGGCACTTCCGGGTTTAGCCAAAATGGCGGACCCGCGTGCGTTCCACGCCTCAGTTGGGTGTGTGTATATGCGTTCCAGCATTATACTGAGATGTTGCTATAAGGTATAATAAAATTATGAGTGTGAGGACAAAGTAAGAATAAAATAAGAATAAAGACCACTTCCTAGTGAGAATATTCCCAATATAAAACTATTATTACCACTCTCTATATCATAGTGGAGAGTGTGGTCCGAGATAGGGAAGAACGAGATGCCGGATGCGCGTCACCCGTTCGGACGGGATAAGCACGCGTCACTTCCCTTCACATGGACCGCTATAGGTAAACAGTGGTTCAAGCCTCGTTTTGGTGTCTATCCACCTATCAGTGGAGCGTGCATCGCCACGTCAAACGGGGCGAGAGCACGTGACTCCCCATCACAGGGGCGGCTGAAAATAAACATTAAGTCAAGCCTCATTCTAGTAACGGTCAACCTAGTGACGTCAGTAAAAAACTCTGTATGGACAATAGTGGAAAAGCACAGTGTGCAATAACATAAAGATCTGCGCAACAAAAGATATGATCCTTAAATGCATAAATGAGTATGTTATAAATATGGGAATAGTGTATCAATGACTATTAGTGTGTACAGTGAATAGTGATATCGTGATAGGGAAAACTCAACGTGATAAGATGATGAAAAATAAAAAAAAATAAAAAAAATAAAATAAAAAAATAAAATAAAAAAAGGAAAAAAGGAAAAAAAGGAAGAAGAGAAGAAAAAAGAAAAGATAGAAAAAATAGAAAAAATAGAAAAAATAAATAATATAGAAAAAATAATATAGAAAAAATAAATAAAAATAAAAATAAAAAATAAAATAAAAATTAAAAATAAAATAAAATTAAAATAAAAAAATAAAAATAAAATAAAAATAAATATAAAAAAAATTGAAAAATAAAAATAAAAAAATAAAATAAAGATGAAGATAAGAATAAATGAAATAAAAATAAAAGTAGAAATAAAAATAAAATTAAAGGGGTATGAATATGGAAATTGACATTAATGCATTTATCAATGATTCTTAGTTTCACTTTAGAGTAAGCATAAGTTTTGTATACTGGTGTTTAATTGTGGAGAACTCGTTTGAGAATATATATCTCGAGTCTACGGAGGCCAAATTTATGTACATATATACAAAGACTTCACTGATATGGATATTGTCACTATCAAGATCCTTCACACTTTAGACTCAATTTTTTTGATTCACATCATAATACTCTGAGGTGGCATATAGAAATAAAAATTTCTTTACCACTTCTTAAACACACATTTATTTATATATTCACTTTATATTCATTTTCATATTCGTTTTCATTTTAATTTTATTCTCTAACACTTTTATTTTAACTTTATTTTAATTTTATTTTTATTTCTACTTTTATTTTTATTTCATTTATTCTTATCTTTATCTTTATTTTTATTTTTTTTCAAATTTTTTTTATATTTATTTTTATTTTTATTTTATTTTTATTTTTATTTTTAATTTTTATTTTATTTTTTATTTTTATTTTTATTTATTTTTTCTATATTATTTTTTCTATATTATTTATTTTTTCTATTTTTTCTATTTTTTCTATCTTTTCTTTTTTCTTCTCTTCTTCCTTTTTTTCCTTTTTTCCTTTTTTTATTTTATTTTTTTATTTTATTTTTTTTATTTTTTTTATTTTTCATCATCTTATCACGTTATGTTTCATTGAGTTTTCCCTATCACGATATCACTATTCACTGTACACACTAATAGTCATTGATACACTATTCCCATATTTATAACATACTCATTTATGCATTTAAGGATCATATCTTTTGTTGCGCAGATCTTTATGTTATTGCACACTGTGCTTTTCCACTATTGTCCATACAGAGTTTTTTACTGACGTCACTAGGTTGACCGTTACTAGAATGAGGCTTGACTTAATGTTTATTTTCAGCCGCCCCTGTGATGGGGAGTCACGTGCTCTCGCCCCGTTTGACGTGGCGATGCACGCTCCACTGATAGGTGGATAGACACCAAAACGAGGCTTGAACCGCTGTTTACCTATAGCGGTCCATGTGAAGGGAAGTGACGCGTGCTTATCCCGTCCGAACGGGTGACGCGCATCCGGCATCTCGTTCTTCCCTATCTCGGACCACACTCTCCACTATGATATAGAGAGTGGTAATAATAGTTTTATATTGGGAATATTCTCACTAGGAAGTGGTCTTTATTCTTATTTTATTCTTACTTTGTCCTTACACTCATAATTTTATTATACCTTATAGCAACATCTCAGTATAATGCTGGAACGCATATACACACACCCAACTGAGGCGTGGAACGCACGCGGGTCCGCCATTTTGGCTAAACCCGGAAGTGCCTTAGAAATCTAGACACGAGTTGTATCCTCATTAAGGGGGCTTAGATATCTATATTAAGGGGTATGGCAGCAGTGAGTGAGCACCCCAGAAGAAGTCTTTTAAGACGAAACGCGTCGGGAGACTCCACTGCCTGCCATAATTTTTATCTGAAGCGCTTTTTTTACTACCGAAATGTAAGTTGTTTACTTATTTTAATAAATCTGTTTTTCCAAACGGTATTATGCTATGTGGCCCCCCTTCTTTATTCTTATATGGACTATCCATCTGAGATGACCCGTGGGAAGGTTTGCCATTCACTTTAAATTCCATCAGAAGTGTGGACATGTATTGAAGCTTTGCTACCATCCAGTCGTGAGGTTCCTCCTTTTGATTACCCGTTGGGGTTACAAGCTTATTCACTCATTGAACGTACGTTCCTATGAGTTCAATCCTTCTGGTAAGCCTTCAATTTTTCCTTATGTGGAGGGTCCATCACACTTTTGCATGTGTTATCCACGTGGTGAATAAGGAACTATACATACCTTTGGACTAACATCAGTCCTTTTCAGCTTTTAAAACATCTGAAGAACATCAGAGACTTTATTTGTTTATTTGTCAAGCTAACACATTTTGTAATTTCTGCTGTTTGACACAGACGTTTTCCTTTATTCTTATATTTTTATAAGTTTTTTAAACCTACAGCGTTACACTTGTATATGCATTTGAAATTTTGACAAAATCCTATTTGTTGTGTGAGCTGCTTTATTGTTGGGTAAGCGCAGGGTTACACTTTTTGTCTTTTCTGGTTTATATGCTATTTTGGAACAAACACTGCAGCTGCCCTTATTTGCATTGGTTTCATCTGTCAAGATGGACATTTTTGACTATCGAGCCGCCCATAAGGTTAACACTGAGGGGGTATTTGTTACAACTGGGAGTGACACTGAGGTCGGAGGTCTTTTTTTGAGATTAAAAAACATCTTGACCACTGAACTTCACCTTCAGTGGGATTTAGTATTTTTACAACAATATATCTCTGAACAAATGGTACCGAGAAGCCTCCGGTGGGAAGTTCAACCTCAACAGGGTGAAACTGATTTAGACTCCTGGTTCAAATACTTTAATGATGCTGGTATTAATTTTTTTAATGTACTTATTTCTAAGAAAAAGAATAGATTGGTCTCTCTTGATAGGGAGATCAAGGAATTGAAAGACAAATTACTGGCACATAAAAATACTCAAGAATATAACTCTTTGTCCTCCAACCTCCAGAGTCATCTGGAGAAAGAGGACAGAGATCAGAAATATAAAAAGCAGAAGAAATATTCCAGAGATGTTGGAGACTATAGAAATAATGGCGTTTTTGGGTGGCAGAAACTCTTCTTGGTTGCTCCACCTATGGAGGTTTCGTCTGGCAACACTGAAACGACCATGCCAACAACTGCCTCTATACCTTCAACAACTCTAGCCTCCCAACCCCGTGCCACCAAGGGTCGACCCTCTAGGGACACGGAAAGATATAATGAAGACCCTTACAAATCCCAACCAAGAGTGCGTCATTACAGCCCACAAACTCCCAAAAACTCCTCAAGGGGGAGGGGCAATCATAGAGGGAAACGTGGAGGTAGGGGAAACCCCAGAGGGGATGTATACCACTCTGCCACACGTCCCCATTGGGAGTATGACAACCAACCCCAACGCCCCCCACTTTCAAGACATGAGACACGTCCTAATTCTTCTTATTATGACGAAAGTCCTTACTATCATTACCCCTCCTCCCCAATCCGCACCTATAATAGATACTCACCCCTCAGAGATACCCATACCAGGAGAGACAGCTATGTCGATCCTCCGTATATTCAAAACCCTACGACCTATCATAATCAGGGTTTTCACGAGGACCGACACGCCACAAAACGGGGTCCAGACCCAAGAGAGGGTGCCGAGGGGGGAGGAGAGTACAGAAAAGAAAAGAGAAAAAGAGTGTAGTAGGACAAGGGGTATTTAATTTGAGTACCCAGGCACTCACTCAGGCCGAAATATCAGTGCTCGATAAGGGTCTCAAATATGCCCCCCCTAAGAAATTAAATAAATTCCATACATTCATTGATGTTCACAAATTCATACGTAAAATTAACATCCAAAGGTATTTGATTTCCAATCCCACTCAAACTGACTACCCAGCAGCTACCTCAGGTACTGTCCACTCGGGATTATCTAACCCTTCTTTATTCGTTCCTCCGGTCCCTATCACTCCTGCAGTGAAAATCTTTAGAGATCTCGTTCTCGATGACCTTGCTAGACTGCCAGAAAAACATATTCCTCATTCATCATTGCCAAAAAAAGGATTACAATCCTTGTGTGCACGAAAAAATTTAGTTGTCCGCCCTGCGGATAAAGGAGGAGGAATAGTGGTGTTGGATAAAAGCCAATATGATGAGGAGATGTATCGGATATTGAGAGAACCAGATACTTATGTAGAACTCTCCATTAATCCTACTAGTATATACAAGAAACAACTACAGACCCTTATAACTAAGGGTTATGACTCTAGGATTCTAAATAAAAAAGAGAAAGCCTTCCTGATACCTTCTGCACCAAGAATCCCCACCATCTACTATTTGCCAAAAATCCACAAAAATCCGACGTGCCCTCCAGGGAGACCCATCGTGAGTGGTATTAATTCTATTACTTCTAGAATAGGCAAATACATTGATTTTTATTTGCAACCTATTGTTTCAAAGACACCTTCTTTTTTGAAAGATACCAGCTCTACGATTAAACGTTTAGAAGAGATTCAGCTACAGAAAGGTTTTATCATGGCCACAGCGGATGTGGCCTCGTTATACACGTGCATACCACATGAGAGAGGCATAGAGGCTGTCAGACACTTCCTGTACCGCGAAGAATCCCTGGCTCCCTTTCAGTGCGATTATTTGATAGAGTTGCTTGAATTCGCGACCAAACATAACTATTTTTGGTTCGATCAAACGTACTATCTGCAACAACGTGGAGTGGCCATGGGAGCGAAATTCGCTCCGAGTCTTGCGAACCTCTTCATGGCCAAGTGGGAGGAGGATGTCGTCTATGCCTATAGGACTACTTCATTAGTCCTGTGGGCTAGATACATAGACGACATCCTCCTCCTATGGAGTGGTACTCCAGAATCATTGAAACAATTCTTCGAACACCTTAATAATAATGATAGAGGTATCTCCTTATCTTATGAAGCTAGTGAAGATGAGATCCACTTCCTAGACCTAGAAATCAAGATCGTTAACAATCAATTCGAATTCAATACCTATTTTAAGCCAACAGATCGAAACAGTTTTATCCCCAGAGATAGCTGCCACCACAGATCTTGGCTTAACGCAGTTCCTTGTAGTCAGTTTCTACGTCTTCGTAGGAACTGTACAAACTTAGATGTATTTACAGAACAAGCAAATATTTTAAAACAACGTTTTCTTGACAAGGGGTACGACAACACCACTTTAGAATTAGACCTTCAGAGAGTTACTAACATTGACAGAAATTCCCTGTTTGAAGTGAAACCTAACAGATAACCAGATTCCACATTCAAGTGGGCAATGCTAACTTCATATTCAGTGCAACACAAACAAATTAAAAATATTGTGAAAAAGCACTGGGGTGTGTTGAAGCAAGACAATATTTTAGCTAAGATGCTACCGGAACAAGCCAAACTAATTTTTAAAGGAGCACCATCCCTACGTGGCCTAGTAGCACCTAATGTTATGAACCCTCCAGTACGTCCTTCATTTTTCCACAACCTGACTGGATTTTTTCCATGTAAGAAATGTGTTGTATGTCAACATAATGCATTAGCGGGACGCAAGACTACATATTTTATGTCGACAGTCACAGGGAAAAGGTATACTATCAAGCCTTTCTGCACATGTAACTCCAGATATGTAGTATATTTGATTACATGTCCATGTGGCCAACAATATGTTGGCCGCACAACGAGAACTTTTACTAGGAGAGTGGGTGAACATATTGCCCTAATTAAAGGGAGGAAGTCCAAACACAGCGTACCTAGACATTTCAAAGAATTCCATAACGGTAACCCACTAGGTTCACAATTTCTAGTTATTGACCAATACACTCCACCTTGGAGAGGGGGTGCTAAGACCAGGGGTGTCTCCCGCCTAGAGACTTTCTGGATACATGAGCTACAGTCCCTCTCCCCAAGGGGTATGAATCTGGAAATTGACATTAATGCATTTATCAATGATTCTTAGTTTCACTTTAGAGTAAGCATAAGTTTTGTATACTGGTGTTTAATTGTGGAGAACTCGTTTGAGAATATATCTCGAGTCTACGGAGGCCAAATTTATGTACATATATACAAAGACTTCACTGATATGGATATTGTCACTATCAAGATCCTTCACACTTTAGACTCAATTTTTTTGATTCACATCATAATACTCTGAGGTGGCATATAGAAATAAAACTTTCTTTACCACTTCTTAAACGCACATTTATTTATATATTCACTTTATATTCATTTTCATATTCGTTTTCATTTTAATTTTATTCTCTAACACTTTTATTTTAACTTTATTTTAATTTTATTTTTATTTCTACTTTTATTTTTATTTCATTTATTCTTATCTTTATCTTTATTATTATTTTTTTTTTTTTTCAAATTTTTTTTTATATTTATTTTTATTTTTATTTTATTTTTATTTTTATTTTTATTTTTTTTAATTTTATTTTATTTTTAATTTTAATTTTATTTTTTATTTTTATTTTTATTTATTTTTTTCTATATTATTTTTTCTATATTATTTATTTTTTCTATTTTTTCTATTTTTTTCTATCTTTTCTTTTTTCTTCTCTTCTTCCTTTTTTTCCTTTTTTCCTTTTTTTATTTTATTTTTTTATTTTATTTTTTTTATTTTTTTTTATTTTTCATCATCTTATCACGTTATGTCTCATTGAGTTTTCCCTATCACGATATCACTATTCACTGTACACACTAATAGTCATTGATACACTATTCCCATATTTATAACATACTCATTTATGCATTTAAGGATCATATCTTTTGTTGCGCAGATCTTTATGTTATTGCACACTGTGCTTTTCCACTATTGTCCATACAGAGTTTTTTACTGATGTCACTAGGTTGACCGTTACTAGAATGAGGCTTGACTTAATGTTTATTTTCAGCCGCCCCTGTGATGGGGAGTCACGTGCTCTCGCCCCGTTTGACGTGGCGATGCACGCTCCACTGATAGGTGGATAGACACCAAAACGAGGCTTGAACCGCTGTTTACCTATAGCGGTCCATGTGAAGGGAAGTGACGCGTGCTTATCCCGTCCGAACGGGTGACGCGCATCCGGCATCTCGTTCTTCCCTATCTCGGACCACACTCTCCACTATGATATAGAGAGTGGTAATAATAGTTTTATATTGGGAATATTCTCACTAGGAAGTGGTCTTTATTCTTATTTTATTCTTACTTTGTCCTTACACTCATAATTTTATTATACCTTATAGCAACATCTCAGTATAATGCTGGAACGCATATACACACACCCAACTGAGGCGTGGAACGCACGCGGGTCCGCCATTTTGGCTAAACCCGGAAGTGCCTTAGAAATCTAGACACGAGTTGTATCCTCATTAAGGGGGCTTAGATATCTATATTAAGGGGTATGGCAGCAGTGAGTGAGCACCCCAGAATAAGTCTTTTAAGACGAAACGCGTCGGGAGACTCCACTGCCTGCCATAATTTTTATCTGAAGCGCTTTTTTTACTACCGAAATGTAAGTTGTTTACTTATTTTAATAAATCTGTTTTTCCAAACGATATTATGCTATGTGGCCCCACTTCTTTATTCTTATATGGACTATCCATCTGAGATGACCCGTGGGAAGGTTTGCCATTCACTTTAAATTCCGTCAGAAGTGTGGACATGTATTGAAGCTTTGCTACCATCCAGTCGTGAGGTTCCTCCTTTTGATTACCTGTTGGGGTTACAAGCTTGATTGACTCATTGAACGTACGTTCCTATGAGTTCAATCCTTGTGGTAAGCCTTCAATTTTTCCTTATGTGGAGGGTCCATCACACTTTTGCATGTGTTATCCACGTGGTGAATAAGGAACTATACATAGCTTTGGACTAACATTAGTCCTTTTCAGCTTTTAAAACATCTGAAGAACATCAGAGACTTTATTTGTTTATTTGTCAAGCTAACACATTTTGTAATTTCTGCTGTTTGACACAGACGTTTTCCTTTATTCTTATATTTTTATAAGTTTTTTAAACCTACAGCGCTACACTTGTATATGCATTTGAAATTTTGACAAAATCCTATTTGTTGTGTGAGCTGCTTTATTGTTGGGTAAGCGCAGGGTTACACTTTTTGTCTTTTCTGGTTTACACCCTACAGTTAGACTCCCATATGGGCTGTACCTGTGACTTCGTCGCAACTGCTCTAATGATAGCCTGTTCATCAAGGAGGCTGGAAACCTCCAAGATCGTCTTCTAGCACGTGGATACAGCCGATCTTGCCTTAAGAAGGCATACAATCAAACTATAAGACAATCCCGATCCAATCTGTTGTCTATACCTAAATCTCCTATGAGCTCTGATTCCAACCTCACTCTCATTGTGATGCGTTACTCACGCCAACATGTGGCCATCAAAAATATTCTACAGCATCATTGGAACATCCTAACCGACGCCCCCAAACTTAGGCATTTTGTTCCTAACCAACTGGCTATAACTGAGCTACCTCAATTAAGGACAGACTCGTCCAAAAGTGAGTACAAAAACAAACATAAAAGATCTAAACATTGTTCTATAGTTGGCTCATTCCCATGTGGGCATTGTTCTTATTGCCCACTAATAAGAAAAGAAAAGATCTTTCATCTTCCCAATGGAGAAACATTCAAGCCCGCACACTTCGTGAATTGCCAGACTCGAGGTGTGGTATACTTCATGGAGTGTGAATGTGGCACCTATTATATAGGCAAAAAGTTGCAGGCCACGTCACCTCCTGGCCTCAACGAATCTATCTCGTTTGCTCCCTTCTTACAAGGATTTTCCTCAGGTAAAACACATTGATAATGGCACTTTTACACCTGAACATCCCCTAAGCTGGGAATAACCATCTAGGGATAGATATGTCATTTTAATCAATACAACCAATGTTCTTATTATCCCTGAACCTTCTCTTATTTTTCTGGTAAATTATATGCCCCTGTTTACTTTATTCCATTTCGCTTTGCAATTGACTAATAATGGACATGTTGGTCAGGGGACCCCTTGGACATCTAGCCAGGACAGATCCCTTACCCAACATCTTAATTTAATGGTTCCTGGACATCTTCATATCTTTTCTCCAATTGGACAATTAGGACGATATTATTTTATGTGGCTCTACTTTACTTGTTACATCATCAATACGAATTCACTTAGAATACTATCAACAATATATTTAATTACCCTCAATGATATGTGGACTCCGTATTGCACTCCAATAGCTCACAGCTTAAACAGATTCCTTTTATAATTATGTTTATTTATGTTTATCACAATTGTATTTATGTATTTCTGCCATTGGTAGCATGTATATAACATGTACCAACATACAGTGCACTGACATCTATGTGCTATGTATCTCTGACCGTCCGCCTCTTTTATTTTATTTTGTTTTCTTTTTCCCCTGATTCAGCTTCACCATCCATCCCCGGTCTGCCGGCTCAGCGAAAGTGAAGCCTCTGCCACAGCTTGCCCTCCTGGCAGGGTGGGGAGACACAAGACCCCTGTGCCTCCCCTAGCACCCACCAGGTGGCAGCACCACCTGGAGTGCAATCTTTCCCTGCCAGTGGCATTCCGGATCGTTTCCGTGCCTGCGCGCGAACCCGTGCACGTGACATCACGGGTTCACGCAATTGCGGGGGAAACTACGGCAGCACCGGGATTCCCCTCTTCCGGAACGCAGGGGGAATCACACATGGAGTGATGCCAGGCGACACTATCCCCATCAGGGATAATCAGTTGAGGAATGGACTTGAAGCACCTGCATATCATTGAGGTAAAATTACCCATGATATGTTCACTCATATAAGGGGACTGAGCATTATGGGGATTTTATCCTTATCCCCAATGTTCTATCTGGACGTTCACACGCCTGCAGCGTCAATTGAGGATTGGTAAGATTAATCATATAACTCCTTTAGACCCCATGGTGTGTGTTTCACACCATGGTTGTTTGCTTACAATTTAATATTATGGATATTTTATTCACTGATATAAATTTTGATGTTGTGGATTTTCCTACACCGTGCACACACCAAGGTGGAACACTTACGGTGTTCTTTTCTCCTTATTTGGAATCATTATTTTCACATCAGCTAAGGTAAATTTACCGCAGCTTATTCCCCCTTTGCACTCACTCACCTTTACCCTTCTCCACATTCACTTTTTCTTGGGTGTTTTTGTTGCTGCATGAGGTTCATTGTTTATTGTTGGTGTGGCCTGTCACAGCTTGTTTTTTGACCTGTATTCTCATTTGCACTCTCACTCACATTTTTACTTTCACTTCCCCTTTCATGCTCACCTGGCCTCTTCATATTCACACAGTCCTTTACCCTCATCCTTCATATTTTGCCTTAACTTTATATTCAATTCACTGCAACTGGATCCGGTCTGTGTTTTCCTTTTCTCTTCCCTTTTTCCCTTCCCTCTATTTCCCTCACTTTCACACCACCAGCTTCCCTTTACTTCTTTGTGTGTTTGCCCCCTTCCCCCCACCCCACACCTCCTTTCCCCTTCCCCCCCTCCGTCCCCACCAGTTTTGTTCCCCACCTTGGTTTTCTTCCCCATCATCTTTTCCTTCCTTTTCTGTTCCTATTATTCAGACCATCCAGTTGCAATATCTAATACCCAGCATACATATAGTGTATATATATTATATATAAGCACATAGGAAAATTCTTTAATTATCCTCTTGAGCTGTCCATTCATTATATATAATACCTCTACCACAGGCACTGCTCATCCCTTTCCTCAGCCTCCCTGAACCCTTGGAATTACCTGTAGTGTGACTCCTCCTAAGGCGCGCATGAGCAGCTGGCTCCCTTGTTGACTGTGCCGATCATTTAGAGACATTGGGATCAAGCAAGGGGTTTTCTCTACACAGAGGCTACTCAATATGGCTTAATACAATGTGATCGGTAAATATATACGAAAATACCGATTATTGTTTTTCTTTTCTACCTTTCAATTAAGAATCCCAATATATGTTAACATTTTTTACAGCTTACAAAAATCCTCTGAAGAAGACCCATTGGGGTCAAAATGCGTCAGTTCACATACAAGATTCATGTACCATTTTTCTCCATGGTGTTCGATCACTGTGTATTATTATTGTATACTGTTATGTCAGTGACGTTGTTTTTATTATTCACCATTTGTGTACTACAGCTCATGTTTTGACTAGTTATGTTCAAAGCAGCATTTTTTGATACTTTGTTATAATAAAAAAATTTCAATTACGCAATTTTTTCAGTACTTTTTTATTTTTTGCTGCCTAGAAAACCCCTAAAGGGGGACAATCCTCTCATGATATCTATCTATCTATCTATCTATCTATCTATCTATCTATCTATCTATCTATCTATCTATCTATCTATCTATCTATCTATCTATCTATCTCACATCTTCTGAAATTCGAATTTCGTATAGAAAGAAATCGAATTCCAATAGAAAAGAATAGCATAGAAAAACAATAGAACAGAATAGAAAAAATATAATACATATTATATTTTATTTTTTCTATTCTGTTTTATTGTTTTTCTATGCTATTCTTTTCTATTCGAATTTGATAATTTACTCTATGCGAAATTTGAATTTCGGAAATATATATATATATATATATATATATATATATATATATATATATATATATATATATATATATATATATATATAATATAGACATTGGGGGATGTCTAGCTCAGTGGTAGATGCCTTTTCAGTAAGTTTTACAGTGAACAGGAACTTTAGTTTAAGGGCATGGTAGGAAAAGTAGGAAAGTTCATACATGCACTTGGATGCCCACACAGGGGTTTTTCTCCAAAAAGCAATAACAAATGAAAAAATGCCAAGCCACCTGCCCCTCTTCAGCAGTACTGCCACTTAGGCTTTATGCTTCAGCCCTTTTGGCCATATAACAGGGTTCCTGTACAACTACAGTACCTCTTTTCAGCTTCCTTGCTGCTTAGGCCTTCCACTTCAGGCTCTCATCTGTCTCCTTGGATGCACACAGCGTCTATCTAGAAAGAAAACCCTCACTGCTCTGATCCTCAGACTTGGTTCTCTGGCTTTCACTAGTGCACACCTGGACTCCCTGGACTCCTGGAGACCTCCTGTCTCTCTGGGTGGAGCCCAGAACCCTAGTCCTGAATCTGCTTTAAACCCAGGACCCACTTGTTCAATCAACCAGCCAGACTCCTGGCTGTTCCCAAAACCCGGTCCCAGGATTGGAGATTCCATCCCACCCATAACACTATGGAATCTCTGGGCTCCAGGTCCCCAAATGGATTTTACAAACTTTGGAGGAAACTGATAAAACAGATTCCTCCACATTAAATACCCCTGGAGCCCCTCAACCTGCCTATTTGAGAACCCTGGGCGACAATTACTAGGACAGGGAACTGTACTGTCACTATATATATATATATATATATATAACCATCTTATGAAATTGGAATTTTGAATAGAATGAATTTGAATAGAAAAGATTTGAAAAGAATGGAAAATAATAGAAAAGAATAGCATAGAGAAACAACAGAGCAGAACAGAAAGTATTCAGACCTTCTTAAATTTTCCACTCTTTGTTATGTTGCATCCATTTGCTAAAATCACCCCATATTGACAGAAAAACACAGAATTGTTGACATTTTTGCAGATTTATTAAAAAAGAAAAACTGAAATATCACATGGTCCTAAGTATTCAGATCCTTTGCTCAGTATTTAGTAGAAGCACCCTTTTGTTTAATACAGCCATGAGTCTTTTTGGGAAAGATGCAAAAAGTTCTTTACAACTGGATTTGGGGATCCTCTGCCATTCCTCTTTGCAGATCCTCTCCAGTTCTGTCAGGTTGGATGGTAAACGTTGGTGGACAGCCATTTTTATATATATTATATTTTATTCTATTCTGCTCTATTGTTTTTCTTGTCTATTCTTTTCTATTATTTTCTATTCTAATCTTTTCTGTTCAAATACAGTCAGATCCATAACTATTGGGACATAGACACAATTCTAATCTTTTTGGCTCTATACACCACCACTATGGATTTGAAATGAAACAAACAAGATGTGCTTTAACTGCAGACTTTCAGATTTAATTTGATAATATTTACATACAAATCAGGTGAACGGTGTAGGAATTACAACAGTTTGTATATGTGCCTCCCACTTTTTAAGGGACCAAAAGGAATGGGACAATTAGCTGCTCAGCTGTTCCATGGCCAGGTGTGTGTGTTATTCCCTCATTATCCCATTTACAAGGAGCAAGTAAATGGCCCAGAGTTAATTTCAAGTGTGCTATTTGCATTTGGAATCTGTTGCTGTCAACTCTCAATATTAGATCCAAAGAGCTGTCACTATCAGTGAAGCAAGCCATCATTAGACTGAAAAAACAAAACAAACCCATCAGAGAGATAGCAAAAACATTAGATGTGGCCAAATCAACTGTTTGGAACATCCTTAAAAAGAAAGAACGCACCAGTGAGCTTAGCAACACCAAAAGACCCGGAAGACCACGGAAAACAACTGTGGTGGATGACCGAAGAATTATTTCCCTGATGAAGAAAACACCCCTCACAACAGTTGGCCAAATCAAGAACACTCTCCAGGAGGTAGGTGTATGTGTGTTAAAGTCAACAATCAAGAGAAGTCTTCACTGGAGTTAATACAGTAGGTTTACCACAAGATGTAAACCATTGGTGAGCCTCAAAAACAGGAAGGCCAGATTAGAGTTTGCCAAACAACATCTAAAAAAGCCTTCACAGTTCTGGAACAACATCCTATGGACAGATGAGACCCAGATCAACTTGTACCAGAGTGATAGGAAGAGAAGAGTATGGAGAAGGAAAGGAACTGCTCATGATCCAAACCATACCACCTCATCAGTGAAGCATGGTGGTGGTAGTGTCATGGCGTGGGCATGTATGGCTGCCAATGGAATTGGTTCTCTTGTATTTATTGATGATGTGACTGCTGACAAAAGCTGCAGGATGAATTTTAAAGTGTTTCGGGCAATATTATCTGCTCATATTCAGCAAAATGCTTCAGAACTCATTGGACGGCGCTTCACAGTGCAGATGGACAATGACTTGAAGCATACTGCGAAAGCAACCGAAGAGCTTTTTAAGGGAAAGAAGTGAAATGTTATGCAATTGCCAAGTCAATCACTTGACCTGAATCTGAGTGAGCATGCATTTCACTTGCTGAAGACAAAACTGAAGGGAAAATGCCTCAAGAACAAGCAGGAACTGAAGACAGTTGCAGTAGAGGCCTGGCAGAGCATCATCAGGGATGAAACCCAGCGTCTGGTGATCTCTATGGGTTCCAGACTTCAGGCTGTAATTGACTGCAAGGATTTGCAACCAAGTATTAAAAAGTGAAAGTTTGATGGATGATTGTTAAACTGTCCCATTACTTTTGGTCCCTTAAAAAGTGGGAGGCACATATACAAACTGTTGTAATTCCTACACCGTTCATCTGATTTGGATGTAAATACCCTCAAATTAAAGCTGAAAGTCTGCAGTTAAAGCACATCTTATTTGTTTCATTTCAAATCCATTGTGGTGGTGTATGGACCTGACTGTATGTATGTGTATGTATGTGTATGTATATATATATATATATATATATATAAAACATCTTCCAAAATTCGAATTTCGTATAGACTGAAATCAAATTTGAATAGAAAAGAATAGAATAGAAAATAATGCAAAAGTATAGCATAGGAAAACAATAGAACAGAATAGAAAAAAAATGATATATATTATATTTTATTCTATTCTTTTCTATTGTTTTTCTAGTCTATTCTTTTCTATTATTTTCTATTCTAATCTTTTCTATTCTAATTCGATTTCATTCTATACAAAATTTGAATTTTGGAAAATGGTTATATATAGTTTAATTTTTCAAATGCGGTAGAAGTTTTTCGAATTTGATAGTTTTTTGTAATCCGGTAGATTTTTTCGAATTTGATAAAATTTTTCAAAGCTGATCGACTTTTTTAGAATTTGGTCAAAATTTTTTCGAATTCAAAACTAATCTATTCTAATCTTTTCTATTCAAATTCGATTTCATTCTATAAGAAATTTGAATTTCATATAGAATGAATTCAAATTTGAATAGAAAAGATTAGATTAGAATAGAACAGAAAAGAAAAGAAAAACAATAGAGCAGAATATAATATAATATATATTATATTTTATTTTATTCTGTTCTATTGTTTTTCTATTCTTTTCTATTTTAGTTTCCATTGTTTTTGAATTATATTCCAACCTATTCTCGAATTCAAATTTATACTATTCGGAATTCGAATTTCGGAAGACGGTCATGTTCTATTTTATTACATTATATTAAATTCTATTCTTTACTATGATTTTATTTTTATTCTATTGCTTTATTGTTTTATATTCTATTTTATTGTATTTTTTAGAAAATGGATTTCTATTTTTCAAATTTGTTTTCGGATGCAATTTGAATTTGTTTTTAAATTCGACTTGATTCAAATTGCGTTTGCTTTTTTTATCAAAAACAAAACTTCTCCTCCTAAACGCTAACCAAAATCCCAAAACCAAGTCTCCATGGATACCTCTCACCATCTTTGAACAAACCATCTCCCCGAGCACTAAAGCCAAGAGTCTCGGAGTTATCTTTGACTCAGAAATGACAATGGATGCACAAATAGGATCAGTAGTCAGCGGATCTCACCATCTCCTCCGCCTACTACGCAGACTCATTCCCTTTATCCCAGAAAAGGACAAAGCAGCAGTAGTTGGAACAATCATCAATTCCCGTCTTGACTACGCAAACTCACTCTACATAGGCTTAACCCAATATCAGCTTGCGCTCCTGCAGGCCATTCAAAACGCGGCGGCAAGACTGCTAACAGGAAAAAAAACCTGGGAGTCCATCTCCCCATCACTGAGGAGCTTACACTGGCTAACAATAAAGAATCGGATCACATTCAAGACCCTCTGCATCACCCACAAATGCATACAAGGAAACGCCCCTCAATACCTCCGAGAGAAAATAAAACACTACACACCCAATCGCAATCTGCGATCATCCAACCAAAACCTCCTCCTCGTTCCCAAATACCGCTACAAAGCAAGGGGAGAACGCAGATTCGCAGTCCAGGGACCTCGGCTATGGAATACTCTTCCGACTCACATCCGCATGGAAGAAAACCATCTGGCCTTTAGGAAAAAACTAAAAACCTTCCTCTTCTAACAAGCTGCTCAGAAACAAAACGCATTAGCGCCTTGAGGCGATTCAGTTTGCATTTGAAGCGTAATTCGGATGTATACGAATTTCTGAATAATGAAAAATTTGTCAGAATTTCGATTCAGAACGAAACGAAAAGCAAGTGTCTACTTCCTCATAGCTGAGCTCCTCCATGCCTCTTATCACACTGTATTAGATACTGTGTACACTGCCTGCACTGTATTAGAAACTGTACAATGGCTGCAATGTATTGTATATTGTGTACACCACCAGAAGTTTAGTAGATACTGTACACGCTGTAGTAGATACTGTGTACACCACCAAAAGTGTAGTAGAAATGGTACACACTGTATTAGATACTGTGTACACCACCTTAAGTGTATTAGAAACTGTAAAAACTGTATTATATACAGTGTACACCGCCTGAAGTGTAGATACTGTGTACACTATCTGAAAAGTAGTAGAAACTTTACATACTGTATTAGATACTGTGTACACCGCCTACACTGTATTAGAAACTGTACACCCTGTATTAGATACTGTGTACACCACCAGAAAAGTAGTAGAAACTGTACACACTTTAGTAGATACTGTGTACACCGCCTGCACTGTATTAGAAACCGTACAATGGCTGCACTGTATTGTATACTGTGTACACCACCAGAAGTGTAGTAGAAACTGTACACACTGTATTAGATAAGGTGTACACCACCTAAAGTGTATTAGAAAATGTAAACCCTGTATTAGATATGGTGTACACCACATGAAAAGTAGTAGAAACTGTACACCCTGTATTAGATACTGTGTATACCACCAGAAAAGTAGTAGAAACTGTACACACTGTATTAGATACTGTGTACACCGCCTGTACTTTATTAGAAACTGTAAAATGGCTGCACTGTATTGTATACTGTGTACACCACCAGAAGTGTAGTAAAAACTGTACACACTGTATTAGCTAATGTGTACACTGCCTAAAGTGTATTAGAAACTGTAAACCCTGAATTAGATACTGTGTACACCACCTGAAAAGTAGTAGAAACTGTACACCCTGTATTAGATACTGTGTATACCACCAGAAAAGTAGTAGAAACTGTACACACTGTATTAGATACTGTGTACACCGCCTGTACTTTATTAGAAACTGTAAAATGGCTGCACTGTATTGTATACTGTGTACACCACCAGAAGTATAGTAAAAACTGTACACACTGTATTAGCTAATGTGTACACTGCCTAAAGTGTATTAGAAACTGTAAACCCTGAATTAGATACTGTGTACACCACCTGAAAAGTAGTAGAAACTGTACACCCTGTATTAGATACTGTGTATACCACCAGAAAAGTAGTAGAAACTGTATACACTGTATTAGATACTGTGTACACCACCTGCACTGTATTAGAAACTACAATGGCTGCACTATACTGTATACTGTGTACACCATCAGAAGTATATAAGAAACTGTACACACTGTATTAGATACTGTGTGCACCACCCAGTGCTGTGTCATGGTCTAGGCCGACAAGGCCCAGGCCTAAGGAGGCACTTTGCAGGGGGCGGCAAAAAAGCCACTCCCCTGCATGTAAAAAAGCCCCCAACCCGTCCTCCAGAGTCCCGCCTTGCGCGGCCGCCTCCCACACACATACAGTGTGCTCTCAAACTCTCTTTTTACCCTCGGGGTGCACACACGGTATTGAGCACAGTAGAGACAAGTGGGAGTGCGGTCCAGAAAAACACCCACCCCTTCCTTCCAAGTGCCAGTAATTAGCCACAGGCGTCCCGCCCTCTTCCTCACCAGCCCCTCCCTTCACTGCCCCTTGTCAGAGGTGTTTGCACGACTGCTATTGGCTGTGTGGTGACCTGTATGTAAATCGGGTTAGCGAGGAAGTGTTTTGGTTGGAGGAGCAGGGTTAAGGGGTGGTGATTGGGTGTGTAAGCAGTCAGCAAAGTGCACCTGATCCATGCACTCCTAGTGGTGGATGACATTTTGTGGGTGGGGTTAATATTGGGGGAAGAAGTGTCAGGTTGTCTTAGGGATCTTTGTACTGGAACCTTACAGGATAATTACAGGCAGGATAATTGTCAGTGAGCTGTGTCTGCTTCTTATTCCAAAGCCTCAGCCCTCACCTGCAGTACGTGTACTATGCAAATACTGACTTTATTACAAGTCAGGCTACACCCACCTTACACCTGTGCAGTGGAGGTTATACAACGCCTCCTGCCCCGCCCATCAATTTATTTATTTTATGTCTAGGAATTCATGGAAAACGCTGTGCATGCTTTTGATACAGATTAAAAATGCACTGGACTGCATCTGATCTGACCAGATCAGTGCGCCAGCATGCATGTTTTTAATGCACTTTTGACATGTTCCGGTGCGCTTTTGATGTGTTTCTGCATGCATTCCAGATGCTTATTTTCTTCTATTTTCTTGTTTTTTTTTTTCACTGTACTAGGGTCTGGTGCCATGCTATGGTGCACGGATATGCTTTATGTTAATATTGTTAAAGTTATTGTTAGTATTTACTGTATTTATCGGTGTATAACACGCACTTTTTTCCCCTGAAAATTGGGAGCAAATCAAGGGTGTGTGTTACACGCCGATAGCGTACCTCACCGAGCCAGCCATCATGTCCTCTCCACTCAGCTCCTCGGCTTTCACTCGGCTCTCCCCATCACACACACAGTCCCACCGGCATTGGACCAGTGTTCTGCCTATCACAGGAGCCGATGGCAGAGGTGGACTGTGTGTGTAACGTGAGAGCCGAGTGAAAGCCAAGGAGCCGAGTGGAAAGGATATGACGGCTCGGCTATTTCCTGATTTCACTCTGCTGGAGAGGGAGATGGTGAGGCTGCAAAAGAATGCATTTAAATATTGAAGGCATTTTAAAGGAAGGCATTTTAATATTGAAGGCAGTTTAAATAAAGGCATTTATCATGCTGCATTGAGGACTTTTTTATGCTTCATTGAGGACAATAATCAGGCTATATTGATTTGTATTGATTTGTTTAGGCTGCATTGAGGACTTTATTTAGTCTGCAGATGGACATTAATCGGGCTGCAGATGGACATTGATGGGCACCGACCCCTAATTTGCTTCAAAGTTGTTTATTTTAAAAATATGTTTTTTTCCTGAAACTTCCCTCTTAAAATTAGGGTGCGTGTTATACGCCGACGCGTGTTATACACCGATAAATATGGTATTTTTGGAACTTAATTCTGCCCTCAAGAAGCTTACAAGTAGGCACTTGGTACCCACTTTTAATGTACAGAGAGGAAATTGGTGGAGCTATAAGTGGAAAAGAGGGAGCCTAAAGAGGAAGGGGTGTGGTTTACAGATGACATGGCGGGTCTTAAACAGGAAAAGATGGGTCAAATTTAAATTAGGGGGTGCACAAGTTTAGTCAGGCCTAGGGCAGCACAAAACCTAAATACACCACTGACACCACCTGAATTGTATTAGAAACTGTACACACTGTATTAGATAATGTATACAATGCCTGAAATGTATTAGAAACTGTACACACTGTATTAGATACTGTGTACACCACTTAAAATGTATTAGAAACTGTACAATGGCTGCACTGTATTGTATACTGTGTACACCACCAGAAGTGTAGCAGAAACTGTACACACTGTGTTAGATATCATGTACACCTCCTCACTGTATTAGAAACTGTGCACACTGTATTAGATACTGTGTACACCACCAGAAAAGTAGTAGAAACTGTACACACTGTATTAGATACTGTGTACACTGCCTGCCCTGTATTAGACACTGTACAACGGCTGCACAGTATTGTATACTGTGTACACCACAAGAAGTGTAGTAGAAACTGTACACACTGTATTAGATACTGTGTTACTGCCTGAAGTGTATTAGAAATACACCACCGAATGCACTGTACACGCTACACTGAATCCAGAAATCCAGAATATATATATATATATATATATATATATATATATATATATATATATATATATATATATATATATATATATATATTTATGGTTGGAGCCCTATGTCCGATATGTACATAGATAATACTTATAGTAAAGATAAGACTTACCATCGGAAATGGACCTGAAAGTGTGGACTTACCATATGAAATGGACCTGAAAGTGTGCCTTGGTCTAATGGCCGGTATGCCAAAATAAGGGGGCATACCCTGGTTTAAGAAATGATTATTCTGTAAGAGAAATGAATGAAATGAGTAGTTTGAGAAATGCTGTGAAATGGGGATGGGAGGGTGGGTATCGCGCACAGGAAACCGACAAGCACTACAGGTGAGCGGGCTGCTTAAGTACCCCCCCGGGCTCCTCCCATAAATTCAGGCCACCATACTGGCCTTCCTACTTATGGTTGGAGCCCTATGTCCGATATGTACATAGATAATACTTATAGTAAAGATAAGACTTACCATCGGAAATGGACCTGAAAGTGTGGACTTACCATATGAAATGGACCTGAAAGTGTGCCTTGGTCTAATGGCCGGTATGCCAAAATAAGGGGGCAAAAACATTCAGGTAGGGTTATAATTTTATTGGTTTTCAGTTATTTATTGAGCCAATTTGGAGAATGCTTGTGCCATCTCTATTTGTGGATTGGGTATATACCGGGCGAAGCAGGCTGATTTCCACCTGCCTAGTCTTTTGATGATGTGATCTGGCACCCCGTGGCGGGACGCCGCGGAGGCTGCTCCGATGCGAAAAGAGTGTCCGGAATACTGACTAGGGTTAAGGTGAAGGTTGCGGAGAAGTATCCTTATGTGTTCCACAAACTGAGAGGCGTTTAAGGGTTTGACTGGGAATGGTAGAAGGGGACTGCTGTCTGGTTGCTCAGGCAGGAGAGACAGGAGTCGGTTGAGTACAGCGACTGGACACCAGCTGTTGTTGGTTTTGTAGAGATGAATGTTCACTCCCGAGCCCGTTTGCTGGGTTTTAGAGACCTCGAGGTGCAGGATAAAGTGGTCTTGGTATCGAAGCAAGTGTCGTCTGCATAGTACGTGGTCTGTGGGTTTGTTAGAGGTGAATTCGCCAGGCCGCAAGAACCCATAGTAAGCTAAATATATGGCTGCTTGTAAGACCGTGCTGGGGAGCAGACCGAATGGCGAAGTAGCCAGAATAGTTGACATGTCCCTAAAGATGGGCCCCGTAATGGGCAAGCGCTTAGTGCTGATGACTGGTTGTTGTTTCTGAATTCCCCTTAGAATGGCTCATATAGCGTAAGATGAGATGAGATGAGAACAGTGATGGTTTCGTAGGGTCTTCAAGCGCCATGAAATGTTGAACGCCGGCTAGGTATAGCCGGATGGTGTTGTAGGATAAGGCCAGCTGCGTGTGGCAGTGTGCAGTGAAGGCCAGTACCTGTTTGATATCTGTTGGTTCTTTGCGGCAGGACGTGAGGAATTTATTAAAAGCCTTCCAAGCTGTTTGGTATGCTTTGAGTGTGTTGCGGGAGAGGGAATTATTTATGAGTTGCGTAGCTCCGTGTAGATGTTGAACTAGTCCAGGGTCAGTTGTGACCAGACGGGGATAGGGGCCGACATTGGATCGGCATCGGGAACCTGTTTGAAAAAGGAGGGATAATTGAAACGTGATAGTGCGTCAGCTGCTGAGTTGTATCTGCCGGGAATAAATTCACAGTGTATATTGAACTGATGCTGTAAAGACAGTTGTACCAACCTGCGCAGGAAGGACATGACTGCTAGGGACTTGGACCTGCCTCTGTTGATGATGTCTGCCGTGGCCTGGTTGTCGGTGGTGAAGACTACGGTTTGTCCTGTCCAGTGGTGGCCCCAGAGTTGTGCGGCTGCCACTATGGGATAAAGCTCAAAGAGGGCAGATGTTTGGGAAAAGCCGGGTATCAACAGTATCTGTTGAGGCCAGGGTCCTGAAAACCAATGATGGCCAAAAATTGCCGCGAAACCTGTGGAGGCTGCAGCGTCAGTCACCACCTGGGGTGAATGGACCGAAACCATAGGTATAAATAGAGATATGCCATTCCAGGCGGACAAGAATTCCTCCCACATTGATAGGTCCGCTATAGCTGCGGAGTCTAATTTCAAAATCTGATCAGGGTCTTGAGTTTCTGACAGAAATCTAAGCAGGCGTGATACAAATGTGCGGCCTTGTGGGATAATTCGCATAGCGAAGTTGAGCATATCCAGGAGAGACTGCAACTGTTTTTTGGTACAGCCCTTGGTGTGTGTAAACTCGTGAAGGACTGCCCTAATGCGTGTTAATTTGTCGGGGGGGAGACTGGCCTGCATTGCGCAGGTATCCAAGCTGACCCCGAGAAAGGTGATGATGTTAGCTGGACCATCGACTTTGTGCTCGGCGATAGGAACATTGAGGTTTCCAAAAATTACTCTAAGTTTGTCGAGATCTCCTGGGGGCTTGCTGGGCGGTTCTATCAGTAGGAAGTCATCTAGGTAATGGATGACTTCATGGCATTGACCCTTGTGTAATAGTATCCAAACGAGGGACTGTGCGAACGTGTCGAAGAGCCACGGGCTACTCTTCGAACCGAAGGTGAGTTTCGTAGCAAAATAATACGCTTCCTTCCATTTGATGCCATGCCAGCACCAAAGGGATGGGTGGATGGGCAGGAGCTTGAAAGCATCCGAGATGTCGGCTTTGGAGAGCCAGGCACCTGTGCCTGCTTTGATGATCGCTTGTATTGCCATGTCAACGGAGGAATATTTTAGGGAAAACTCTTCGGAGGGGATCAGGGAATTGAGACTGGGTATGTGCGAAGAATGAGGCGCAGACAAGTCGTACACCAAACGCAATTTATTAGAGAATTTGCCCTTGACAAGCCCAATAGGGCTGACTCTCCATGTGCTGAAAGGGGGGCAAGTGAAAGGGCCTATTACGTAGTCTCGATCTACCTCTGCCTGTAAGAGCTGATCTATGGCTTGTTCGTCGATGGCTGCCGAACGAAGATTGGCGCATTCGTGAGTACTGTGGGGCAGTGAAATGAGGCCGGTGTGAAAGCCTACTGTGAAGCCTTGGATAAGGTAGGTGGCCAGGGAAGGGGTGGGGTGTGAAGTGAGATACAGTCCTAACCATAAGATGTTGATTCGGCTTAGTCATGCCCTCTTGTGTTGCTTGACTTCACACAAATTCCTAGGGTGTGTTCTTTGGCATAAAGTGCAGATGTGAAGTAGACGGCATTGGCTGAAGTTGCAGGACCCATAGTTGAAGTTGTTACAGATGGCTGACCCTCCCACGGTTCGGACTGGGCGTCCGAGTTTGTCCACCTGAGGCGTTGGTTCAGGGATCGACTGGCCCTGTACTGTACCTGAGGTAGAGGGGAACTCGAAGGGCCGTCTGATCGCCGTATTGGCGCACCAGGTGGCAGTGTGGGTGGAAGACTGGCAAATTGCACACAGAGGTGAGCGTAAGCCGGCAAAGTGGCGGCAGAAGAGCTCTGTGTCCATGAGACTCCAATCTGTCGTGATCTGGAATTGTATGAATCTGGCTGAGAAGGAACGATGATAATCGTAGAAGGCGAAACCTCCATACTTGTGGCCCAAGTCTACCACAGTATGGAGATATAAGTCCAGCTCTTCCCGCCTGCTAGGGGTGGCTGAGCACAGGACATCTCTGAGCATGCCAAAGGCCAGGGTAAATTCGGGGACTGATAGCTTGCGGTTCAGCCTGGGGTCTTTCGCTTTAAGGACCACCGATATATCGCCCCAGGAGTAGGCCTTATTTTCTGCCAAATCATGTACGGAGATAAGGAGAGAGGCCAGGTTGACGTCCTTGCCGTCCAAAATGTCCTTTCTGATACTGGTTGGGACCAGGTGGGAGGGGTAGACAATGGCGCTTGAGCCTGAGGTACCTGTAGGAAGAGGTGTCAAGGTTTGAGTTGCAGTTGGGTCGGGGACAGCCGTGGCCGGTCGGGCCTCCAGAAGTGCAACCCTGGCTTGGACGTCTGCAACTGAGGTGGATAGAGATGACACCATCGTGTGTAATTGCGAGATGGCCGATGATATGGACTGGAGGGATGCCTGTTGGGTACTGGGTCCTGCTGCTGGTGGGGGAAAGAGGAGTTTGAAGAGCTCGCCTTTCCTCGCTGTGGCGGGGAAGGGGACACCTCTGCGTCTGAGCTCTGCCGTCAGTTTGGGGATAGTCCATCCCCTGAGGGATTGCACGCTGCTGCTTTCTGAGACCGGAGTAGGTGACAGAGGGGCCGTGAAGTCTTCACTGCCGGCCTGGGACATGGTTGCTCTGGTGAGGATCTCTCGAGCTTTATTTCCTGGTTGACTGTAACCTATTGGGGGTGAGATGAATTTCAAGTTTTTTCTTTGATCCGCTGAGTCATACTTACCCGACTTATTCTCCCTTTCCCCCTTTTTTTTTTTTTTTTTTTTACCTGGGGGGATATCGTCCAACCTGGTGCAGGGTGGACCTACTGAACTTTGACTGACCTGAGAAAAATGAAAAGGTGACAATTCGTGAAGGGATTGCTAAGTAACTTGAAGCAATGATTTGTATGGTGCTTGCAATCTTGTGACAATGAAATGATTCGAAATGTTTGCCTTGATTGTGAAATGAATGAACTGCATGACAGAGGTGCGGCCTGGTCGTGTCACGATTTGTTCGACCGTGAACCGGGCTCTGGAGCATGTATTGAAATGGGGCAACTGAAAATATTGGTGCTCCTAGGACGAATCGGTGTTTGTTTGATGCATCTGGATTCGAATAGGAGTGCAGTATTAAATGAAATGAGAGAAATGATTGTTTTGACCGCGGCTCGAATTGGTTGTGCCGTGTTAGCGACTGGCAACTAACCGAGCTCTGGTATAGGTATGAAATGCGATCGGAACCAGTGCTGCATGCCGTGACGAATCGGTGCACCTCAGATGCGACTGGTTTCGAAACGGTGATGCGTTGTGGGAGTGAAATGGTAGAAATTGCATGACAGAGATGGGGATCAATCCCCCGATGTCTGCGATCAGCTATGATCCGGACTCTGGAGCATGTATCAGAAATGTGGCCAATCCTGGGCACGCCGAGACGAATCGGTGCATTTTCATGCGACTGATTTCATGTCGGAACGTGATACGTGGAAATGAAATTATAACCATGACAGAGGTACAAATGACTGATAACGTAACTCTGGAGCATGTATAGAAATGAGGCCAATCCTGGGGCACGCCGAGATGAATCGGTGCATTTTTGTGCGACTGAATTCCTGTCGGAACGTGATACATGGAAATGAAATGATAACCATGACAGAGGTACGAATGACTGATAAAACGTAACTCTGGAGCATGTATAGAAATGAGGCCAATCCTGGGGCACGCCGAGACGAATCGGTGCATTTTTCATGCGACTGAATTCATGTCGGGACGTGATACATGGAAATGAAATGATAACCATGACAGAGGTACAAAATGACTGATAAAACGTAACTCTGGAGCATGTATAGAAATGAGGCCAATCCTGGGGCACGCCGAGACGAATCGGTGCATTTTTCATGCGACTGAATTCATGTCGGGACGTGATACATGGAAATGAAATGATAACCATGACAGAGGTACGATTGACTGACAATAACGTAACTCTGGAGCATGTATAGAAATGAGGCCGTAATAACTGGGGCACACCGGAACGAATCGGCGCATCTTTGGTGCGACTGGATTCGAATCGGAGCGCGGTAGGTGACTGAAATGAGAAATGATTTGAAAATGTCAGAAATGAGTTTAGAAATGTTTTCAGAAATGAGAAATGATTTGAAATGTCCGAAATGAGTTTAGAAATGTTTTCAGAAATGAGAAATGATTTGAAATGTCTGAAATGAGTTTAGAAATGTCTCAGAAATGAGAAATGATTGGTATCGAACTAACTTGATTTGATAGTTTACAAAATTGCGACTGGCTATGGCTGTCTACTGATACCGACATGCTAGAAATGAAGCGACGTCAGCGTCGCTGTGCTATCGAATTGTAACGTATCGAAAGTACGAGCGATATACATTGCAGTTTGTGAGATGCGGGTGAAACGAAATTTGAACTCACGGTTTAGTGACATGATATGAAAAACGAAAAGTCCGACGGGACCTTACCTGCGACAGCCAAGCCAGACGCCTGGTACAAACTATAAACGAAAACGCGGACTTCGAAAGTTTTGAGTACGGAGTATCGAATACGGGAACTTGCGAGGCAAGAACTTGCGGACGCTGGTATATCGAATAGTCGGCTTAGTGACGTATATCGCGCACAGGAAACCGACAAGCACCACAGGTGAGCGGGCTGCTTAAGTACCCCCCTCGGGCTCCTCCCATAAATTCAGGCCACCATACTGGCCTTCCTACATATATATATATATATATATATATATATATATATACATATATTTAGTGTGTGTATGTATAGGCACCTTGCTTTTGGTCAATTATCGCTCTTTCAGCAGAGCACGTTGTGATTGGCCAAAGCATGCAGGTCAGGTGCCTGCTTTGGCCAATCATCATACAGCACTGCACTGCGATCCTGCAGTGCACAATGGGGCATTCCATGGCTCTCTAATTTCCTGCGAACGCCCCATAATGTTCGCTGTGCTGCGAACGGGTGAACACTTGATGTTCAAGTCAAACTTCTGTTTGACCCGCACATCGCGCTTATGCCTATTCCTCACAGTCACACTTAGCACCCCATGCCACTCTCAGCAACCCGCGTCACTCCCAGCACCCTGTGTCACTCCCAGCACCCCGTTTCATTCTCAGCACCTCGTGTCACTCTCAGCACTCTGCGTCACTTTCAGCGCCCCTTATCACTCTCACCACTCTATGTCACTCTCAGCACTTTACATTACTCCCAGCCCTCCGCATCTACCGCGTCACTCTCAGCACTCCCTGTACTCTGTAGTAATTCAAATAGTTCTCTCAGTACTCCAAGTTACTATATTATGCTATTACTCTCAGTATCTAAGTTACTATTTTATGCAAGTACCCCCAGTACCCAAATTACTATATTATGCAATTAATACTCCCAGTACCCAAGTTACCATAGTATACAACTGATACTCGTAGTACTCCATGTTACTTTATTAAGCAAATAATACTTCCAGTACTCCAAGTTACTATAGTTTGCAAAAATACTCCCATTACACCAAGTTACTGTATTATACAATGTAATACTCCCAGTACCCAAGTTACTGTATTATGTGTCTCTTTGTCAGATCCTGGCTGGCTCCTCTTTCAGATGCTGGCTGTCCTTTCTCCCCTCTTCCTGCATGCAGTGGTCAGTGTGTCAGTGCTCCTGCTTCCCTCACAGTTCCTGTGCTGCTCCCCTGTTCCCACCTTGGTCTTCCTTCTCCAGCACGATCCTCCCTCAGCTTAGCCTCTGGATCCCTCCTTCTCCTCACCCCTTCACAGATTCCGCTGCCTCCCGCTCCCCCCCCATGACCCATTGCAGCATGCCTCTTGGCATCCTCCTTTTTAGGGCGCTCCTTCTCTCTGTGTGCTCCTCATCTCAGCATGTTGCCACTCCCACCTATGTCAGCACTAAGCCTAAAACTGACCTGGAAACTTTAGACCTGTAGCGCTTAGTTTTAAACATACTCAATGAAAGAGTGCAGAGCTTAGAAAATGCTTGCATGTGATTGGATGAATGAGATCTTGACCTCATTCACTTAGCTCTGGGAAAAATTTCCATGCAAGGTGCAACTTCCCTTGCAAAGTGAACAGTCTATTTGACTTTAGCAAATCAGCCCCGATGCTAGCAGTGTGTGCCTACTGACATGTTTATCGATGTGTAAGCTTAATTAATGATTGCTTAGAAATGTAGAGAATCTTCCTCTTTACATTATGCATGTTTATTGATTAATGTAGGAACTATTTACATAATTTTTACTGATCACTGTTACTCATAGATTGGCTTCTAGCTATGTGGGATTTCATTTAGCATGGATGTTGGATACATCAGGCCCAAGGTTTACACAGAAAGACTGGCAGGAGGGGAAATAAGCAGTAAGGATAAGGGCAAAGTTCTGCATGCTATGAAGAGCAAAAAATGGACATAAAGGTTCATTTCACAGTTTCAGTGGGTTCTTTTTTTTTCTTTTTTTTTATCATAAATTTTTTTTATTGAACATTTTCAGAGTCATAAAGAATCACCTTTCACCACAGTACATAACTTACACATGGTGTAGGGTAACAAGCAGTACATTCCAGGTTAAATAACCTCTTACAAAGAACATGTGCAACCTTATTCATACAGTGTGCCAAAGTGACAGTTTACAACCCTCCCATAGTATTAGCATTAGGATGTGTAGAAGAAGAAGTATCCTGTTAGTTTCCACACAATTTCTCAAATTTAGCAGGGCAACCCCTATGTTGGTATGAAATACGCTCAAGTAGTATGCTACTATTATGGTAATACCCATGTGTTTTATCCATTTCAAAAGGGTTGCAGATTTCACTGACGTTCAATATTGTAAAATAAGCCTTCAGGCAAGATCATTCAATATTATTATTATTATTAATATTATACAGGATTTATATAGCTCCAGCAGTTTATGCAGTGCTTTAAAATAAAAGGGAGACAGTACAGTTATAGTACAATAAAATACAAGAGGATTAAGAGGGCCCCACTCAGAAAAGTTTACAATCTAATAGGGTGGGGCAGGTGGTACCAAAGGTTGTAACTGGGGAAAGAGCTGATGAAAGTTGTAAAAGATTAGTTGGAGGCTTGATAGGCTTCCCTGAAGAGATGAGATTTCAAGGATTGCCTGAAGGTAGCAAGAGTAGGAGATAGCCGGACAGGTTGAGGTAGTAAGTTCCAGAGGATGAGAGAGTCTCTGGAGAAATCCTGGAGATGAGCATGGGAGGAGGAGATGAGGAAGCTTGAGAGTAGGAGGTCTTGGGAGGAGCGGAGAGGATGGTTTGGGTGATATTTGGAGACCAGATTGGTGATGTAGCTCTGGGCAGAGTTGTGAATGGCTTTGTATGTTGTGGTTAATATTTTGAATTTAATTTGCTGGGCGATTGGGAGCCAGTGTAGGGATTGGAGGAGAGGGTTGGCAGACACTGAATGGTTGGTAAGGTGGATAAGCCTGGCAGCAGCATTCATGATAGACTGAAGAGGGGATAGCCTATGGAGAGGCAAGCCAATGAGAAGGGGGTTGCAATGGTCAAGGCGAGAGATAACAAGGGAGTGAATGAGGAGCTTGGTGGTTTCATTTGTTAAAAAGGGGCATATTTTAGAGATGTTACTGAGGTGAATTCTACAAACTTTTGACAATGATTGGATTAGAGGTTGAAAGGACAGGTCAGAGTCTAGGATTACACCTAGTACCATGGCATGAGGGGAAGGATTGATGGTTGCATTGTTGATTTTGATGGAAAAGTCATGGAGGGGGCACAGGCTGAGGGGAATAATATTAGCTCAGTTTTAGAGATATTCCATTTAAGGGAGTGGTGTAATATCCATGCAGATATATCAGTTAGTAAGTTAGTAATGCGAGAGGAGACTGAAGGAGTAAGATGAGGAGTAGACAGATAGATTTGGGTGTCATCAGCATATAAATGGTATTGGAAGCCATGGGCTTCAAGTGACCAAGGGAGGAGGTGTGATATTAATATATTAGTATAATTAGTATAATATTAGTATTATATTATATTAATATTAAACATCTGCCTGGAACACTGCATTTATTGTGTCAATAACAGCAACCTAAGAGGTTTGGGGCATTAACAGAGCATGGATCAAATCACCATGATCTCTGCAACACTAAGCATGCAGAGGGGTTGATTTACTAAAACTGGAGAGTGCTAAATCTGGTGCAGCTGTGCATGGTAGCCAATCAGCTTTTAACTTCAGTTTGTTCAATTAAGCTTTGTGAAAAAATCCTGGAAGCTGATTTCTATGCAAAACTGCACCAGATTTTGCATTCACAACTTACCTCTTTACAGACTGTTAAAAGGTTGGTCTGGCAAGAACAGTTCTTCATAAAATCATGCTAGTTGCTAATATTGATACTATTTTCATCAGAACATTTTTGGATATGGCCCCATATCATTCCTTCCAATAGTTTACATACTATTGATGTTAGGCTGATTGATCTGAAGTTTCCAGGTATATAATGTATCTTGCCCCCTTTTTGGTACCACTCTTGCTTTTTGCCAACCAGCGGTACATTTCCAGTCAGTAAGCATTCCTTGGAAATTAGCAGCAATGGTCTGGTTTTAACATGGTAAGTTATTTATTCTCTTGGCACCAACAGCATGCAAATATGAGGCCTCTCAGCTGGGGGGCCTTGGCGCCGAGTGGCCGCACATTTGTGTGCAATATTGAAAAACAAACTGTGCTGAGAGTGCATGCCCTGCTTGGAGCGGCACAGTTACCAGCAACTAACGAAAAGCTCTCAATCGCTGCTTGCAATCAGGAGCTTTCCGATCATGTGACCACCGTGACAAACAATCATGCCAGTCACATTATAAACCCCACCCAGCCTACTGGCATCTGAAACTCCTTAAAGGGCCAGTAGGCGCTGGAGCCAAGGGGTTAAGGACTGTATGTAAGTCATTTGAAATGAATCACCTGGGATCAAAAGCTAGGCAAAGGGGCTGGGGAAGATGGTTACTGATTTAACCCTTATTTTCCTATCTATTAACTGTGTGCAGGTTACAAAGAAGAATTATTGCAGTTGATGCTGGTAGCAGATAATACTGCAGATGCTAAAACATTAGCTTTTGATTAGAGCATACCAAGACAGACTATGATGCATCATGTTATCAGTATATTCCCTAGGCAGGTGGGCCTGCTCAATTTTTTTATATTTAAGGGGGAACTTATTTTCACATACAGTATCTCACAAAAGTGAGTACACCCCTCACATTTTTGTTAATATTTTATTATATCTTTTTATGTCACAACACTGAAGAAATGACACTTTTCTACAATGTAAAGTAGTGAGTGTACAGCTTGTATAACGGTGTAAATTTGCTGTCCACTCAAAATAATTCAACACACAGCCATTAATGTCTAATCCGCTGGCAACAAAAGTGAGTACAACCTTACTGAAAATATCCAAATTGAACCCAAAGTGTCAATATTTTGTGTGGCCACCATTATTTTCCAGCACTGCCTTAACCCTCTTAGGCATGGAGTTCACAAGAGCTTCACAAGAGCTTCACAGGTTTCCACTGGAGTCCTCTTCCACTCCTCCATGACGACATCACAGAGCTGGTGGATATTAGAGACCTTGCTCTCCTCCACCTTCTGTTTGAGGATGCCCCACAGATGCTCAATATTATTATTATTATTATTATTATTATTATTATTATTATACAGGATTTATATAGCGCCGACAGTTTACGCAGCGCTTTACAACATTAGGGCAGACAATACAAGTACAATACAATTCAATACAGGAGGAATCAGAGGCCCCTGCTTGTTAGAGCTTACAATCTAGGAGGGAGGGTCAAGTTATACAAAAGGGTAATAGCTGTGGGGGATGAGCTAATGGAGAAAATAGTGCAGTTATTAGATGGAGGCAGGATAGGCTTCTCTGAAGAGGAAGGTTTTCAGGGATCGCCTAAAAGTGGATAAATTTGGAGACAGTCTGACAGATTGGGGTAGGGAATTCCAGAGGATGGGCGAGGCTCGGGAGAAGTCCCGGAGGCGGATATGGGAGGAGGTGATGAGGGAGCTAGAGAGCAGGAGGTCTTGGGAGGAACGGAGATGGCGATTAGGTTGGTATTTTGAGACTAGGTTAGTGATGTAGCTGGGGGCAGAGTTGTGGATGGCTTTGTAACTTATTGTTAGTATTTTGAATTTAATTCGTTGGGCGATTGGCAGCCAATGGAGGGATTGGCAGAGAGGGGTAGCAGACACTGAGCGGTTTGTAAGGTGGATAAGTCTGGCAGCAGCATTCATGATGGACTGCAGGGGGGATAGTCTGTTTAAAGGTAAGCCAATGAGGAGTGAGTTGCAGTAGTCAAGGCGAGAGATAACCAGGGAGTGAATCAGGAGCTTTGTGGTTTCATTGGTTAGAAAGGGACGTAGTTTAGAGATGTTGCGGAGGTTGAGGCGGCAAGCTTTGGAAAGTGTTTGAATGTGGGGCTGAAAGGAGAGTTCAGAGTCCAGGATAACACCTAGCACCCTGACGTGTGGGGACGGGTGGATGGTTGTGCCATTGCTCTTGACAGAGAAGTCAAGGGAAGAGGCACGTGGGGGAGGAAATATTATAAGCTCAGTTTTGGACAAATTGAGTTTGAGGAAGTGGTGTGACATCCATACAGATATGTCGGTTAGTAAGTTAGTGATGCGTGAGGAGACTGATGGAGTGAGTTGAGGGGTGGAGAGATAGATTTGCGTGTCATCAGCATAGAAATGATATTGAAAGCCATGAGAGGCTATCAGCTGACCCAGGGAAGAGGTGTAGATTGAAAATAAAAGAGGTCCAAGAACAGAACCTTGGGGGACCCCGACAGAGAAGGGAAGAGGAGTGGAGGAAGTAGAATTGTAAGTGACACTGAAGGTGCGTTGGGATAGGTAGGATGAGAGCCACTGAAGAGCACAGTCACGGAGACCGAGGGAGTAAAGTTTTTTGAGGAGGAGGGGGTGGTCAACCGTGTCAAAGGCAACTGAAAGATCCAGAAGTAGGAGTGCAGAATAGTGTCCGTGGTTTTTGCAGTTAGTAGGTCATTTGTGAGTTTTAAAAGAGCAGTTTCTGTGGAGTGTTGAGGGCGGAATCCAGATTGAAGGGGATCAAGAAGGTTGTTTTTAATGAGGTGGTCACTCAGTTGGTTGTAAACCAGGCGTTCAAGGAGTTTAGAGGAAAAGGGGAGCAAGGAGATAGGGTGTAGGTTGTTAAGATTTGTAGGGTCCAAGAACGGCTTTTTGAGTATGGGGGTGACCAGTGCATGTTTTAGAGCATCGGGGAAGATGCCAGAGGTGAGGGAGAGATTGAAGATGTGGGTTAGAGAGTGTAGTATGGGGTCAGAGGGTGACCGTAGCATTTGAGAGGGAATAGGGTCCAGGGGACAGGTGGTTAGGTGGGCAATAGAGAGGAGTTTAGCAACTTCATCTGTAGTAGCAGATTTGAATAGGGGGAGTGTCAGTTGTACCTGTTGACATGGGGTCTTAGCTGGGGGCGATACCTGTAGAATGGAGATTTCATCACGGATTGTATCAATCTTGTTTTTGAAGTGATTAGCAATCTCCTGGGCAGTGAGTGAGTCAGTGGGTGGAGGCGGTGGAGGACAAAGTAGAGAGTTGAAGGTAGAGAAGAGTTTATGGGGATTGGATGAGAAGGTGTTAATAAGAGTTGTAAAATAGGTTTGCTTGGCAGTGTGGAGGAAAGAATAATATTTTTGGAGGGCAGATTTGTATTGATTGAAGTCTTTGAGAGACTTAGACTTGTGCCACAGACGCTCAAGAGCACGACTACGTTTTTTGAGACTTTTGGTGTCATCTGTTTGCCAGGGTTGTAGGGGTCGAGGCCTGATTCTGCGTGTAGTGAGGGGAGCGAGCTTGTCCAGGGTGGTGGACAGAGATTTATTGTAGATGGATGTGGCTTGGTTGGGGCAGGACAGGGGAGAGATTTTGTCATAGAGGTGGTCAGTAGCAGAGTAGAGGAGAGAGGAGTTGAAGTTGCGAAAGTTTCTACGGGTGATGGTTAGGCGATTGGAGGGAAAGGTGGTGGAAGACAGGGGGAGAGAGAAACTAATAAGATGGTGGTCGGAGAGAGGAAAAAGATTGTTTGAGAAGTTGCATGGAGTGCATAGGTAGGAGAATACAAGGTCAAGGGTATTGCCATCAGAGTGAGTAGAAGCCTGTACCCATTGCTTCAGGTCAAATGAAGAGGTTAGACTAAGAAGTTTAGGTCTGGAGACATGCTTGACCAGTCCATCACCTTTACCCTCAGCTTCTTTAGCAAGGCAGTTGTCGTCTTGGAGGTGTGTTTGGGGTCATTATCATGTTGGAATAATGCCCTACGGCCCAGTCTTCGAAGGGAGTGGATCATGCTCTGCTTCAGTATGTCACAGTATATGTTGGCATTCATGATTCCCTCAATGAGCTGTAGCTCACTAGTACCGGCAGCACGAATGCAGCCCCAGATCATGACACTCCCACCACCACGCTTGACTCAGGCAAGACAGACTTGTCTTTGTACTCCTCACCTGGTTGCCGCCACACACGCTTGACACCAAATGAACCAAATAAGTTTATCTTGGTCTCATCAGACCACAGGACATGGTTCCAGTAATCCATGTCTTTAGTCTGCTTGTCTTCAGCAAGCTATTTGCGGGCTTTCTTGTGCATCCTCTTTAGAAGAGGCTTCCTTCTGGGACAACAACCAAGCAGACCAATTTGATGCAGTGTGCGGCGTATGGTCTGAACACTGACAGGCTCACCCCCACCCCTTCAACATCTGCAGCAATGCTGGCAGCACTCATATGTCTGTATTTCCCAAAGACAACTTTGGATATGATGGTAAACACGTGCACTCAACTACTTTGGTTGACCATGGTGAGGCCTGTTCTGAGTGGCACCTGTTCTGTTAAGCCGCTGTGTGGTCTTGGCCACTGTGCTGCAGCTTGATTTCAGGATGTTGGCAATGTTCTTATAGCCTAGGCCATCTTTTGTAGAGCAGCAATTCTTTTTTTCAGATCCTAACAGTTTTTTGCCATGAGGTGCCATGTTGAAATTCCAGTAACCAGTATGAGGGAGTAAGAGTGATAACACCACATTTTACATACCTGCTCCCCATTCACACCTGAGCCCTTGTAACACTAATGAGTCGCATGATGCCGGGGAGGAAAAATGGTTAATTGGGCCGAATTTGGAAGTTTTCACTTAGGGGTGTACTCACTTTTGTTGCCAGCGGTTTAGATGTTATTTGCTGTGTTTCGAGATATTTTGAGGGAAAAGCAAATTTACACTGTTATACAAGCTGTACACTCACTACTTTACATGGTAGCTAAGTGTAATTTCTTCAGTGTTGTCACATGAAAAGATAGAATAAAATATTTACAAAAATGTGAGGGGTGTACTCACTTTTGTGAGATACTATAGATTTAATTAAATCAGGTGCTGCTTAACTTGTTCACTATTGAAATAACTAGGAAGCATGGCTATGTTCCAACAGGTTTTAGGTGAGGATTAGAAGGTGGTCAAGTCAAATGTCAAACAGAACAAAGAATAATGTTATCATACGTCCAAACTAGGTATCTTTAGACAGTAACAAAAAAACAGACACCAGCATAGTCAGAGGGTCGCACATAAGCTTACTGGTAGTTCCAAAAACTATGCATCAGAGCCAAGTAAAAGAAAAAATCTGAAGATCAAAAAGGTGTTTAGCCATGTCTACTCAGATGTACATCCTGACCTGGTAAAATAAATAGGGTAGATGTGTATGTAGTGTATGCACCTGGAACATAGTAAATCCCCAGAGTCTAGGGGGATCCTGAAGGAGAGAGGTATCACTTTTAATAGCAGCAGAAGGGTAAGTGTAACCAGAAGAAAGAGGTTGTGAGAGCAGAGTGAGATAAAAGAAGAAAGAGCATACAGACAAAATGTCAAAACCCAAGTTCAACCAACCCATTATCAGTCTACACTCCAAATAGCTGATAAATATATCAACGAATCCGCGCTCATAGACTGACTCCCACCTGCAGCCCCCCTAGATAGGAAGGGGACACCTAGGTGATCCCCCAAAGAATATAGATCAAAGTATAACGGTACTCTGTCGAACGCCTTCCCGATCCATAACGGAACGAGGCAGGGGTGCCCACTATCACCCCTCCTCTTTGTATTAACTCTAGAACCCTTTCTAAGGAAAATAAAACTCAACCCGGACATAAAAGGAATTCTCTCACCAGTAAAAGAATATAAGTATGCTGCTTACGCGGACGATATACTACTATTCCTCTCACAACCTTTAACAACCTTGCCAATATTACTATCGGAATTTAAGTTATTTCAGTCCCTATCCAATCTGAAGATTAACTTCTCTAAATCTTTCGCCCTTAATATATCCCTAACCCAACATACAGTAGACCAATGCAAACACAACTTCCCATTCCAATGGAAACAAGACGCATTAACGTACTTAGGGATACAAATCCCATCCTCACTCTCAGACCTATATAGTAAAAACTTTCTCCCCCCAAATTAGCCTCTGACTTTGAAACTTGGAATAAACTGATATTCTCGTGGTTTGGCAGAGCGGCCATACTAAAAATGAACGCTCTCCCCCGGATTTTATATTTACTACAGACGATACCGATTCCCCCTCTATTTTTCAAGTCATACAGGCAGATCAGTTCTAAGTTCTTATGGGGTAAACATAAACACAGAATAAGCCATCTCTTGCTCTCCCGTCCAAAAAATTTAGGAGGAATAGGCCTTCCCAACATCTCCAATTACCACATAGCCACCCATCTCACCAGGATAGTGGACTGGAATGTTCACACCCAGCAGAAAGACTGGGTTTCCCTTGAAGCCTCCTTTACGAAGTTAGAATGTAAATCACTACCGTGGATCTCTCTTCACCATATCCCATAAGAGATCCAAACTCACCCGACGATAGGTCCCACCCTGCGTTACTTCCACTTAACTTGCAAAAAGGTTTCGCTCTCTTCTACTCCCAGCCCATTGACACCAATAAAACTGAACCCGGACTTCCCCCCAGGTATGCACCACCAGTTTCTAGATGACAATCTACCTCAAGGACAAACCAGAGCATACCACTTCCTCCACCAGGGCAAAATCATCCCCGCAATGCAACTAGCATTACGCTCTGAAAAAACACCTATCCCACAGTGGACATACCTAATGATAGCATACTACCTCCAAACGCTCAATAAGACAGGTCAATGTTCCAGGCAACTTACTCCCTTTGAAACTCTATGTACCAAATCATCACCACAAACACACCTTATTTCTCAGATACACAATATGCTTTTTGCTGACCTCAAAGCCAACGACAGTCAGTTTTGCAAAACATGGGAGAAGGATCTTTCTATACAAATATCGGAAGAGAGCTGGGAGCGTATATTCTCGCACATACATAAAGGCTCAATAAACGTTTCCACTCAAGAGAATGGTTTCAAAATATTGTCAAGGTGGTACCATACCCCAGCATTATTGCACAAATTCAAATCCAACATTCCCGAAACATGCTGGAGGTGCCACCAAGCAAAGGGTACCTTACTCCATATGTGGTGGTCCTGCACCCCTCTCCAAACTTTTTGGTCAGAGGTTCACAAAATGATCGAACGGATCACCACCTATAACCTAGACTTCGCCCCAGCTCAATTCCTCCTTCACCTCTCCTCCCACCCACACGGCACATACCATAAATCACTTATGATGTATTTGATCAATGCAGCAAAACAATGTATACCCATACACTGGAAATCACACAAAACACCTACCCTGGCTGAATGGTTCGCCAGAATAAACAAAATAGAAGAAATGGAAAAACTTATACATATCGCTCAAGACACCCCAACGAAATTTAACCATAAGTGGGCGTGCTGGACCCACTTTAAGACTCTGCCGGACTACAAGTCCATCCTGGACTCTCCTACATGCAGTGACTAGGTTATATAACAAGACCACTCAGGCTATACACATATACAGACTAGATATACTCATCCTTTGCCCCCACCTCGCTGTGGTTTTATCCCCGATTTGTTCCTTACTCACACATTCTGGATACTCCCAACCACCCCCACCCTCATCTGGAGGAGTCAGAGATTTCCCAGACCCCCCATTCCACCCCTCCCCCCCTCCCTTATGCCCTACCTACCCTTCACACCCTCCCCCCCCTTCTGCCCTAACCTCAATTTCTCCCAAGCCTGGCCCCCCATATTTAATATGAGCCCCCAAATCACTTACGCCTCATTCTACTCAGATACCCATTTTGAAAACTACGTTGCAGAGTACTAGGAGAGGGCCAGACATGTATATACAAGTAAGACGTCGTACCATACTCAAATAACAACTAATGAAGATATTGTCTTACAATACCTAATGACATTCTTATTTGTTCCGTCCTTTGGTTTGGTTATTCATTTCAGTGACGTAGTCTATTGATTACGGTTTACTTTATGTTGTACTGTATTTATACTGTATACATACAAACCATGCCATACTTGTAACATTTCATTTCTGCATTGTAATATCTTTGTTATAATGAAAACTCCAATAAACATTTTGAAACAAAAAAAAATAGATCAAAGTATAGGGAGTGGCGCTGTGTTAGGAGTATAAATAAAAATTTGCAAGAAATACAAGTGTATAAATAAAAGTGTAAAGATAAAAAATATGAAATTTTTTGGTATGATCCAAAAAATTACTTACAAAAAAAAAAAAAAAAAAAATTTTTTATATATATGTCCTTGTGTTAGTGCAAAAACCTTGATCAGATGAAAATTAGTATTATATGTGCAAAGAATCGCAAATATCAAGCAGCATCACTAAATACCATAATTACATCTTCACATGAATAAATATAAAGTGATAAAGTGCCAAAAACAATAAATGTCCAAAAACAATAATTGTCAACTAATAATGTGTAAATGTGCAATAATTATAAGCAATAAAAATTAATAATGTGTCCAAATCGCAGCTGAAAATCGCAAAACCATATGTTTTTTTTTTCCAAAATCAAATTTATTGTCAATAGAAGTCATGTTATACAGAAGCGTTACAGAGTGAAGGTACATAAGAAGTAATATAATGATTTGGAGTAGAGTTTGTGGAACATTGAACATCTATTCAATACTTATACAGCAAGTTCAACTTTTCTGTTAATGTACAAAAGTATGACATAACCGTAAATAATCATACTCAAATAGTAAACAATCAAACAGGAAAGTCTGCGCCCAGAGTCAAGTCAGTGAGCGTGTTTTGTATTGGGGACCCAGCTAGGTCTTTGATTGTATTGTGCGGTGACTTAAATCTACGGGAAAGTAAATCATTCGGGGAGCTTATGCGTTATCATTTGTCTCAGGCAGGCACCTTATGAATGGTGTGGATAGTGACAAGTGGTCATCAGGTATGTGTGTATGTAAGTGTGTGATCGCTCAAACGAGCGTTTAATTGTTATTTAGTGGTGTGGTGTCCTGGAAATGTCTTTGTGTGCAGTGTTGTTGTTCATTGTATATTGTCTCTGGGCGAGTTAACGTGTGGTAGGATTGCGGTCACCGGACCACAAGCAATCCTACTACTAGTTGGGCAGGGGGGAAGGAATGTTGGTAACGTGTGGGAAGGGAGATAGAAGTTTAGAACTAGTAGTTAGGAAAGGAAAGGGTAGAGCGGGTGTGGTATAATGATTGTGGCGTGGTTATTATCAAGTATAGTCCTATATAGGAGGGGGGGTGATGAGAAGGGTGAAATATAAGGAGGGGAGATTAAATGAGGTAGAAGGGTAAAAGAGAGTATAGCGAGTTTATCGAGTCCGCCTCCGACAGAGTCCCACATGACCGTGAAGGATCTTAGGACAACAGGTCTACATATTCTGCTGTCGTTTGGAAGTGTTGCCAGCATGACCATATAGTTCTGAATTTAGAGGGTGTATCTTTGGCTTGGTGAATCAGTTCTTCCATTTCGGCTATTCTAGATATTCGTTTGAGCCATTCTGCTATAGTAGGGGGTTTGGATGACTTCCATAGAGTCGGGATGCACATTTTTGCCGCGTTTATCATATGTAGGGCAAGAGAGCGGTGGTAGTCTTTTTTTGGGATGGAGGAGTGATGCAGCAACATTTGGGCAGGGGTGAATTCAATCTGGTAGGTGGTAATGTAAGCGGTAATACGTTGGACTTCTTTCCAAAAGGGTTGAATGAGTGGACAGGACCACCATATATGGACCATAGAGCCTTCTCCTTCTGAGCATCTCCAACAAGTGGGAGGAATCGCTGGGGAAATTTTGTGGAGTTTAAGGGGGGTTTTGTACCATTTAGAGAAGATCTTGAAACCGTTTTCCTGTACTGACACGTTAATTGAGCCCTTGTGAATGTAAGAGTATATGTTTTCCCATTCTTGGTCTGACAGATCTAGTGCTAATTCTCTTTCCCAACTGCGTGTGGCTATGTTGGATTTGGGGCTGTGTTCAGAGAAAAGGAGAGCATAAATTTCTGAAATCACATGTCTCTGTGGTTCCGTTTTGGAGCACAAGGCTTCAAAAGGTGTGAGTTGTCTGGAGTAATCGGTAGACTTGTGTGGGTGGTTAAGAGAGTGCCGTATTTGGTTGTATGTCCAAGACGGGAAGGGTTTTCCCGACGTGTGTGTGGGTAAACTAGTAAGAGCTAGGAAGGTATTTCCAGAGAAAAAATGTTTTGCTCGAATGTCATCTTGGGGCCAGTATCCCTTAAGGAATGTATTGTGTATTCCCGGTGGGAAATCTGTGTTATTTCGGATTGGAGTTAAGGGTCCTGGGACAGAGGAAATGTGATGTTTTTGGCACATTTTCATGAATGAGTGAAGTGTGGAGGAGATCAAGGGATGTTGTGTGCATTCCATAGGTATCTGTCTCGAGGGAGTCTACGGTAATTGTTTAACTGGGACCGTTGAGAATTCCGTTTCAATTTGCGTCCAGGCTTTAGTGTGGGAGTGAACATTCCAGTCAATTATTCTGGATAGTTGGCATGCCCTGTGATATTTGGCAATGTCTGGGAGAGCTATGCCTCCTTTTGATTTGGGTAAAGAAAGTCTTTCAAAACTAAGCCTAGGGCGTTTTTTTCCCCATATAAATTCGCTGCACGCCTTGCGATACGATGCAAAGAAAGCTTGCGGTAATCGAATGGGGACTGTTTGCAAGACATATAGTATTCTTGGGAGAATGTTCATTTTAATTATCGACGCCCTCCCGAACCAGGAAAAGATACCCGTTGACCAGGACTTAAGGTCTTTTTGAATTTGTTGGAGGATTGGTATGTAATTTTTGATATAAAGATCAGATAGGCGGAGTGGTATACGGATCCCTAGGTAGGTAATTGCCTCTCGGGTCCACTTGAAGGGGAAGTTGGACTGACAGGATGCCAGGGTCTCCTTCTGTAAGGAAATGTTCAGGGCTTCGGATTTTGCAAAGTTGATTTGTAAATTGGTTAGGAAGTGAAACGTGTCGAGGCCTTTAAGTAGATTGGGCAATGTAGTGTGGGGATCAGTCAGGAACAGGAGAATGTCATCTGCGAAAGCAGATAGCTTATATGTAGTTTTTGAGACAGAGACTCCTTTGATGTCTGGATTAGAGCGTAGGCGTTGAAAGAGTGGTTCCAGGGTAAGGATAAATATCAATGGTGAAAGCGGGCATCCCTGACGTGTCCCGTTTGACATGGAGAAGGCATCCGACAGGTGTCCATTAACACGGACCTGTGCGGTAGGAGAGGCGTAAAGTGCCATTATAAGTTGTAACATACGGTCTCGTATACCTATCATTCGAAGTGCTGCCGACATATAGTCCCACGCCACCCTGTCGAATGCCTTCTCCGCGTCAAGAGACAAGAAGAACCCTTGTTGTTGGGTAGAAGTCAGCCATCTGTGGATGTTGATCGCCTTAGTTGTATTGTCTCTAGCCTCCCTGCCGGGTATAAAACCCACCTGGTCTAGTGAGATGAGGTTTGGCAGGAGGGGCAAAAGATGATTAGCCAATATCTTGGCGTAGATTTTGAGATCAACATTCAGTAGTGATATTGGGCGGTAGTTCGATACTTGAGATGCATCTTTATTGGGCTTAGGTATTACAGTTATGTGTGCTGTTAATAGGTCTCTAGGTGGGGGATTGTCTGAGGATAGGGAGTTGAATGCCTTCAGGAAATGTGGTTTGAGGGTTTCAGAGTAAGTTTTATAATATCCAGTCATCAGACCGTCCGGGCCGGGACTCTTGCCGGTCTTTAATTGTTTTAGAACCACATCTATTTCAGCTGGGGATATGGGTTTTTCCAGATCAGCAGCTTCTGCATTGGATATATGCGTGGGACTGTATTTTGTGAGAAAATCGTGGATGGCTTTAGTTCTATGTTTGTCTGTCTTCTGTGTGGTGGGGGTATGTAGGTTGTACAGCTGGGAGTAATAGTGTACGAATTGCCGGGCTATTTGGTCATTGGATACTATTTTTTTTCCCAGTAGTGTCCCTTATAGAGTGGATCATTGTGCTTGCTTTCTTGGCTCGAAGAGCTCTTGCTAAAAGTTTGCCTGATTTATTACCATATTCATAGAATATTTTTTGGGCTAGTATATAATTTCGTTTCGTTTGCTTGTTTAGGGCCTCTAGGAGGTCAGTTCTAGCTCTAAGCAGTTCCGGGAGGGATGTCAGTGCTTGGGAGGTTTTGTGTGCTTTTTCCAATGATTGTATACTGGAGGTCAATATATTTATGTGTTCCTGTCTTTGCTTACTGCGTTTAGCCGCGAGGGCTATTAGTTCTCCCCGTATGGTGCTTTTATGTGCTTCCCAACGCATCATATGCGAGATATCAGGAGTAGGGATGAGCTTCGAGTTCGAGTCGAACTCATGTTCTACTCGAACATTGGCTGTTCGCAAGTTCGCCGAACAGCGAACAATTTGGGGTGTTCGCGGCAAATTCGAATGCCGCGGAACACCCTTTAAAAGTCTATGGGAGAAATCAAAAGTGCTAATTTTAAAGGCTTATATGCAAGTTATTGTCATAAAAAGTGTTTGGGGACCCGGGTCCTGCCCCAGGGGACATGGATCAATGCAAAAAAAAGTTTTAAAAACGGACGTTTTTTCAGGAGCAGTGATTTTATTAATGCTTAAAGTCAAACAATAAAAGTGTAATATCCCTTTAAATTTCGTACCTGGGGGGTGTCTATAGTATGCCTGTAAAGGGGCGCATGTTTCCTGTGTTTAGAACAGTCTGACAGCAAAATGACATTTGGAAGGAAAAAACTCATTTAAAACTACCCGCGGCTATTGCATTGCCGACAATACACATAGAAGTTCATTGATAAAAACGGCATGGGAATTCCCCACAGGGGAACCCCGAACCAAAATAAAAAAAAAAAAAATGATGTGGGGGTCCCCCTAAATTCCATACAAGGCCCTTCAGGTCTGGTATGGATATTAAGGGGAACCCCAGCCAAAATTGAAAAAAAAAATTGACGTGGGGTTCCCCCTAAATTCCATACCAGACCCTTCAGGTCTGGTATGGATTTTAAGGGGAACCCCGCGCCAAAAAAAAAAAAAAAACGGCGTGGGGTCCCCCTAAAAATCCATACCAGACCCTTATCCGAGCACGCAACCTGGCAGGCCGCAGGAAAAGAGGGGAGGACGAGAGTGCGCCCCCCCCCCCTCCTGAACCGTACCAGGCCACATGCCCTCAACATTGGGAGGGTGCTTTGGGGTAGCCCCCCAAAACACCTTGTCCCCATGTTGATGAGGACAAGGGCCTCATCCTCACAACCCTGGCCGGTGGTTGTGAGGGTCTGCGGGCGGGGGGCTTATCGGAATCTGGAAGCCCCCTTTAACAAGGGGACCCCCAGATCCCGGCCCCCCCCCTGTGTGAAATGGTAAGGGGGTACTTACCCCTACCATTTCATTAAAAAACTGTCAAAAATGTTAAAAATGACAAGAGACAGTTTTTGACAATTCCTTTATTTAAATGCTTCTTCTTTCTTCTTTCTTCCTTCATCTTCTTCTGGTTCTTCTGGCTCTTCTGGTTCTTCCTCCGGCGTTCTCGTCCAGCATCTTCTCCGCGGCGTCTTCTATCTTCTTCTCCTCGGGCCGCTCCGCACCCATGGCATGAGGGGGGGAGGCTCCCGCTCTTCTCTTCATCTTCTTCTCTTCTTCATCTTCTTCTTCATCTTCTTCTTCTTCTTCCTTCTTCTCTTCTTCTCTTCTTCTCTTCTTCCTGTCTTCTGCGGGCCGCTCCGCAATCCATGCTGTGGCATGGAGGGAGGCTCCCGCTGTGTGACGGCGTCTCTTCGTCTGACGGTTCTTAAATAACGGGGGGCGGGGCCACCCGGTGGCCCCGCCCCCCTCTGACGCACGGTGACATGACGGGACTTCCCTGTGGCATTCCCCGTGACGTCACAGGGAAGTCCCTCAAGTCACCGTGCGTCAGAGGGGGGCGGGGTCACCGGATGGCCCCGCCCCCCGTTATTTAAGAACCGTCAGACGAAGAGACGCCGTCACACAGCGGGAGCCTCCCACCATGCCAGCATGGCTGCGGAGCGGCCCGGAGAAGAAATGAAGAAGAGAAGAAGGAAGAAGAGAAGAAGAAGAAGAAGATGAAGAAGAAGATGAAGAAGAGAAGAAGATGAAGAGAAGAGCGGGAGCCTCCCCCCTCATGGGTGCGGAGCGGCCCGAGGAGAAGAAGATAGAAGACGCCGCGGAGAAGATGCTGGACGAGAACGCCGGAGGAAGAACCAGAAGAGCCAGAAGAACCAGAAGAAGATGAAGGAAGAAAGAAGAAAGAAGAAGCATTTAAATAAAGGAATTGTCAAAAACTGTCTCTTGTCATTTTTAACATTTTTGACAGTTTTTTAGTGAAATGGTAGGGGTAAGTACCCCCTTACCATTTCACACAGGGGGGGGGCCGGGATCTGGGGGTCCCCTTGTTAAAGGGGGCTTCCAGATTCCGATAAGCCCCCCGCCCGCAGACCCTCACAACCACCGGCCAGGGTTGTGAGGATGAGGCCCTTGTCCTCATCAACATGGGGACAAGGTGTTTTGGGGGGCTACCCCAAAGCACCCTCCCAATGTTGAGGGCATGTGGCCTGGTACGGTTCAGGAGGGGGGGGGGGCCGCACTCTCGTCCCCCCCTCTTTTCCTGCGGCCTGCCAGGTTGCGTGCTCGGATAAGGGTCTGGTATGGATTTTTAGGGGGACCCCACGCCGTTTTTTTTTTTTTTTTTGGCGCGGGGTTCCCCTTAAAATCCATACCAGACCTGAAGGGTCTGGTATGGAATTTAGGGGGAACCCCACGTCAATTTTTTTTTTTAATTTTGGCTGGGGTTCCCCTTAATATCCATACCAGACCTGAAGGGCCTTGTATGGAATTTAGGGGGACTCCCACATCATTTTTTTTTTTTAATTTTGGTTCGGGGTTGCCCTGTGGGGAATTCCCATGCCGTTTTTATCAATGAACTTCTATGTGTATTGTCGGCAATGCAATAGCCGCGGTAGTTTTAAATGTGTTTTTTCCTTCAAAATGTCACTTTGCTGTCAGACTGTTCTAAACACGGGAAACATGCGCCCCTTTACAGGCATACTATAGACACCCCCCAGGTACGAAATTTAAAGGGATATTACACTTTTATTGTTTGACTTTAAGCATTATTAAAATCACTGCTCCTGAAAAAACGTCCGTTTTTAAAACTTTTTTTTGCATTGATTCATGTCCCCTGGGGGAGGACCCGGGTCCCCAAACACTTTTTATGACAATAACTTGCATATTAGCCTTTAAAATTAGCACTTTTGATTATTCATGTTCGTGTCCCATAGACTTTAACGGCGTTCGCGTGTTCGAACGAATTTTTTTCCTGTTCGCATGTTCTGGTGCGAACCGAACAGGGGGGTGTTCGGCTCATCCCTAATCAGGAGAGTCGTTTTCCTTAAAGTAAAGCACGAGTCGTTCTTGTATGGCCGCCATTGTGGCGGTGTCAGTGAGAAGCGAGGGGTCTAAACGCCAAATTTGGGGTCGGGGATCAGCGTTTGAGAATGCTATCGTCATGGATATGGGGTGGTGATCTGAGAGATACATGGGTTCGATGGTGGCTGTACTTAGCAGTGGCAGGTCCCTCTGTGAAAGGAATAAATAATCTAGCCTGGAGTATCTGTTATGGGGGGTCGAATAAAATGTGAAATCTTTCACGTTCGGGTGAAGTGTACGCCACGAGTCATGTAGGGACATTTCTTTCAGTTGTGATTTAATTGCACGTAATGCGTTATACGGTAGGGTTGAGGAGCCAGACGAGGTATCCTGTAAGGGATTCAGAGGAACGTTGAAGTCTCCTCCTAGGATAAGAAGGCCGTCTTGGAATAGGGCGAGTTGTTGTAAGGTGGACCGGAAGAAGGGGACTTGTTTCATGTTAGGTGCATATATGTTGGCCAGGGTGATCCGTTTTCCATGTAACGTGCCTTTGACAAAAAGGTATCGCGCTTCTGCGTCTATGCAAGTTTCTTTAACATGGAATGGGCAATTTTTAGCGAATAGGATAGAGACCCCTTTTGATTTTGTGGAGTTATTAGTTGCGTGGATGAAGGTTGGAAAGCGGTAGTTAAAGAGTTTGGGGGTGGAGCCTGTTCTAAAATGGGTCTCTTGAAGAAAGACAATGTCCGCTTTGTTTTTTTGTAGGAAGAGTAGTAGTTGGGAGCGTTTTTCGGGGATGTTAACTCCCCGTACATTTAGGGATATTACTTTAATTGTTTTATGTTTGATAGTTGATGGTTGCAGCATATTGACGGAGTGGTTAAAGTTTAGAGATGCTGGTAAAGGAGGTTAGGCGGGTTTTGTGGAGTTATGAGACTCTGTCGGAGGAGGGGTAGTAGAGAATGAGAAAGGAGACTAGGGCGCCGTATGGAGTAGCTGAGCCTCCTCACAGCTCCCACACCACGATCCAAGAATCAGCATATAAATACTAGCCCAATCCCCCCCTTGACGCCGGCACATCTCCGCGGGTGCTCCCCGCTCTCTTGCCGACCGCCAGAGATCCAGGAACCGGCTTCCTAATAGGCCTTGACGACCTCTCCCGGCCCGGCCGAAAATCGAGGCCCCGGTCTCGGCCTACGCGGCATCCACGCCACGAACGAGGGACATAAAACAACCGCCCGACCCCCCCTCCTGCCGCCTGCAACCTAATCGGGGACCCCCTACTCCCCTAAGCTCTCCAAACCGCCAGGTACCGGCCTCCTACAAGGCCGCGACGACTTCACCCGGCCCGGCCGCAAATCGAGGCCCCGGTCTCGGCCTACGCGGCCTTCACGCTACGATCTAGGGCTACAAAACAACCGCCTGACCCCCCCTCTTGCCGCCTGCAACCTACTCGGGGACCCCTCACTCCCCTACGATCTCCAGAATACCAAGGTACCGGCATCCTACTAGGCCGCGACGATCTCACCCGGCTCGGCCGCAAATCGAGGCCCCGGTCTCGGCCTACACTGCCTTCACGTCACAAATCTGGGCCCTGAAACAACTGCCCGACCCCCCCCTCCTGCCGCCTGCATCCTCACCAGGGACCCCTCATCCACTAATCAAAGGAACGGCTCGGATCCAAGCCAGATTCGCCCAGCTCAGCACTAATTTGAGGCCCCAACCTCGGCCTACGCGGCCTTAGCAGGACAAGAAAGATTCAAATACAGCCGCCTGACCTCCCCCCTGTCGCCTGACACCTCATAGGGGTCCCCACACTCCCTTAAGGACCGACTGCTGGCACTCAAAAGAACTACCCACACTCACCTGGCCCAGCTGCAAATTGAAGCCCCGGTCTAGGCCTTCAATATCGAGTGCACACCCCCCTCCTGCTGCCAGAAGTCACGCCAAAGCCCACACAAGTCACCATATGGACCGATTCGTGGAGAAAACTGGCGCGCGCTCTTACGCGGCCGCAACGATGCAACCGGCCCGGACGCAACCCGAGACCCCGGTCCTCCCGAATTCCGCGCCCGACGACCCAGGCATGGAGGTGAACGATCCCACAGCACCCCCCTCCTCACTCCACCCTCCTCTCTCCCTGCACCCTGCCTCCCCATCCCCATACCAGGGGGATAATGACACAGATCGTATAGCTCAAGCCGTCGCAGCCCTCCTATCCCCTATGATAACCGCCTCAGTGGAAAAGGCGGTGGATGCGGGAATGAGGCAAGTCAAGGCACAACTAGGAGAACATTCAACTAGACTTCACGAGGTGGAACACCACCTCTCAAGCCTGGAAAAAGAAGTCTATCAGACACAAGCTTCCGAACAAGCACAAGAAAAAACCAATCAGTACATACTACAAAAGCTGGACGATCTAGAAAACAGATCTAGAAGGAGCAATCTGCGTTTCGTGGGGGTACCGGAATCGCTACAGTCCTCAGCTATTGCAGATTTCTGCGCCAGACGCGTCCCGGAGGCATTAGGCCTCCCCGGCCCTTTTATGGTAGAACGGGCCCACCGAGTGGGAACATTCGCCCCTGATCGCAAGTCCCCTCGCCCAATCATAGCGAAGTACCTAAACTACAACGACAAGACTGTCATCCTACAAAAGTTTCGGCAAAACAGATCTCTGGAAATTGATGGGATCAAAATCCTGATCTTCGCGGACTATTCCATAGAAGTTTCAAAAAAGAGGAAAGCATTCCAACACATCTGCACAGAGCTACACCAGCGACAGATGAAATTCACCCTGGCCTTCCCCGCAACTCTCCGCATCAAAGCTCCTAACGGAGACCAGCTTTCCTTTCAGGACACCTCTGAAGCGGAAGCCTTCTTGCGTTCACTGCGCACTGAATCTCACTCCGATTCCCCGCTCAGGGCCTCTCCAAACAATCGCCCTCTGGACCAGCGAAGCCCGAGGAAAGATTCCCCAAAACGCTTCAGACCCTCCGGACCTACCCATCGTAACACCCCCCGCTGACGAGAAGATTTGCTACCCCACCATATTTTCTTTAGGAACTTATGTTCTGCCTGCTCCTCGGTTTTAAAGACTTCAATGTCTGGACACTCAGGTATATGGCTTGTTTAAGTTTGACTGTTCTCTTCTTTATTATGGCACAGTTTTCCTTTCCTTTTATACTACTTCACCTCTTATAGCCTCACTTTGTATGGCCTCCTCCTGATCCTGCACCCATGAGAGGTCCTCCGTCGCAGCCACTGACACTGAACCATTCAGGGCGCGCACACATTACAGCGACTGGATCGTTAGGGGAGCTGGCCTGCACAGTGACTCTATGCGGAAAAAAGAGAAGTTCTTCTATTGTTATGTGATGTTATTATTTCTTGCTCCTACCCCTTCTTATCCCTCCTCATTATTTGTCCCCAGCAACATCCATCTGCCACTAGACTCTCAGCCACAACTCCGTCCTCATAGCCAGTTCACCCTAGCTAACACTACCAGTTCAATACCTCTCCTCAGGTCTACATATATTGTTAACAATTTACCGGCACATAACCTACCTTCGATCTTACCCACATGAAAGTCACCTCTTGGAACGTGAAAGGGCTTAGGTCCCCCGTTAAGAGACTTAAAATCCTTCGCCACCTCAAGAGACTAAAAACAGATATCGCCCTGCTCCAGGAAACCCACCTAACCTCCTCTGACCTCCACCGAATGAAAAAACTTTGGGTGGGTACTGTCCTAGGCTCAAGTGCAATCAACCGCAAAGCAGGGGTTATCATATTAATCCACAAAAACCTTCCCTGTGAGATACTGTCCGTGGAAACAGACAACCAGGGTCGTTTCCTCTCCGCACACATAAAACTGGGTAACAGCACTCTAGTGATCTCTAACATATATGCCCCAAATAATCCCGGCAAAAAATTTCTTAATGAAATGTCCTCCTGGATTCTACGCTCTCCGCACCTCCCACATATAGTTGGGGGAGATTTTAACTCCATCATACACCCAATCGACGACAGATCCTCTTCCAAACGAACGCGTCCAACTGCCACTCAGTCTGATCTCACACACTTCGCATCCACTATGGAATCTCTCCACCTTCATGACATCTGGCGACTTTTCCACCCGGCAGATAGAGAATACACATTTTACTCTAATCCTCACAACATTTTCACTAGAATCGATTACCTTTTCTGCACTGACAGTCTTATCTCCATGATCTCGAATTCTGATATCCATGATATAGCCATATCAGACCACGCCCCCATCTCAATCTCGCTGGATACACCTGACTTACATCCTACTCCTAAACTTTGGCGCTTCCCCGCTTATCTCCAAAATAACTCAGACTTTCAACACTACATGGAGAAAGCTTGGTCTGAATTCTCCGAGACTAATTCTCCACATGCGGACAACCCAAACCTTTTCTGGGAAGCTGGTAAGGCCTTTCTCAGAGGCCGAATCATATCATACGCTGCCTCTCACAAGAGAAACACTTTGGCAAACTATAAAAGGGCCAGTGCCAACCTGCGCTCGGCACAACGTTCTCTCTATACTAGGGACTCCCCTGATAACAGGCTACACTGGCAGGTAGCAAAAAGGGATTTTGATACCTGGGCAGATACCCTTGAGCGGACATACAGGGCACATATGACAGCCACCCTTCATAAATTTGGCAACAAAGCTGGCAAACTGTTAGCAAGACTCTGCAAAGGCCCTTTCCGCCCGACACACATCACCTCCCTTCGGGACACCACAGGTGACATAAAAACCTCACAACAGGACATTAACAAAATAATGTTACAATACTACTCCTCGCTATATGCCACCGACCCTATCGACACGAATACAGCCAAACACTTCCTAGACAGGCTGTCTCTACCCACGATCTCTCCCTCCCAACTTGAAGCCCTTAACGCACCTATATCCTTACAAGAAATATCTAATGTCATCCGGAACCTAGCTCCCTCTAAAGCCCCAGGCCCAGATGGGTTTACAGGAGAATTCTATAAGACCCTACAAACTATTACCGAACCCGCTCTCTTCGCCGTCTATAATGGTATATGGACTGGCGGACCCTACTTACCGACTGGGAATCAGGCCATAGTCAAACTACTTTCAAAAAAAGGCAAAGACCCCCAAGAACCGGGTTCGTACCGACCCATCTCACTCCTAAATTTAGACGTAAAAATTCTCTCAAAAATAGTAGCTTCCCGACTTGCCACCATAATTCCCTCTCTGATTCACCCAGCCCAATCAGGTTTTGTGAAGGGGAGAACAGCCACTATGAACATTCGTAAGGTAATGATGGCTCTGGAACAAGCCAAAATCAGTCCAGGGGGGGACCATGCCATCATCACTCTGGACGCGGAAAAAGCCTTCGATAACGTTAGCTTCGAATGGCTATCGCTGGCCCTATCAAAAATGGGTTTTACGGGCCCTTTCCAACACCTTGTACAGGCCATGTATGCCTCCCCCGCGGCCAGATTGGTGGCGGCAGGCCTTCTCTCAGATGAATTCCGCCTTTACAAGGGCACGAGACAAGGTTGCCCCCTATCCCCACTCCTCTTTAACATCGCCTTAGAACCCCTCTCTAGATACCTTACTCTAGAGGCCCCACTACACGGCATCAAAATAGGATCCCAGGAACTCCGCACGTCACTCTTCGCCGATGACGTCTTAATTTTCTCATCCAACCCCTCCTCTGACATGTCCACCATCAAAACAATCTTTGATGAATTTAAACTCTGCTCGGGTCTCCGCATAAATTACAGCAAAAGCGAAATTCTCCCCATAGGCACTTTATCTGTCCCTCGCTGGGCACAAAACTCACCTTTTCCAGTAGCCAAGTCACACATAACATATCTAGGCATTAAAATAGGAAGACTGCCCCATTCTATATACCATCTAAACTATCCCCCACTGTTGAAAAAAATTTCTCAAGAATTGGATAACTGGATGGATCTGCCCCTTTCGCTCCTGGGAAGATGTCACCTAATAAAAATGGTCAGTTTCGCTCGATTACTTTACCCTCTCCAAACGATACCATTACTTCTTAAGCATGCGGATATCAAAAACTTAAACAAAGCCATCTCCAAATTTCTCTGGCGGAACAAAAGACCACGTATAGCCCTTGCTAAACTGTATCTTCCCAGACGCGAAGGAGGGATTAGTCTCCCAAATATCAGAACATATAACCTCTCTTGCCTACTTAGGATAAGCCTAGACTGGATATCGCAACTTTCTCGCTGCTCTAATTACTCCATGGAAGCTTCAATGGCCCAACCGTACTCCCTGGTGGCACTACTTCATTGCAGGTGGAAATCAACTCCCCCACCTATACAACACAATCTTCTCCTTAGAGACACAGCCATAGCTTGGAGGGAAATACGGAAAGCACTGAAACTTTCACCCTTTATGTCCAGACATCTCCCGATACAAGGAAACCCCAGCTTCCCACCGGGTTTGGAATACAAACCCTTCACTATTTGGCAACAAAAAGGCCTCACACATTTTTCCACCCTATGTGATTTGGAAACAGGACGCCCTCATAACTTCTCTGTCATCGCAGAAACTTTCTCTCTCCCCACATCTCATACTATACACTACGCACAATGCGTCAGCTTTATAAAAGACTCATGCAGAGAGGAAAGTAAGAGATTTCAGACATCCATCACAGACTTACTACTCCACAGTGACTCTTATAAAATCTCGGATATCTATAAACCTTTCTTGATAAGGACCACTCCCCCACTTGCCTCCTCATCGGTAGCAAACTGGGGAAAGGACTTCCCTGACCCAGACATAGTGGAAAAGGTTCTTCAGGGGTACCAGAAAACGCTTCAGCTGACCCCCAATGAGGTATGGAGAGAAACTCAATTAAAGATTATGCACCGCGCCTACATACCCTTCCTCTCAGACAAGACTGTCCAAGGTGCAACAAATTGCCCCATGTGTCGACAGCCAAAACCATTACTTTCCCACCGTTTCTGGTCATGCCCCTTTATCTCCGCTTTCTGGGACCAAATCATCTCCTATATCTTTAAAATTACGCTGCTAAAAATACCTAAAGACCCCCTACTCCTCATCTTTGGATACTGGGATGACCAACTGCTCCCGTGGTCCCCAACCACCCACCATATATATAAGGACTGGGCCTTGATCAGTCTCTTACTGGCTAGAAGACTAATTCTACAAAACTGGACCACCTCTCTTTGCCCACAGATCTCGCAACCTAAAAGGGAGCTTCTAACCTTGCTTCACAGGGACAAACTCAATACCGACTTCAAAAAAGAACTCCCCCACACACGTTTTTACTCAAGATGGTGGGCCTTCATGCAATCAACTCTGTCCCAAGAGGAACTACAAAACTTCGAAAATACTTCTTTTGCTTACTATGACACTCCCATTACCACTCCTGAGGAGGAAAACACTCCCGTTCTCTCTTCTTCCTGTAACTCTATAGCTACTTAATACTTCAACCGACTGATGTATGTTTCCACCCCCCCCCCCCCCATTCTATCCATCTTCCCCCCCCCCCCTTTTTTTTCTCTTTCTGTTTTTGATACCAGTAGCCCCTGCAGGACCCACCCTGTTGATCCATCCAGTTATATCGTCATGATATATCCACCTAACACTCGCACCATATATCCCACCCTGGTTATTGTGGTTCTACACCTATATATAAATGTGCATAGACTACTGGTATTTATTTGTTTATATATATATATATATATGTATATGTATATGTATATATGTATATATGGGTAAATATATATATGTATAATGTTCCAAATTATATATGAAAAAAATGTTCGAAAAATGTTGTATACCAACTAATGTGATACCCTGTATTGCAATTTCTTTCAATAAAATCTATTATAAAAAAAAAAAAAAAAAAAAAAAAAAAAAGAAAGGAGACTAGAATGAAATAGTAAAGATTCCGAGCTGTTTTGAGAGGGGTGTTGGTGATGCTTATGGGATTGGGTACGTGGATGGGGGATGAACGTTACAATACTTTTGTAGTTCAGTCTTGTGTGTCCGTGTGTGACGATGTTCTGGGGGTTCGCGTGAGCGTGTGATCGTTTCCGGTGATTAGCGAGATCCTGCTCGCTTATCCGTAGAAAGTGGATACCTGTAATTCGGTATGACCAGGGTAAATCAGTGGCAGGTGGTGAAGTCTGGTATAAATGTCAGGGTATGCGGGTATGAGTGCCACTGAGGTGAGGAGCGGCTAAAATCGGTAGGAAGAGGTGAGGTTCAGAGAGGAGTGGCTACCCGCTTAACAGAGAGAAGATGTGAGGTCATGGAGGAGGTTGAAATTGGTGACAAACTAATGTTGAGGCACAACCTGAGAAGTGCATGAATAGGTGAGTGGAGTATATATAGTGGGGATCATAGTTGATATTTGGGAGGACAGTAGGGTACGAATAGGGGAGAGTCTGTAATGTGGAATAAAAGAGCCTTCTGTGTGTTTAGACTGTGAATCCCTGGTACCTGACACTATAATCAGGGTACCGTCTAGGCAAGTGTTATTGTAAATATGTTAAATAGTGCATTGAAGGCAGTACAGATTATTTAGTATTTAGTATATTAGAGCAGTATAGACAATCCTTAAAAATAAGAATAGACTAACGCACTTATGCTATACCAAACTCAAAACAGTGGTTTCCCTTGTACGTCATGCTGTTAACCTTGGTCTATCTGTTACGGGTTGAATTGGCTACAACCCTTTTTGCAAAGCGATTATGTCAGGGCCATACGTCATAACTTATCATGGGCTAATATGATGTGAACAGTATCTGCGGTATGGTGATCCGACGTATCGAGCAGTCATTGAGTAAGTATGGACCGGATATTGGGGGATAGAGGGAACAAGGTCTGCACATTAAGTGTGTCCGGGGCTACATTGAGATAGATCGATAGGCTGGGTGACGTTTAATCTCCTATTGTGCCGTGAGGATAGTAGGAGCTTACTGATGTTGCTGTCACTTGTGTCTTAGCTCTGCGGTGGGTGTGTCATGTCGCTAAGTCTGTTTTTCTGAATAGTTAACATGTGCTTTGGTTCGTTCATGAGTCATTGCTCAATTCCAAAGAGGCGACGGAGGGTTCTCCCTGGTCAAATGAGGGGATGCTTTCAGCATAGAAAAGAGAGATACCCTAATCAGGTGGAGTTAGATTGGAGTAGTGTGACCAGGGAGCCCCCCTGCCACCCATGGGGACTGGTGTCTTGTTGGAGGCTCCCTAGTCAACTCGGGCCTTGTTGTCAGTGCTCCAGTGCAACGGGGGATGATCCCATTATAACAGGAGAATATATATTCAATAGTGTTTCAGTAGGGTGGTGGAGAGTGCGGGCACTGTGAAGCACCTGGAGCAATTCTCGTCGCATGTGGGTGTATGATAAATTGGTTAATCGCCTGTCTGTATAGCAGTAAGTGCAGCAATTCTGAAGTTTAGCAGTAATACCCCATTCCGTAATTCTGTACATTGAAATACGTATTTTAGAGGTAGAGGTGGTGATGATCCGTAGGAGTCTAGTCTCCCTTGCTGTTAAGCCGGAAGTGGGGCAGCCAAGTTAGTGGTTGAATTGGGTGTGTCAGTGCGGTGAATCATTTCGCCAAAAACCAGCTGCGTGTTGGGCAAGAGCCATGCTGAATCGGGCATGCCCATAACGCTGTGATCGGGCAAATTTGTTCAGGACTTCAGTTGTGGTTTGCACCTTTGTGGTACTATATCGTGTAGTACTTTTTTTATGTACTCCCACGGGTCATCACCCCCACCCTCATTGCATTCATAAGCCTAGAGCAGTGGTATTAATCAGAAAAGAAAAACAAATGGGTATAAGAATTTGGAAACATCGAGAGAGCAGTACTATTGCCTGTAAATATGATCATATAACTGCCTCCCCTATCCTCATTATAAAGTGAGGGGGGGAAGGTATTCAGTACCGGGAAGGATACATGGGTGGTGTGTTCAAGATCGTCAAAGATGACCAGCGCTTTGTAAGCTGAAATGACAGTCCTTGTCAGGGTATGTGGATACTTCCGGTCGCGAAGAGATTGTTGATCCGCAGCCGTCGTTTTTCTAATACATCATAGCTCAGTGTGTTGTCGCTCTTACCGTTCTTGTTGTGGTGTCTGGGGCTAAGTGGACGAGGCAGGTTTAAACACCTAGGGTTGAGGGATGACTGGTTGATCGCAGATAGAGTATGCGCAACATGTACTAACCAGGGAGAACCTGTGGAACGAAGGGCAGAGAGAGAAAGGAGTTTCCGGGTACTGCACGTTCTGGCGCTGCTGCTCAGCGGTCTCGGCGTGCTCTCCTGGTCTGCGGGGTATTCAGCGGGCTGGAGCCGCTATCCATTCCTGGAGCTTGGAGACGGTGTCTTGGTTCAGATGGGGAACGCTGCCTCCTGTAGCGGTGCGATTGAGTGTCCATCGGTTCGTTGCCAGCCTAATGCGACTGGACTGTTTTTTATGCAAATAAATAGATATTTTAAAACAGAATCACGCTATGTGGATATTTTTCCTCTAAAAATATTTTACTCAAGCGGATATCTAGTGGAGTCTTCCAATACCAAGGGACAGGAAGTCCCCACCTCTCAGTGTATACAGCTGCGTTTTGGGAATGGGATGCGTGGAAGGAAACTGACACCTATAGGACTGGAGTGAGAGGACCAACATTACACGCTCGTACCCCTGCAGGGGTGGAGCGCTCCGGTGAGTGCAACCACATTGGGGGGACCACCAATTGTCACAGCACGGCACTTTATCACCTAAGAAGATTTTTCTGCACAATTATTATGAACTTTTCTTGCACCAAACAACATATGGTTTTGCGATTTTTAGCTGCGATTTGGACATATTATCAATGATTTTTTATTGCTTATATTTATTGCACATTTACACATTACTGGTTATGAATTTTGTTCGCACCAAACAACATATGGTTTTGCGATTTTCAGCTGCGATTTGGACACATTATTAATGAATTTTTATTGCTTATAATTATTGCACATTTACACATTATTAGTGTACAATTATTGATTTTGGACATTTATTGTTTTTGGCACTTCATCACTTTATATTTATTCATGTGAAGATGTAATTATGGTATTTAGTGATGCTGCTTGATATTTGCGATTCTTTGCACATATAATACTAATTTTCACCTGATCAAGGTTTTTGCACTAACACAAGGACATATATGTAAAAAATTTTTTTTTTTTTTGTAAGTAATTTTTTGGATCATACCAAAAAAATGTCATACTTTTTATCTTTACACTTTTATTTATACACTTGTATTTCTTGCTAATTTTTATTTATACTCCTAACATAGCGCCACTCCCTATACTTTGATCTATACTCCAAATAGCTGACCATTTGCAACAGACACAAATCACCTGCCCACCACCATTATCACCAGCCACCTGGGCGCCACAGCTACCAACTAAACTCTATTTTTGGAGCTTCTAATCAACCGACCCCTTACCACATGATCAGCTGTCAGCCAATGACAGCTGATCATGTGTAGTAAACAGAGCCTGTAATTGGCTATATTTCCTCCTCGCGCTGACAGTGTGAGAAGGAAAAAAAAACCCAATCACCGGCAGCCGTGATCGGGACATCAGTCCCGATCACAGCGATCATCTGCCCCCACAGCAATAGGCAGCAGTGCTGCCTACCAGTGCCCACCAGCATCACCCATCAGTGCCCACAGTGCCATCCATTAGTGTCACCCATCAGTGCCCACAGTGCCACCCATAAGTGCCCACAGTGCCACCCATCAGTGCCACCCACAGTGCCACCCATCAGTGCCACCCATCAGCGCCCACAGTGCCACCCATCAGCGCCCACATCAGTGCAACAACAGTGCTGCACATTAGTGCCACCTATCAGTGCCCATCAGTGTCACCTACCAGTGCCCATAAGTGCTCATCAGTGCCGCCCATCACTGCCCATCAGTGCCCCCCATCAGTGCCGCCCATCAGTGCCCCCCATCAGTGGTACCTATCAGTGCCACCTATCCGTGCCACCCATCCGTGCCACCCATCAGTGCCACCCATCCGGGTCCATCAGTGGCCATCAGTGCCGCCTTATCTGTGCCCAACAGTACCGCCTTATCTGTCCCCATCAGTGCTGCCTTAACTGTGCCTATCAGTGCCGCCTTAACTGTGCCTATCAGTGCGCCCTTAACTGTGCCTATCAGTGCCGCCTTAACCGTGCCTATCCGTGCCCATCAGTGCAGCCTATCAGTGCCCACCAGTGCGCCTCATCAGCGCATATCAATGAAGGAGAAAAATTAACTGTTTGCAAAATTTTATAACAAAATATGAAACATGATTTTTTTTTTCAAAATTTTCCATCTCTTTTTGTTTGTTTAGCAAAAAATAAAAATCCCAGCTGTGATTAAATACCACCAAAAGAAAGCTCTATTTGTGGGAAAAAGATGATAAAAATTTCATTTGGGTACAGAGTTGTATGACCGCGCAATTGTCATTCAAAGTGCGACAGCGCTGAAAGCTGAAAATTGGTCTGGGCAGGAGGGGGGTTTAAGTGCCCAGTAAGCAAGTGGTTAAGGTAGACAGACACAATAGAACAATTAAATACAGCCACACCTAACAAACACATAGCAACCCCCACCCCATCTCAAATAATCTAGCCATGGTCTCTGATGAACAGTGGACTTTATCTTCATATATTCTTGAGATCAGACTGGGGTTCTCGATCACCCTGTGCCCCTGATAGACACAGGGTAACTTACACATAGGAGGGGCTGGGGGAGCTGGACAAGGAGCTTCCAGTGCTCTCCAAGGTAACCTGAGGTCCCCAAGCCCTCTGCCCAAAGTGACTCCTGTCACATTAAATATTTTGATTATTTGTGCCTCACTGCCGGAGGTGAGCATATTTTCACTTTACAACGGTCCAGTGTTTCAGTAAACCTTATTTTTGTCTTCCTCAATAGAAGGTCAACAGACCTGTGAGTTTTTGCAGACTTGGACCAGTCTGCAATGCTTGCTCCAAGGCACTACAGCACTACAAGTCCCAGCAATCTGTCCTGTGGCCAAAAACAACAGCAGCTGTGGCTCCACTGGGTCAAAGCAAGGAAAGGGGATATGGGTACAATTCTCCTTCTCTGCAACCTGAGACTGCACCTCAGCAGCCCTTGCCACACTATGAGGGACTATTAATACTGGCAATACATTGTCATCAGATTAAAAAAAATACATTTTCAACAACTGCAGAACAAATGTGTAGGAGATGTTCCTGGATCACCAGGTCTTCCAGGGAATCACAGGAATCTTTTTTCAGTCCTTCAGTCTACTGCCGGAATGTGGTGTTTAGACAGCTTACCACTTACGTGTAGGGCCTCATACACACATTTCTGTTGGTAGAGGGGTCTGGCATTTTTTTATGCCACTGAAAGCAGCATTAGGTGCATTTGTACATTGTGACATTTACAGGCATATATAGTCCGTAGGGTTCAATATTGAGTTGGCCCAGCCTTTGTAGCTATAACTCTTCCGGGAAGGCTGTCCATTAATTTGAGGAGTGTGTCTATGGGAATGTTTGACCATTTTTTCAGAAGCACATTTGTGAGGTCAGGCACTGATGTGGGGGGAGAAGGCCTGACTCACAGTCTCCGCTCTAATCCAAAGGTGCTCTATCAGGTTGAAGTCAGGACTGTCAGATCACCTTGAGGCTAGGTGACAGATGCACACCGTTGGGATCAGGAGTGCACCGCAAGGCAGTGGACCCTACAGCTGACTGCTGTGGATGGGAGTCTGGGTATAAGAAAGGGAGGGTCGCTGGAACACCAACACAGATCCCACCGAGGTTAGGGCGTAGGATTCCCTGGGGCGTGGAGTCCAAGAGCCAGCAGGCTTTCACCAGAGCCTCTGATGGTGAGGATGGACTGGGCTGCAACTGGCTCCAGGTTGCGACCCCCAGCTCACACCCACAGTAGGCAACAGAAGGATAAGGATATTAAGGAATAAGCCAAGGTCAGGGCCACAAGCAGACAAGGACAACAGAGTACACGGCAAGGTTCAGGGTCACAGGCAAACAGGGATAGTCGGGGACATGCCAAAAGGTCAGGGTCACGAGCAGACAGGAATAGTATAGAACACGCCAAGGTCGGTAACAGAAATAAATGTAGAGCACACGGCAGGCAGGAACAGGAAGCCAAACACACAAGGGTTGATCAGCAGGGCTGACCTGCAGTGCAGAGGTTAATATAGAGTTCTCTGATAGGAGCTGGGGTGGAGCCATGCTAAAGGAGAGTTAATAAAAGCAGTCAGGTGAGAGACAGCTGGTCTTAGGAGATGAACACATGGAAACAGGTAGGCTGACAAACAACCTCTATTCCATAACCATGACAAGGACTCTGTGTAAGCCAGTCAAGTTCCTCCACCCCAAACTCACTCATCTATGTCTGTATGGACCTTGCTTTGTGCACAGGTGTGCACAGTCATAATGAAACAGGAAGGGGCCTTCCCCAAACTGTTCCCACAAAGTTGTGAGCATGAAATTAACCAAAATGTCTTGGTATGCTGATGCCTTAAGAGTTCCCTTCACTAGAACTAAGCGGCCAAGCCCAACCCCTGATAAAACAACCCCACACCATAATCCCCCCTCCACCAAATGATTTGGACCAGTGTGCAACGAAAGGTCCAATAAAGACATGGATGATCTAGTTTGGGGCGAAGGAACTTGACTGAACACACCAAGCTCAGTTCTCTAGCTGAGCTAGGAACTCAGCCTGATCCCCTCCAATGATCAGACTTGTCCTGCCCCCCCCCCCCGAACAGCTTTTCACTGGAAAGATCAGTATGCTGCATTTTCAATGCCCCTAGCTCTTATGTACCTGACAACAGAGGGAATGTGAGGACTTACAGAAAGGGGAAAGTGTATTTATAATGTTTTTTATCTCTATACACAAATGTTTTGCCTTTCATTTCTATTTTAAACTGAATGGGCTGTTTGACAAGGTGAGTTTTTACAATAACTTTAACTGTTAGAATGGTTCCCACAAATGTTACAGTCCTTTAATGAAGGGTTACTTACTTAACTTGTGCACTATTGCTCAAAGTAGAACAATTTCACTATGCTGCCAACCAATAAGTGACAGAGGTGGTCTCAACTCCCACCGCTGTCACAGGAATGTGACAATTGCATTCTCATAGTCACGCTGTTCAGAGGTTAATCTAGCTCATAGAACAACAATCTAAATTCCAGTAGACTAACAGTAATCATCACTGGATTGGTTAACTCCACAGCTAACCCTTTACACACATTACCAGTAGTTGTCACCACGTGAAAACACACCATTCATAGCAATTTATTTATTATTATTTATTTATTACAGGTACTTATATAGCGCCGTCAATTTACACAGTGCTTTACATATACATTGTACATTCACATCAGTCCCTACCCTCAAGGTGCTTACTCTTTAAGGTCCCTAATTCACATTCATACATACTAGGGACAATTTAGGATCCAATTAACTTACCAGCATGTCTTTGGAGTGTGGGAGGAAACTGGAATACCCGGAGGAAACCCATGCAGGCACAGGGAGAACATGCAAACTCCAGGCAGGTAGTGTCATGGATGGGATTTGAACCAGCAACCCTTCTTACTGCTAGGTGAAAGTGCTATCCATTACACCACTGTGTTGCAATTCTGACCGTTACAAAATATCCGTGATACAACAATATTTGCAAAAAAAATAAAATACAAAGTAGACAGTAAACTACTGTACAGCAAAATAAAAGGGGTTAAAAGTGAAAAATATTTAGCAAAGTTTGCCTGTCTTTGGTTTTGGCACTCCCGGTAAGTACGTTCAATCTCATGTATTAAGGTCATTGTTCTTGCCATTGCGATACCCAGATGTAACAGTGATTGCTGTTTATTGAAATCTTAGCGTTTATGCTGTTTTTCCTGAACCAAGTAAATGCAATATTTTACAATAAACATAACTCGTAAGAAGGTTTTAAACTATGAGTGTTTATATCTTTATTGGGTATGGTCACCACTGATATGGATGATCCTGACGATTGGCAGTATCCAATGGTCGGTTTTGGGATCTTTTCCATCTGGCTTCCTTACGAGACTGATGTATGAGGAGTCATTTGAGCTTGTTTGACCTTCCATATTAGGAGGTTCATTTTTTGTTGAAGGGGAACATCCTGACCTATGGTGGTGGTAAATTCATGTGGTGAAGAGATTCATCTTGGTTTTGAAACACAGGATTTAATTCTGTTGTCACTTTTTTTTTTTCTTTTTTGCACATTTGCATTTTTATATGGATTTTGAATCTTCACTTGGACTTTAACGAAACACATATGTATGCATTGTCTGTTTTTAGGTTTAACTACTTCAGCTTACACCTGTAAACCCTCAATGGACCAGAAAAAATGTTAAATTTCTGCTATGGATGTTTTTATCCAGCAAATAAGGCTTTCATTTCTCTCTATAGTCTTGAAAAAAAATATTGTTTTTACAAATCCCTAAAAAAAGGTAAGGGAACTTAAAATATTAACTAAACTAAAAAACAAAAAAAACACTTTTTCTTTTTGGAGTTAGTTTTAAAAAAATGTGTTATTGTAGATAAAGCCAATTAAATAAAAAAATGAATACAGAGGCATCTCAAAAAATTTGAATATCATCAAAAAGTTAATTTATTTCAGTAATTCAATTAAAAAAGTGAAACTCGTATATGATATTGATTCATACACACAGAGTGATATATTTCAAGCATTTCTTTCTTTTAATTTTGGTGGTTATGGCTTACAGCTACTGAAAAATCAAAATTCAGTATCTCAGAAAATTAGAATAATGTGAAAAAGTTCAATTATAAATTTCAATTATAAATTTGTGGTGTCACACTCTAATCAGCTAAATAACATCTGTAAGGTTTCCTGAGCCTTGAAATGGTCTCTCAGTCTGGTTCAGTAGGTTACACAATCATGGGGAAGACCGCTGACTTGACAGTTGTCCAGAAGACAGTCAGTGATATCCTCCACAAGAAGGATAAGCCACAAAAGGTCATTGCTAAAGAAGCTGGCTGTTCAGAGTGCTGTATCTGAGCATATTAATGGAAAGTTGAGTGGAAGGAAAAAGTGTGGCAGAAAAAGGTACACAAGCAACAGGGATAACTCCAGCCTTGAGAGGTTTGTGAAGCAAAGACCATTCAAGAATTTGGGGGGATTCACAAGGTGGACTATGGCTGGTGTCAGTGCTTCAAGAGCCACCACACACAGACGTATCCAGGACATGGGCTACAACTGTCACATTACTTGTGTCAAGCCACCCTTAAACCAGTGACAATATCAGAAGCATCCTACCTGGGGTAAGGAGAAAAAGGACTGGACTGTTGCTCAGTGGTCCAAAGTCCTCTTTTCGGATTAATTAAATTTTGCATTTCATTTGGAAATCAAGGTCCCAGAGCCTGGAAGAAGAGTGGAGAGGCACAAGAGGCACATAATCACAGTTGAATAAGATCCAGTGTGATGTTTCCACAGCCATTGATGATTTGGGGAGCCATGTCATCTGCTGGTGTTGGTTCACTGTGTGTTATCAAGGCCAAAGTCAGCGCAGCCCTCTACCAGGAAATTCTAGAGCATTTCATGCTTCTCTCTGCTGACCAGCTTTATGGAAATGCTGCTTTAATTTTCCAGCAGGGTTTGGCACCAGCCCAAACTGACAAAAGTGTTTCATTGCCCAGCAAACTCGCCTGACCTAAACCCCATACAGAATCTGTGGGGTATTGTCATGAGGAAGATGAGAGACACCAGACCCAACAATGCAGACAAGCTGAAGGCCACTATCAAAGCAACCTGGGCTTCCATACCACCTCAGTATAGCCACAGGCTGATCGCCTCCATGCCATGCCACATTGATGCAATAATTCATGCAAAAGAAGCCCCAACCAACCGAGTGCATACTATACTGTACATGGACATACTTTTCAGTAAGCATTTAAAATCTTTTTTTTTTAATTGGTCTTATGTAATATTCAAATATCCTGAGATACTGAATTTTGGGTTTTCACTAGCTGTAAGCCATAATCATCAAAATTAAAAGAAATAAATGCTTGAAATGGATTACTCTGTGTGTAATGAATCTATATAATATATGTGTTTCACTTTTTGAATTGAATTACTGAAATACATTAACTTTTTGATGAAATTCAATTTTTTTAGATGTCCCTGTAGATAATAAAAATCGGCAGGAAAAGGGGAAAAGGAGAAGGAAGAGTTAATCAGGACTGATTAGGTTATACTAAGGGTTAGTTAAGGGTAAAATAGAGGGAAGTTACGGTATATTTAAAAAGCAAAACTCCTAGGATATATATAATTCAACAGTTGAAGAATATTAGGTCCTAAGAATATTAAAAGAGAGGGACAATAAAATTATAAAACTTTCAGATAAAGGAAGTAACACTGTGGTTAAAAGTAATGACCAATGCATAGCAATGCGTCTGAGAATGTGTTAAAAAAATTCTCAGTAATAAAACTTGAAATTTAAATATTTCACCCACCATTATAGATAACTTCAAATGTAAGACTACCAAATTTCCCAAAAACATATTGGATCCTCCAAGTTGTCACATAATTTTGGGTATTAATTGCTTGACCCAGAATGAGAGCGAGATGGTGGGTTACCACCTGTGCCCCCAGGTGGAGTGACTCCCATCCTCATTAAAAATACAATTCATCTTCAGACCAATGTGGATAACGTGCATTTCTTTCCTGAAACTACTACAATTGCTTGATGTTGAAACATTGTATTTCAAGTGGCTAAGAGAAAAAGGAGTGGGGATTTTTGGGGGTGCAAAATGTCATCACATTTATTCAATAAAGAGTGTAAAGACAATACAAAGTGTATAAATAAATATATGCACCTGTGTCTCCAGTCCCAGAGCAATGCTACAGTCCTAGTTTATCCAAAGCAATGGGGGCAGCAATCCCGTCACCGTCTAACCCACAGCCGACTATGTAGGTCAGGACCGCAGGCGAGCGGGGGTCACAGAGGGGACAAAAGGACCAGCTAAAAACAATATGTAGGGGGTCAAATAAGCCGTAACAGATATTGTGTATCTAATAATTATTATTTTGCACCCTCAAAAATCCCCACTCCTTTTTTTCTTAGTCTCTATGTTCAATTGGGGATTGGTGCCAAGTGCTGGCTGTGTCCTCCATGACTAATCATTTGTTCTTCTATCTCGGTGTTGTACTACACCACCCATAGATTGTGGATTGAACAGCTATCTTTACATTTATTCCTGTTAAAAACTTCATATGTATTCTCTAACTAATATATATATATATATATATATTTAAACGTGTGGTTTCTTTAAATATTACACTGAACATATGTTCTCTATTAGTGACCACTTACTAATCTACAATAGTTCTTCTAATTATCCATACTGCGAAATAAGAGATAAAGACACTCTTTGTCATTAAAAATAAATTATTAATCAAAATAAATATACCCTGTCTAAAAAATGATCTCTTTTTTAATATATAGAGCTTTAGTCTCTACATTAAAGGATATATATTGTTTATCCACTTGAGCCCCGGACCATTATGCTGCCTAAGGACCAGAGGTCTTTTTCCAATTTGGCACTGCGTCGCTTTAACTGCTAATTGCGCGGTCATGCAATGCTGTACCCAAACGAAATTTGCGTCCTTTTCTTCCCACAAATAGAGCTTTCTTTTGATGGTATTTGATCACCTCTGCAGTTTTTATTTTTTGCGCTATAAACAGAAAAAGACCGAAAATTTTGAAAAAAAATGATATTTTCTACTTTTTGTTATAAAAAAAATCCAATAAACTAAATTTTAGTCATACATTTAGGCCAAAATGTATTCGGCCACATGTCTTTGGTAAAAAAAATGTCAATAAGCGTATATTTATTGGTTTGCGCAAAAGTTATAGCGTCTACAAACTAGGGTACATTTTCTGGAATTTACACAGCTTTTAGTTTATGACTGCCTATGTGATTTCTTGAGGTGCTAAAATGGCAGGGCAGTACAAAACCCCCCCAAATGACCCCATTTTGGAAAGTAGACACCCCAAGGAAATTGCTGAGAGGCATGTTGAACCCATTGAATATTTATTTTTTTTGTCCCAAGTGATTGAAAAATGACAAAAAAAAAAAAATATTTACAAAAAGTCGTCACTAAATGATATATTGCTCACACAGGCCATGGGCCTATGTGGAATTGCACCCCAAAATACATTCTGCTGCTTCTCCTGAGTATGGGGATACCACATGTGTGGGACTTTTTGGGAGCCTAGCCGCGTACGGGGCCCCGAAAACCAATCACCGCCTTCAGGATTTCTAAGGGTGTAAATTTTTGCTTTCACTCTTCACTGCCTATCACAGTTTCGGAGGCCATGGAATGCCAAGATGGCACAAAACCCCCCAAAATGACCCCATTTTGGAAAGTAGACACCCCAAGCTATTTGCTGAGAGGCATATTGAGTCCATGGAATATTTTATATTTTGACACAAGTTGCGGGAAAGTGACACTTTTTTTTTTTTTTTTTTTTTTTTTTCATAAAGTTGTCACTAAATGATATATTGCTCACACAGGCCATGGGCATATGTGGAATTGCACCCCAAAATACATTTAGCTGCTTCTCCTGAGTATGGGGATACCACATGTGTGGGACTTTTTGGGAGCCTAGCCGCGTACTGGACCCCGAAAACCAATCACTGCCTTCAGGATTTCTAAGGGTAAAAATTTTTGATTTCACTCTTTACTGCCTATCACAGTTTCGGAGGCCATGGAATGCCCAGGTGGCACAAAACCCCCCCAAATGACCCCATTTTGGAAAGTAGACACCCCAAGCTATTTGCTGAGAGGCATGGTGAGTATTTTGCAGCTCTCATTTGTTTTTGAAAATGAAGAAAGACAAGAAAAAACATTTTTTTTTTTTCTTTTTTCAATTTTCAAAACTTTGTGACAAAAAGTGAGGTCTGCAAAATACTCACTATACCTCTCAGCAAATAGCTTGGGGTGTCTACTTTCCAAAATGGGGTCATTTGGGGGGGTTTTGTGCCACCTGGGCATTCCATGGCCTCCGAAACTGTGATAGGCAGTGAAGAGTGAAATCAAAAATTCACGCCCTTAGAAAGCCTGAAGGCGGTGCTTGGTTTTCGGGGTCCCGTACGCGGCTAGGCTCCCAAAAAGTCTCACACATGTGGTATCCCCGTACTCAGGAGAAGCAGCAGAATGTATTTTGGGGTGTAATTTCACATATTTCCATGGCATGTTTGAGCAATATATCATTTAGTGACAACTTTGTGCAAAAAAAAAAAAAAAAAATTTGTCTCTTTCCCGCAACTTGTGTCGCAATATAAAATATTCCATGGACTCGACATGCCTCTCAGCAAATAGCTTGGGGTGTCTACTTTCCAAAATGGGGTCATTTAGGGGGGTTTTGAACTGTCCTGGCATTTTATGCACAACATTTAGAAGCTTATGTCACACATCACCCACTCTTCTAACCACTTGAAGACAAAGCCCTTTCTGACACTTATTGTTTACATGAAAAAGTTTTTTTTTTTTGCAAAAAAATTACTTTGAACCCCCAAACATTATATATTTTTTTAAAGCAAATGCCCTACAGATTAAAATGGTGGGTGTTTCATTTTTTTTTTTCACACAGTAATTGCGCAGCGATTTTTCAAACGCATTTTTTGGGGAAAAAACACACTTTTTTTAATTTTAATGCACTAAAACACACTATATTGCCCAAATGTTTGATGAAATAAAAAAGATGATCTTAGGCCGAGTACATGGATACCAAACATGACATGCTTTAAAATTGCACACAAACGTGCAGTGGCAACAAAATAAATACATGTTTAAAAGCCTTCAAAAGCCTTTACAGGTTACCACTTTAGATTTACAGAGGAGGTCTACTGGAAAAATTACTGCACTCGATCTGGCCTTCGCGGTGATACCTCACATGCATGGTGCAATTGCTGTTTACATTTGACGACAGACCGCCGCTTGCGTTTGCCTTAGCGCGAGAGCAGGGGGCGACAGGGGTGTTTTTTTTTTTTTGTTTTTTTTTCTTTATTATTTTTTTGCTTTTTTAATCTTACTTTTAAACTGTTCCTTTCATATTTTTTTTTTTAATCATTTTTATTGTTATCTCGGGGAATGTAAATATCCCCTATGATAGCAATAGGTAGTGACAGGTACTCTTTTTTGAAAAAATTGTGGTCTATTAGACCCTAGATCTCTCCTCTGCCCTCAAAGCATCTGACCACACCAAGATCGGTGTGATAAAATGCTTCTCCAATTTCCCAATGGCGCTATTTACATCCGGCGAAATCTAAGTCATGAAATACTCGTAGCTTCCGGTTTCTTAGGCCATAGAGATGTTTGGAGCCACTCTGGTCTCTGATCAGCTCTATGGTCAGCTGGCTGAATCACCGGCTGCATTCTCAGGTTCCCTGTTGAGACAGGAGAGCCAGAGAAAAACACGGAAGACGGTGGGGGGGGGGCATTCCCTCCCACGGCTTGTAAAAGCAGTCTAGAGGCTAATTAGCCGCTAGGATTGCTTTTACATGAAAGCCGACCGCTGGCTGAAAAGAATGATACCAAGATGATACCTAAACCTGCAGGCATCATTCTGGTATAACCACTCAAAGTCGTGAATGGCGTACCTGAAGACAAAAAAATGGTTAACAATGGTTAACAATAAAGCACAGTAAAGTGTAAATAATTACACACCTGAAAAACAAACATGATAAAACATAATAACAATAACAATAACAATAACAATAACAATAAAACATTGCAGAATAGAATACAGTAAAAAAGAGCAGAACAATAGAGAGAGAAAATAGAGAGAGAGAGAACAATAAAACAACAACTATTTTTTTTTATTTCATATTTTTTTTTTTTTTACACTTTTTTTGTAACTAACTTTTATAACGGTAACCGGTTCCAGGTTCGGGTCTCTCAAAATGCGATGGCATCTTGGGAGACCCTGTGAAAGTGTGCCTAGTCTGTGCAATGCTGTACCCTACGCTAATACTCAACTAGTGAATGGTAGCGTTCAAAACCAATGCAAAGACCAGGATTGTCAGGACAGGAGGGACAATAATAGTGGGCGTCACGCCTATATCCGCGCTTGCTGCAGACACGACATCTTTTTTGGGGGGTTCGTTGGGTAGGGGTACTCGGGAGGACATAAAAATGCCTCTCATGCAGCCGACTGCATTTGGTTGGGGATGTGAATGGGGGAAGTACGGGCGCTGCAGAAGCGGTGGGTTCCCAATTAGGATTGGCGAATGCAGCAGGAAGGGCACTATGGGCATGACGGGCCTGTGTTTGTCTTTTTGGTGGCAGCGGGACACTACTTGTGCTTGCCACCTCACCAGCTTCAACTGCACTTATGGGACTCGCCACGTCACCAAGTGTTACTGCAGTGCTGGTTTGACTACGACCGGGGTGTACTAGGCCGCTGGCGCTTGCCAGTTCACCAAAACGCTACCAAAAAACTGTTAGCGATCGCAGGGATCAGGCCTGACTCTGCGAACGCTGCAGTTATGCGTTTAGTGTTTTGTAAGTGTCAGTGATCGATCGATACTGCACTTGGGTGGGCTGGGCCGGGCGGAGGGGCAAAACGCAGGTGCTAGCGGGTATCTGGGCTGATTCCGCTAACACTGCGTTTTTGGGAACCCTAAACTGCTGGGGACGCTAGTATAGATCTGATCGGATCAGATATTGATCCGTTCAGATACTATACCACTAAGAGAGGCGTATGCTGCGTGCGTGGGTGTTAGCGGTACTGGCGCTAATCTGACGCCTGGGGCTGGTGCTTGCCAGTTCACCAAAATGCTACCAAAAAAACTGTTAGCGATCGCAGGGATCAGGCCTGACTCTGCGAACGCTGCAGTTATGCGTTTAGTGTTTTGTAAGTGACAGTGATCGATCGATACTGCACTTGGGTGGGCTGGGCCGGGCCGGGCGGAGGGGCAAAACGCAGGTGCTAGCGGGTATCTGGGCTGATTCCGCTAACACTGCGTTTTTGGGAACCCTAAACTGCTGGGGACGCTAGTATAGATCTGATCGGATCAGATATTGATCCGTTCAGATACTATACCACTAAGAGAGGCGTATGCTGCGTGCGTGGGTGTTAGCGGTACTGGCGCTAATCTGACGCCTGGGGCTGGTGCTTGCCAGTTCACCAAAATGCTACCAAAAAAACTGTTAGCGATCGCAGGGATCAGGCCTGACTCTGCGAACGCTGCAGTTATGCGTTTAGTGTTTTGTAAGTGACAGTGATCGATCGATACTGCACTTGGGTGGGCTGGGCCGGGCCGGGCGGAGGGGCAAAACGCAGGTGCTAGCGGGTATCTGGGCTGATCCCGCTAACACTGCGTTTTTGGGAACCCTAAACTGCTGGGGACGCTAGTATAGATCTGATCGGATCAGATATTGATGCGTTCAGATACTATACCACTAAGGGAGGTGTATGCTGCGTGCGTGGGTGTTAGCGGTACTGGCGCTAATCTGACGCTGCCTGGGGCGACGCATATCACCGCCGGGCGATCAGGGGGCTAAACCTTTATTCGGTAATAAACGACGGGTGCCCTGACACTATAAAAAATAAACAAACTAACCGTAACGGTTATACGGTGATCAGTGGTGAAAGGGTTAACTAGGGGGCAATCAAGGGGTTAAAACATTTATTAGGTAGTATATGGGGGTCCCTGATGCTATAAAACGCTGACGGCGAACCTAAATATTTACCTCACTAACTAGCGTCACCAGCGACACTAATACAGCGATCAGAAAAATGATCGCTTAGTGACACTGGCGACAGGGGGTGATCAAGGGGTTAAAACTTTATTAGGGGGGGTTAGGGGGGTACCCTAGACCTAAAGGGGGGTAATACTAACTGCCCTAACACACTTACTGTCACAAACTGACACTATGCAGTAATCAGAAAAAAAAAAAAACTGCTGGTGTCAGTTTGTGACAGGGGGGGGGGTGATTGGGGGGGGATCGGGGGGCGATCGGGGGGGGGATCGGGGTGTTTTGTGTGCCTGGCATGTTCTACTGTGTGTGTGTGTGTTTGTGCACTCACATTGATGTCTTCTCTCCTCGGGCCGGAACGGAAATTACCGAGCCGAGGAGAGATGACATCATTTCCTTTGCTGCTGTTTAGCATACAGCAGCAAAGGAAGATTCTCATTGGCCGGCGGCGATCGCGAGGGGGGGGCCACGAACGGATGGTCTCCCCCTCATCACCGATCGCCGCTGGACAAACGACGACCGCCTCGGGCACCGGGGGGGGGTCCGATCGGACCCCCCACCCGCGGAAGGCAAATCACGTACCCTGTACGTGATTTTGCCTGTCCGTGCCACTTTGCCGACGTACATCGGCGTGAGGCAGTCGTCAAGTGGTTATTTTAGGTAAAAAATTCCTTTTTTCTTTGTTTGTATTAATTTTGGGTTATCACTATGGCCAAATTCTGTGGGGAAGTTTGGGAGGGTTTTATGACTAAAATACATCTTTCGCAGGGTTCAGTGGGATCTAGAGAGGCCACCTTAGACAAATCTTTTGCCAAACTTCAGAGATCACTAGAAAAGAAAGTCAGGATTTTCTGGCATAAGAAATATTTTGAGAAATATATTGAAAACCAGATTACCCCTTGGGGACTGAGGATTAAAATTTTTCCTAATCTCAAAAAAATAGATGACACTTTGAAAAATAAATGGCAATCCAACTTACAGTCTTGTTCCTTTGAAATGATGTCACTACTATGCGCTCAATATGAAATTGAACTCAATGAGGTAGATGAAATATTCAACAAATGGTATGCTGAGCATGAGTCTTTGACAAATTTGCCCTCCTTTCTTGATAAGGAGCGCAAATTGAGGGAACAAATTGAACAGTACACCAAAGAGATTATCAACAACAAAGAAACTAAATTCTCAAGGGATCAGTCAGCTTATGATATGGGTTTTGCCTACAAATGGAACCAATCAACCTAGCCTAGACAGCCCACTAAAACCAATAACCGTGCATGATCAAATACTAACACTCATGTATGAGTTTGCTGATGTTTGCTCTATTTCTCCTGTATCCTCTAGCCAATCCACTATATACAAAGACATCAAGAACGAACGAGTATCCAAAAAACGTAAAGGAGATTTCAATACGTCATTTTCCGACAACATCAACTACGCGCCAGGAGCATGAGTCACCAGTAGTTCATCCTAAAACCTCACAATTACGCCTGAATACTCCTCACAAATCTATAAAAAGCATACGCGGCACTCGTGGATCCAAAACTATGGGTTCTATGGGTTCTCTGTCCCTTCCTATCTCTTCTTTCTCAACTATGGCACCCTCTATTAAACCTACAAAGGTAAGCGTTTCAACTTCATTATCTACAACATCTGATCCCAAACTGGCATCCATTTTTTTACCCCTGGGAACACCGGAACCACAAAATCCGGTAAAACCGTGAGTTTTTCTAGTACCATCTCTGACGAGAACAATAAATTTCAGATTTTGAATCTCTCCTCTCACTCACTAACTAATGATGAACTCAGTGTTCTACAACTGGGACTAACCTTTTGTCCTGACACCAATGTAGACCGTTTTGAACTGATTAAGGATAATCATTTATTTGCCCGTCGGCTTTTGTTTAAGACCATCTACCACAAACCAGTGGATGTGGATCATGTGACCACATCTACTGGTTTGAAAGATCTCACTATTCGAGAAATCCAGGCACTACACAAATTAATGGAACTTTGGGAGGAGGATGGTGAGTCAGTTGACTCCCCTATAAATCCTCACCCTGCAATACAGGGGACCTCCCCCGTTTGTATCCCCCCCCCCCAGTTATTTAAACCCAAATCAAGGAACTTATCCAACTTGGGTAGATGTCCAAACATTTGGGTGTTTGTTTTGCAGACACCCAAAGAGGTGGAAGAGATGACTTGGTCAGGACCGGGTCCTGACAATCTCTCTCCCCCACTTCGGAAAGCCCTTACAAATTTACAAAATAATACGGAGATTATAATCAAACCGGCCCATAAAGCTGGAAACCTAGTGATAATGAATTGTTTTGAGTATGAACAAATGTGCTTGCACATTTTACAAAATCGTGAATGGTATAGACCGATTTCCCGCACCATCATTGACTCCTACTGTAGAGAATATAAGCATATCATCAGTAAAGCCTCTCTGGGAATTTGATTCACAAACCCACCTGGACATTCTTGAATGTAGAAGAACCTAAGATTGCAACGTTCTACGCTTTGCCAAAAGTTCACAAATCACTAACCCATCCCCCAACTCGCCCTATTATCTCGGGCTGTGGTTGTCTAACCGAAAATGCCAGTAGCTTAATTGATACCTACCTTAACCCTCATGTTAAAGCATTATTTTCCTACGTACAGGATACTATTGACCTTATTAAAATCTTAGAAGGCATCTCTGTTCCAGAGGATGCCTGGCTAGTTACCATAGGTATTGAGAGCCTCTATAACACGATTCTGCATGAGAAAGGGCTATCAGTAGTGGCAGAACATCTACGTGAGCGTGGTCAGGGTGCTGACCCCTACAATGAATTCATACTCGCGTTACTGAAGTTTATACTCACCAGAAACGTATTTGTTTTGGCCCCTCCCACTACCTCCAGGTGCAGGGGGATGCGATGGGGACACGTTGTGCCCCATCGTACGCCAACCTGTACCTGGGGGGTGGGAGAGAGGATATTACTAAATACCTAGATAAAGTAGTAACATTTCATCGTTACATTGACGATATTCTGATTAGTTGGTCAGGCACCCATGAAGAGTTGCTAGAATTCATGGACATTATGAGCCACAATACCTACAATCTCAAATTTACCATGTCAAGTGACAAAAAGGAAGGTGAGGAAAATTATAAACAAATACTGGCCCTTATTGCTGGCAGACCCAATAGTACGTAAATGTGTTGGGAACCAACCTCAGATTACATATAAACGTGCCAGGTCTCTGTGAGACCGTCTTACGCATAGTCACTATCAAATGTCTTCTTTATCCACATTCACCCCGGGCTCATTCCCCTGTAAAAAATGTGACAAATGCCGCTTTATGCTAAACCATCAAGAAATTCATCTGCCTAATGGTCAAATTCATAAGATTAAATATAGAGTCACTTGCCAAACTCCTGGCGTTGTTTACTTAATGCAATGCAATTGCAAATGTTTCTATGTTGGGAAGACAAAACACATCTTCTCAAAAATAATTAATGACCATATATTACTCATCAAAAAACGGAGAATAGAAACTCCAATCAGTCGCCATGTGGGATTGTACCATGGCTTCAGATTGGACACCATTAAGTTTATGGCGTTGGAACATATTCCGTTAGACATCAGAGGAGGTAGTAACGATCAGAAATTATTACAACTTGAATCCCGTTGGATTCACCTATTGAAAGCCACGGTCTACCCTGGTTTAAACGAGATGCTGAGTTTTAAGCCCTTCCTATAGGGTCCCCCCAATACCCTCTGTTGCTTTCCTTCTTCCCCTTCCCTTTCCCCTTCCCCCCTCTTTTCCTCTCCCTCCTGCCCCCTCCCTTCCCCCCCATAACCCCTCTCCTTTCTCCCTTCCATCTCTTCCCCATCCCCCCTTTCCCTTCCCTTTTCTTTTCCTCCCTTTTTCCTGTATCCCTTCCTTCTTTATTTAATTTCCCCCCTTCTCTCCCCTTTTCCCTCTCCCTTTCTTCCCCCATACCCTTTGGCTGTTATCCCCTTTAATTGTCATTCGTATCATTAATAAGTTATACCACTCATTATTAACCAGGAATATATCTGAATATCTAGACAATAACTCAGCTTTTTTGCCCATTTTTCACCTGAATTTGTGTAATACCATCCTATGACCCAGACACACCTCCTTTAGATATCTTTCATTCTAAATTAATATTTTCAGTCACATATATATTTATCTGTATGCTATAATACTTTGTATCCCTTGTCTTTATTGCACATTGATGTCTATTGATCATGTTGAAGCCTCATTGTTACTTGCACTGTCATGTTTTTGTAAATGCACTTGTGTCTCCTTAAGCCGGTGGCATTGTTCCAGTCCCCTTCATTTTCCTTAGAGTGAGCGATGGCTCCTGTCCCTGCCCCCCAGCTGTACTGTGGTCTGTGGCATTTCTTTTGGAGGTCACATGGACGCCCGGGGGCATTCCTGCTTCACAACAGGACACCAGCCTTCCTGTGCCGCTCTGCGTGCTCTGCATCGCATCTCCCTGATTTACAGGGATGATTTCTCTCCCCCCTCTACCACCACAGGAGGGAGCTGTCTCGCTCCGCCTGGTCTCCGAGTCCTAGGACCTGGCAGCGACGGACGGAGCTGTGTGATGCACTGCGCAGGTGCTACACAGCTCCATGTCCGCTTCCGGCCCTTCAGGACCGGATGGAGGGGATAAAACGCTGCTGCTCTGGAGTTTACACGCTGCTGGAACCCCCAGGGACAAGAAGTGCCACTGTCCATCCTAAGGTATTTTTCTATACCTCTGAGAATCCCTGCTTGTTTGAGACCTATTCTATACCTACATCTTAACGTCGGGGTGTCCTATTTTTGACTACTCAAGCTTTTTAAGATCTTCTTTGTTACATTATCATTTCTTAAAATGTCGGTTTTCCCCTTTTGGATCACCATTCACTTATTGTCCATTTTTTGTCCCATCCCTTCCTCCCCTTTCTTTTTCTTCTGTATTAGACCATTATTGCCTTTTGCTCTGTGAGGTGGTTCTATCAAGTCCCTCGGTTTTGAGCTTTACCAGGGTCTGGAGTGTAAGTTTACCTTCCTTTCTTCACGAAAACTGTTATATATTGTATTATACATATATATAGAGACTCCCTTAATGTTCTACTTATTATTAGATATACAATATCTGTTACAGCTTATTTGACTCCCTACATATTGTTTTTAGCTGGTCCTTTTGTCCCCTCTGTGACCCCCGCTCGCCTGAGGTCCTGACCTACATAGTCGGCTGTGGGTTAGACTGTGACGGAATTGCTGCCCCCATTGCTTTGGATAAACTAGGACTGTAGCACTGCTCTGGGACTGGAGACACAGGTGCATATATTTATTTATACACTTTGTATTGTCTTTACAATTATTTGAATATGATTGCTTAGTGTTTATCTATCAAAAGCCCCCAATACATTTTCCCATTGATGGCTTGACACTTATTTATTTATTTATTTTTTCTCCTTGTTTTTTCTTTTTCTGTGTTGTTCGTCTGTTGTCCTTTTCAGAAGGCTTGTATCTCCGAAAAGACAGCCTCCCCCTGAAGAAGCCCGAATTATGGGTGAAACATGTCGGGTGTAGTCTGGTTGTCTTGCTTAAACATCTTGTCATTTGCATTGTACATGCCTGTGTCCTTTGGTTTTATGTACATTTTTTGTTTCACTTTCTAAAACAAAAATAAAATATTTTTTATTGAATACATGTGATGACATTTTGCACCCTCAAAAATCCCCACTCCTTTTTTTCTTAGTCTCTGTGTTCAATTGGGGATTGGTGCCAAGTGCTGGCTGTGTCCTCCACGACTAATCATTTGTTATTGTATTTCAAGTGATTGTAAAGCTTTATTTTTTTTAAAAACAACAAATGCTTTATTTACTTTCTCTGTGCAATGGTTTTGCACAGAGCAGCCTATATCTTCTTTTCAGCAGGAGTCAATGGCTCTGCCCTCAGCCAAGCCTATGAGAGCTGGGAGGGGAGAGAAGAGCTGCTGCAGACCTGCACAGAGCTGGACCAAGATTTCGTTCAGGTGAGTATTTAGGGGGTGCTAGGGGGAAGCAACTATTGAAAGTTTTTTTTTTTTTTTTTTAACTTAATACAGATAATGCAGTAATGTAAAAACATTTTACCTCTTAGAACCACTTTAGGCATCCCCTGCACTTTGGGATTAAAGGTTGGTGCCCCTCTTTTAATGAATTAGGTCTTGATGTACATGAATACTTTGGTTTCATGTTGCAGTTACTGGAAGTTATCCTTACCCATAATGTCTTTGCTTTCAATAGCTCTCATTCTCTCCAGGAGCAGGGGATGGCAATTGGGACCTCATATGCCCCATCCATAGGCGTGCGCAGCCTGTTGCATTAGGGTGTGCACCCTTAACCGAAGCTTAAACACACATGCGTGTGTGTACGCATATTATATATATATATACACACACACTTTTTATTTTTTTTTTTATACATTTACATGCCGCAGATTCAATTACACCCTCTGTTGGTTTTAGTAGGTGTAGTACCCTCTGACAGTGACAAATTCAAATGAATGCCGGTGCTCTGCAAGCACTGTTCCAGTGTGCAGTATGAGCTGAACACACAGCTTACACCAAGGGCGGGGCACAGGAACTCAAGTGACTCTTTACAGGGGGGGTACCTGGGCAGTATTACAGGAGTGGGAGGGCACCTGGGCAGTGTGACAGGAGGGGGGTATCTGGGCAGTATTACAGGAGGGGGGATACCTGGGCAGTATTACAGGAGAGGGTTTACCTGGGCAGTATTACAGGGGGAGTATCTGGGCAGTATTACAGGAGAGGGGGTACCTGGGCAATGTGACAGAAGGGGGTTATCTGGGCAGTATTACAGGCATGGGTACCTGGGCAGTATTACAGGAGGGGGGGTACCTGGGCAGTGTGACAGGAGGGGGGTATCTGGGCAGTATTACAGGAGGGGGGTACCTGGGCAGTATTGCAGGAGGGCGGTATCTGGGCAGTATTGCAGGAGGGCGGTATCTGGGCAGTATTGCAGGAGGGGGGTATCTGGGTAGTATTGCAGGAGGGGGGTATCTGGGCAGTATTACAGGAGGGGGGGTACCTGGGCAGTATTACAGGAGGGGGGGTACCTGGGCAGTATGACAGGAGGGGGAATCTGGGCAGTATTACAGGACGGGGTGGTACCTGGGCAGTATTACAGGAGGGGGGTATCTGGGCAGTATTACAGGAGGGGGGTACCTGGGCAGTATTACAGGAGGGGGGTATCTGGGCAGTATTACAGGAGGGGGGTACCTGGGCAGTATTACAGGAGGGAGGTACCTGGGCAGTATTACAGGAGGGGGGTACCTGGGCAGTATTACAGGAGGGGGGTACCTGGGCAGTATTGCAGGAGGGAGGTATCTGGGCAGTATTACAGGAGGGGGGGTACCTGGGCAGTATTACAGGAGGGGGGTACATGGGCAGTGTGACACGAGGTTGGCAGGATAACAACAGGAGGGGGCAGACTAACATAAGGAGGACAGACAGTGTGACAGGAGGACACGTGGAGGGGACACACTATTCTCTCTCACTGTGTCTTATGCTGGCACCGGCTCTCACTCAATCATCACACACAGTCACAAAGAATGATAACAATTCCCCCCTCAACTCCCCCTCCTCCTGCTCTGAAGGGGAGGGGGCAGGGCTGGACCGAGTTGGTTGCCAGAATCTCTCTTCTTCAGCGGCTTCTTCATCAGCAGAAACTCTCAGAGAAAACTTCTCTTCTTCTCCCCCCTGCAGGATGCTGGCTGCTTATATATATATATATATATATATATATATATATATATATATATATATATATATATATATATATATAAATAAATGCACACTTACTTTCTTGCTGACAAGTCAGGCAGAGTTCATATCGAGTTGCTTTTTTTTTTTTTGGTCCATCGTGTGTCTGGCTGCCTGCCCTACTCAGCGCTGTCTCACTGCTCACCTCACTGAGCCACCCGCCTGCCGATATCCAGGCTGAGGCTCCGCTGCTTCTTCCAAGGGAGAGAGAGGAGGCTGTGGGTGGGCGGAGTGCAGATGTATATCGCTCCGCCACCACATGTGGGACCTGCAGCCGGAACTATAGAAGACCCATCGGGAAATGCGGCTGGATTACTCCGCGGCTGTGGTCCCGGTGACTCCCTAGTCCCTGCTAAATCACATCCCACTCGCAGCACACAGATGTTTTTGCTTGCCTAGTGTTGACATGAGCTACACAGACAATGTCGCAGGCTCGCAGCAGTCATAACTAGCACTAGCAGTGAGAGCACAGGGATGATTAGGGTGTGCCTGGGCACACCCGGCACACCCCGTGGGCACGCCTATGGCCCCATCATATACAAACCTGTAACTGGGGGATGGGAGCATTGGCTCTTTTCCAGGGAGGACTCTTCAGCAACCATTTACAAAATCCATTTACTTATCCAGCTCAATCAACAGTCTGAACAAATCAGAAATATTTTACATAAACATTGGCCTGAGTTAAGGGAAACATTGTTTTGGCATGGTGTTACATTCAAGAAAAGCAAGTCCTTACAAAATATGTTTGTCCCAAGCAGCTTTTCAGGGACAACAAAATGTGAGCTTTGTACATTTTTACCTCTAGGCAGATTTAAACATGGTATGTGCCCATGCTGTAAGTATATCAATAGGTATGTTATGTTAGTATAACTAATGGAAACTTTGGCTGAGAATGCATGACCATATATACAATCATTTAACTGACATCTTCAAAGTCTAGTTGACAGACATTTTGCACAGTTTCCTAACTACCACCCACAGGGATTATTGTTTGTGGAAACCTGATAGGATTAATCTCTGCTCCCATGGTGACAAGTAGTGATGAGCTCGATGTTCGAGTCATTCGAGTGTCCGTTCGCTGAACAGTGAATATTATGGGGTGTTTGTGGCAAATGCGAGTGCCGCATAATGGTCCATAATGCACTGCGATATATATATATATATATATATATATATATATATATATATATATATATATATATATATATATAAAATATACTCTGCATTTAGTGGTGTAGACTAGATATTTAGTGAAGACTCTATATTCAGTCAGTGCAGGCAGTGTAGTTTACATAACACAGTGTATTGCAGTGATTATGGGGAACCCTACGCTATTTTTTTTTTCAAAAAATGGCATAGGGTTCCCCCAAAAATCCATACCAGGCCTTTCAGGTGTGGTATAGATTTTAAGGGGAACCCCGCACCAACATAAAAAAATGGCATGGGGACCCCCCAAAATCCATACCAGACCCTTATCCAAGCATGCAAGCTGTCAGGCCACAGGAAAAGGGGGGGCAAGAGAGTGCCCCCCCTCCTAATCTGTACCAAGCCACATGCCCTCAACATAGGGAGGGTGCTTTGGGATCCCCCCAAAACATAATGTCCCCATGTTGATGGGGAAAAGGGCCTCATCCCCACAACCCTTGCCCGGAGGTTGTGGGGGTCTGTGGGAGGGGGCTTATCAGAATCTGCAAGATCCTTTAACAAGGGGGCCCCCAGAACCCAGCCCCCTCTATGTGGATGGGTATCAGGTACATTATACCCCTACTCATTCACCAAAAAAAGTGTCAAAAAAGTAAAAATGGCAGGAGACAGTTTTGGACAAGATCTTTATTTAAAAAAAAGTGATCCCCCCTGGCCTACCCCCCCTTCGATACACATAAGATCTTTGGTTCACGTTAAACTCCATCCCTTGATATCCCTATCTATCCCATACTATCACATAGACCTAATAGACCTCCAGGACACTTTGTAAATCCATACATGGATACCGCAACATTGAGAAGGGGCTCTCCCAGACTTCAAAACAAACCTACTATGTCTAACATTCAACAATACAAGTTTATTGCCCCCTCCCACTCACAGTTTTGATCCCATTGGGGGTGAGTGGGTTTTGAGGTGGCGTATCTCGGTCTAAATCTTCATAAGGCCCGGAGCCCCACTCAACCGCACAGGTACTAAATCCAACCCCCCATTACAGGGATTTGGGAGACCACATCCCTACCTCTGCCACCATCGTTAATATTTCCTGCTGATAGACACGGAAATGTTTCACTACTGAGGTTCCACAATAAAATCTCCTTGTCTTGAAATATATACTGTAACTATATACCACTGTTACGGTTATAATGTTTGATATATCTTGTAAACTACCACTTACCTTAAGTCACTTTATTCTTTTAATCTCTGTATTCTTGAAAACTTTAATAAAAGTTTCATGGAAAAAAAAAGTGTCCCGTGATGTCCATTCATCTTCAATCACAGCATCCGATGTTCCCAAGAAAAAAAATGGAAAAACTCTGCCTCCCCGCGACTGCCATCTTCTTGCTTTGACAGCTGTTATATAGGCAAGGGCGGGTCCACCCGGTGACATCACATGATGTCAGAGGGGGCGGGGTCACCCATTTACGTCACCGGGTGGCCCCACCTTCAGCTATATAACATTGTGAAAAGGCTGCAGTCCCGGCAAAGTTTTTACTTTTTTTTTTTCTCAGAAACATCGGACGCTTTAAGACTCCTTTCACACTGAGCCACCCCTGGCGTCATCGGTAAAGTGGCGCTATTCTTAGCGCCGCTTTACCATTGTTTTAACCCCCCGCTAGCGGCCGAAAAAGGGGTTAAATCCGCCCCATTGTTTTCAATGGGCAGAAGCAGTGGAGGAGCGGTGTATTCACCGCTCCTCCACCACTGCAAAGAAGCTGCTGGCAGGACTTTTTGTGATGCCCTGCCAGTGCAGCACCCCAGTGTGAAAGCACTCTGGCTTTCACACTGGGTTTGCAGCTGAGGCTTTTTTCAGGCACTATGCAGGTGCTATTTTTAGCGCTGTAGCACCTGAAAAACTCCTCCAGTGTGAAAGGGGTCTAATTGAAGATGAATGGACATCGCGGGACACTTTTTTTTTTTAATTTTTAAAGGACTTGTCCAAAACTGTCTCCTGTCATTTTTACTTTTTTGACACTTTTTTTGGTGAATGAGTAGGGGTACAATGTACATTAACAAGGGGACCCCCAGATCCTGCCCCCCCATATGAGTGGGTATCGGGTACATTGTACCCCTACTCATTCACCTAAAAAGTGTCAAAGTAAAAACGACATTTTTATTTAAAAAATAAAAGTATCCCGCGATGTCCATCCATCTTCAATCATGGCGCTGACGGACCCAGAAAATAGAAAAAAAAGCTCTGCCTCGATGGGAGGCGTCCCACCGAAGGCTGTCTTTTTGTGGTGACATCTGTTATATAGGCAAGGGCGGGCCACCCAGGTGCCATAACCGGTTGGCCCCGCCCCCTTATGACATCATGTGATGTCAGATGGGGGCAGGGTCACTCATTTACATCACCGGTTGTCCCCACCCTTCCCTATATAACAGCCCATATAACAGTTGTCAAAATTTGGGCAATGATTTTTTCAATGATTTTTTATGTACAGTTGCAATAAAAAGTATGTGAACCCTTTTGGAATTATATGGATTTCTGCACAAATTGGTCATAAAATGGGATCTGATCTTCATCTAAGTCACAACAATAGACAATCACAGTCTGCTTAAACTAATAACACACACAAATTTTTTTATTGCAACTGTATATTGGATCTGGTAATACATTACAGTCTCAAGCAATTTTGGATAAAATTTTTTCCTTTAGAAATTTAATTTCGCTGCAGTACTGTTATAAACATGGGAAAGATGCGTTACTTTACAGGGAGACTAAGGGAACCCCCAGGCATGTTATATAAAGCAATATTTCATTTCTATTGTTTCACTTTAAGCATTATTAGAATCACTGCTCCTGAAAAAACAGCCGTTTTAAAAACTTTATTTTGCATTGATACATGTCCCTGGGGAGTATCTGGGTCCCCATGCACTTTTTATGGCAATAACTTGCATATAAGCCTTTAAAATTAACACTTTAGATTTTTCACATTCATGTCCCATAGACTTTAACGGTGTTTGCATGTTCGCACAAATTTTTTGTCTGTTCACATGTTCTGGTGTGAACCGAACTGGGGGGTGTTCGGTTCATTCCTAGTGACAAGAGACAAGGCGGATTTATAATGTTAAAGGCACACAGGCACTAGCACCAGAGCTCAATGACCAGCCCAATTTTGCATCATATTTATAGAAGTGTTTATTTGAATTTTAGGACTAGGGCCCTATCTTTTTTGTGGACCTTAACCACTTGCTGACTGGCTAACGTACATGTACATGTATGTATGCAGGCCGGCTCTATTGCGCAAAATTACGTACCTGTCTGTCATTTCATGTAATAGCCACCAGGGTGTGCACACGTGCTAATGGATTGGACAGAGGGGGAACAAATCAACGTGTTCGGCAGACCCGATGTCCTCTGGCCACCTGCAATCATTCCTGAGAGAGGCAGAGTGGCGGTCTGCTTATGTAAACAAGGCAGACCGCCGTTCTGACAGGGGAGAAGATAGAGATCTTGTGTTCCCCCAGTCAGACAAATTCTCACAGTGTCATTAGTACAGTAACTGCCCCAAAATGTGAAAAGTGTCAGTTACGTGTCCAATTTGTCCGCCGCAATGTCGCAGTCCCACAAAAATTGCTGATTTCAACCCTTACTAGAAAAAAATAAAAAATAAATAAAAATGCCATACAAACATCCCACAGTTTGTAGACGCGATAACTTTTGCACAAACCAATCAATATACAATTATTGGGATTTTTTTACCAAAAATATGTAGCAGAATACATATTGGCTTAAATTGATGAAAAAATTTGATTTTTTAAAAAAATGGTATTGTATATATATATATATATATATATATATATATATATATATATATATATATATATATATATTTTTTTTTTTTTTTTCAAAATTGATGCTCTTTTATTTTGTTTATAGCGCAAAACATAAAAAACACAGAGGTGATTAAATACCATCAAAAGAAAGCTCTACTTGTGGGGAAAAAAGGACATCAATCTTATTTGGTTACAGCGTCGCACGATTTTCAGTTAAAATAATGTAAAGTAAAGTTTTTTACTTTCTTCTCCTGAGTCTCTGATGCAGATAGCTAACCTATGGCCATAGTGTGGCACTGACAGCATGGGGGAAACCTGATCTGCCAGTGTCTAGAGTGGTGCTCATATCATGGGTTTTCCTGCCATACTCTGCACAGGTGCTGACACTTCTAACACACACGGGCCATGGTGGGGCTTCTTATACAGTCAGTGATTGCATCATTGTGCAGCCAAATGGCATAATGATATCATTGCGTAGGCACTAGGGATGAGCTTCGTGTTCGAGTCGAACCCATGTTCGACTCGAACATCGGCTGTTCGACCGTCCGTCGAATTGCGAACGATATGGGCCGTTCGCGCCAAATTCGTGTGGCGCGTCACGGCCCATAATTCACTGCGGCATCGCAGTGCATTGCTGGCTGATGATTGGCCAAGCATGCACTATGACCCGCATGCTTGGCCAATCACAGCGCCGCCTGAACAGAGAGCCGTAATTGGCCAAAGCCAAGGAGGCTTTGGCCAATTATGGCTCAGGGGATTTAGTACACGCCCCACACTATATAAGGCCGCCTGCACGGCGGCCCTGTGTAGTGTGTGTTCCGGCGTTGAAAGAGATAGACAGAGAGACAGTGTTTGATTTGAGTTAGATAGATTAGGCAGAACAGTCAGTCAGTTAGCTGCACTTACAGTGTATTGTGTATATATATGCATCCCAGGTGTTGCATATATATATATACACTGTATTCAGTTTAGCTAGATCCGTTCCTGTTATCTTCTATCTAGACTATTTACATTCAGTGCAGTGTGTCCTGCTCACAGTGTTCAGCTAGATCCGTTCCTGCTATTTACATTCAGTACAGTGCTTCCTGCTCACAGTGTTCAGCTAGATCCGTTCCTGCTATTTACATTCAGTGCAGTGCGTGCTGCTCACAGTGTTCAGCTAGATCCGTTCCTGCTATTTACATTCAGTGCAGTGCGTGCTGCTCACAGTGTTCAGCTAGATCCGTTCCTGCTATTTACATTCAGTGCAGTGCGTCCTGCTCACAGTGTTCAGCTAGATCCGTTCCTGCTATTTACATTCAGTGCAGTGCGTCCTGCTCACAGTGTTCAGCTAGATCCGTTCCTGCTATTTACATTCAGTGCAGTGCGTGCTGCTCACAGTGTTCAGCTAGATCCGTTCCTGCTATTTACATTCAGTGCAGTGCGTCCTGCTCACAGTGTTCAGCTAGATCCGTTCCTGTTATCTTCCTACTGACAGGCAGGCTTGTCTGGTTACAGTATATAAAGCTACCTGAAGAAAATTACAGGTGTTCTTTTTGATCCTATTAGTACCACGGTCAGGCAGCTAGACTATTTACATTTAGTACAGTGTGTCCTGCTCACAGTGTTCAGCTAGATCCGTTCCTGTTATTTACATTCAGTGCAGTGTGTCCTGCTCACAGTGTTCAGCTAGATCCGTTCCTGCTATTTACATTCAGTACAGTGCGTGCTGCTCACAGTGTTCAGCTAGATCCGTTCCTGCTATATACATTTAGTGCAGTACGTCCTGCTCACAGTGTTCAGCTAGATCCGTTCCTGTTATCTTCCTACTGACAGGCAGGCTTGTCTGGTTACAGTATATAAAGCTACCTGAAGAAAATTACAGGTGTTCTTTTTGATCCTATTAGTACCACGGTCAGGCAGCTAGACTATTTACATTTAGTACAGTGTGTCCTGCTCACAGTGTTCAGCTAGATCCGTTCCTGTTATTTACATTCAGTGCAGTGTGTCCTGCTCACAGTGTTCAGCTAGATCCGTTCCTGCTATTTACATTCAGTACAGTGCGTCCTGCTCACAGTGTTCAGCTAGATCCGTTCCTGCTATTTACATTCAGTGCAGTGCGTGCTGCTCACAGTGTTCAGCTAGATCCGTTCCTGCTATATACATTTAGTGCAGTACGTCCTGCTCACAGTGTTCAGCTAGATCCGTTCCTGTTATCTTCCTACTGACAGGCAGGCTTGTCTGGTTACAGTATATAAAGCTACCTGAAGAAAATTACAGGTGTTCTATCCCAGCTTAGTGCAGCTACAGGCCATTAGTATGTCTGGAAGGCCAAGAAGGAGAGGCAGACAGTCACAAGCCAATAAGAGAGGGCAAGCAGGCTCTGTGTCTAGTGCTGGTCGTGGAGACGGTGCATCCTCATCAGCACGTGGCCATGGGACACGCTTGGCCTTTTTTTCGGCAGCTGGCCGTGTTGAGCCGCAACATGCGGAAGACTTGGTCGAGTGGATGACCAAGCCGTCCTCATCCTCCTCATCCTCTCTCACCCATGCCCAGGGTGCTTTGTCTGGCAAAGCAGCGGCCTCTTCCCTCAGCTCAATGTCATCAGTGACTCCTTCCCTAGCCCCACCATGTCCTCCTGAGGATTCCCTCGAACTGTTTGACCACAGTGTTGGGTACATGCTCCAGGAGGATGCCCAGCGTTTGGAAGGCTCTGATGATGATACTGAGCTCAATGAAGGCAGTAACATGAGCACGGACAGAGGGGGTGCCCAAGAAGGACAGCAATCTGGCAGTCATGCTCCCCCTGCTGCAGCATACTGCCAGGTTTGCTCCAGTGATGAGGAGGGAGGGGATGATGAGGTCACTGACTCAACGTGGGTGCCTGATAGGAGAGAGGAGGAGGAGGAGGAGGAGGAGGAGGAGGAGGAGGAGGTGGCACATCACCAACTAGGCAGGATGCCCTCCAGGGGCCAGCCTAAGGGCAGCACATTGACTGCATCACACCCCAAAGCTCCACATGTGCAGGGCGCTGCAGTCTCTGCGCGTTATTCAAAAAGTTCTTTGGTGTGGGCCTTTTTTGAGACGAGTGCATCAGATCGCACCGCTGCTATTTGCAATATATGTCTCAAGCGTATCTCGCGTGGCCAAAACATCTCCCGCTTGGGTACCACATGCTTGACCAGACATATGTTGACCTGCCATGCAGTTCGTTGGCAAGCGTATCTAAAAGACCCACACCAAAGAACAAAGACGATCTCTCCTTGCTCCTCATCAGCTGAGATTTCCAACCCCACTAGACCTTCAGTCCTCTCTGCGACCTGCAGTGAGAGGAATGAAGGTGTAGAATTAGGTGTGTCACAGCCAAGTACTTATGGGCAATCTGCTTTTGGTACACCGACGTCAGATTGTACCAGGCAAATTTCCCTGCCCCAGCTGCTGCACCGCCGAAAGAAGTTTGCTCCCAGCCATCCACATGCCCAGCGGTTGAATGCTAGCTTGGCAAAATTGCTAGCACTTCAACTGCTGCCTTTTCAGTTGGTAGACTCTGCCCCCTTCCGTGAGTTTGTGGAATGTGCGGTTCCTCAGTGGCAGGTACCCAAACGCCACTTTTTCTCACGGAAGGCGATTCCGGCTCTCTACCGGCATGTGGAAGGCAATGTCCATGCCTCGCTGGACAGGGCGGTCAGCGGTAAGGTGCATATTACCGCTGACTCATGGTCCAGCAGGCATGGACAGGGACGTTACTTAAGTTTCACGGCGCATTGGGTGACTCTGCTGGCAGCTGGGAAGGATGCAGGACAAGGTGCAGTAGTGTTGGAGGTTGTTCCGCCACCACGCCTCCAAAATGCTGATTGTGACACACCTCTCTCCTCCACCCCCTCCTCTTCTTCTTCCTCCATGGCCTCTTCCTCGGAACCAGCGGTGCTCCGTAGGCGTTCAAGGGGCTACGCAAGTACGCAGGCCAAAAGATGCCATGCGGTGCTTGAGCTGGTGTGCTTGGGGGACAGGAGCCACACTGGGGCAGAGGTTCTGTCAGCTCTGCAGGGGCAGGTTCAGAGGTGGTTGACGCCACGCCAACTTAAGGCAGGAATGGTGGTTTGCGACAATGGCACCAACCTCCTCTCTGCCCTCCGACAGGGACAACTGACCCATGTGCCCTGTTTGGCTCACGTCCTTAACTTGGTGGTGCAGCGGTTCTTGGGCAGGTACCCGGGCTTACAGGATGTCCTGAGGCAGGCCAGGAAAGTCTGTGTGCATTTCCGCCGGTCATATAATGCCAGTGCTCGGCTGACGGACCTCCAAAAGGAGTTTAACCTGCCCAAGAACCGCCTAATCTGTGACATGCCCACCAGGTGGAACTCGACGTTGGCCATGCTGCAGCGGCTGCACACGCAGCAGAGGGCCATCAATGAGTACCTGTGCGACTATGGCACCAGGACAGGGTCAGGGGACCTTGGTTTTTTTTCCCCACGCCAGTGGGCCATGATCAGGGATGCATGCACTGTCCTGTCACCATTCGAGGAGGCCACGAGGATGGTGAGCACTGACAGTGCATGCATCAGTGACACTGTCCCCCTTGTCCACCTGTTGGAGCACACGCTGCGTGGGATAATGGACAGGGCACTTGAGGCAGAACAGAGGCAGGAAGAGGAGGACTTCCTTAGCTCTCAAGGCCCCCTTTATCCAGACAGTGTTCCTGCGTGCCCGCCGATCACACAGGAAGAGGACGAGGAGGAGGAGGAGGAGGAGGAGGAAGATTGTGTCAGTATGGAGGTGGAGCCTGGCACTCAGCATCAGCAGTCTTTAAGGGATCAGTCCCAAGGAACACATGGACTTGTACGTGGCTGGGAGGAGGTGGCTGCGGACGTTGTTGTCCTTAGTGACCCAGAGGACTCCGGACCGAATGCCTCAGCAAACCTACGCTGCATGGCCTCCCTGATCCTGCAAAGCCTGCGTAAGGATCCTCGTATTCGTGGTATCAAGGAGAAGGACCAATACTGGCTGGCAACCCTCCTTGATCCACGTTACAAGGGTAAGGTTGCGGACCTTATCTTGCCATCGCAGAGGGAGCAGAGGATGAAACATCTTCGGGAGGCCTTGCAGAAAGGTCTGTGCAACGCGTTCCCAGAGACTGGGAGGTTACAAACTCCTGTTTCTGGACAACGTGTTGCTGAGGCTTCGGTCAGTCAAAGAAGGAGCGGTGGAGAAGGTGGCCGTCTGACCGATGCGTTCAGACAATTTTTTGGTCCGCAGCCCCAAGGTATGATCGGTTCCAGCAACCATCGCCAGCGTCTGTTTTACATGGTGCAGGAATACCTAGGGGCAAGATCAGACTTGGACACCTTTCCCACCGAAAATCCTCTGGGTTACTGGGTCTTGAGGATGGATCACTGGCCAGAGCTTGCACAGTATGCAATTGAGCTACTGGCCTGTCCTGCATCCAGCGTTCTTTCGGAACGCACATTCAGTGCTGCTGGAGGCGTGGTAACCGATCACAGGGTGCGTCTGTCCACCGACTCGGTCGATCGGCTGACCTTCATAAAAATGAATCAGTCTTGGATCACCACCAGCTACCAAGCACCTGATGCAGATGTAACCGAATAATTTTTTTTGAAATCTCAGATCCCTTCAAAGACTGCCTATGCTGATGCTGAGTGACTATCCCTGAGTAATTATCCTCTTCCTCCTCAATCATCACGCTGATAGCTTGTAAGAACATTTTTGGTTCTGGGCGCCACCACCAGTGCCTAAGGCACAATTTTTCAGCCCCTGTTTAACAGGGGCGTGTAATTACAATTTTTGATGTAATACTTTGCAGCAGGGCTCGTTCCTGCATTCCAACTAGAGTGTCTGTGAGGGGTTGCAGTGTTGTGGCACCAGCACCAGTGCCTAAGACCCAATTTTTCTGCCCCTGTCTAACAGGGGCGTGTAATTACAATTTTTGATGCAATACTTTGCAGCAGGGCTTGTTCCTGCATTCCAACTAGAGTGTCTGTGAGGGGTTGCAGTGTTGTGGCACCAGCACCAGTGCCTAAGACCCAATTTTTCAGCCCCTGTCTAACAGGGGCGTGTAATTACAATTTTTGATGCAATACTTTGCAGCAGGGCTTGTTCCTGCGTTTCAACTAGAGTGTCTGTGAGGGGTTGCAGTGTTGTGGCACCAGCACCAGTGCCTAAGACCCAATTTTTCAGCCCCTGTCTAACAGGGGCGTGTAATTACAATTTTTGATGCAATACTTTGCAGCTGGGCTTGTTCCTGCGTTTCAACTAGAGTGTCTGTGAGGGGTTGCAGTGTTGTGGCACCAGCACCAGTGCCTAAGGCCTAATTTTTCAGCTCCTGTTCAACAGGGGCATGTAATTACAATTCTTGATCTAATATTTCACAGCAGGGCCCTGTGAGGGCTTACAGTGTTTTGGCCACAGCAACACCTAAGGCCCAAATTTCTGCTGAGTATATAGGGCAGGACCCTACTTTCAAACATCTAACTTACAAACGACTCCTACTTGCAAACGGAAGGAGACAACAGGAAGTGAGATGAAATCTACCCCTAAGGAAGGGAAATTCTCTCCTGTAAGAGTTAATATGGGAAAACAATTTTTCCTTTCCACTGATGCTTTCCAATCCTTGTTCCACAAAAAAACCCAAATTTTCAAAAAACATTTTTCATTGGGACAAAAAAGTGAGGTGAAATCTTCTGAAGAGGAGGAAAGACGCAAAACAAATGTCACAGGGGTGATAACCCTTCCCTATGTTTTCCAAAAAGCTTAGAAAAGATTTTTTGGCTGGAGCTAAACACATTAAAAATGTTCAAAATTACAAACAGATTCTACTTAACAACAAACCTACAGTCCCTGTCTTGTTTGCACCGCCTGTATACTGCTGTTCAGAGTATATAGGGACCTTTCCTTATTTTAATTTGGGTGCGGGGTTCCCCTTAATATCCATACAAGACCCAAAGGGCCTGGTAATGGACTGGGGGGTACCCATGCCGTTTGTCTCACTGATTTTCATCCATATTGCCATGACCCGACATGACATTAAACCCGCAAGCAGTTTTAAATGAGATTTTTTCCTTTAAAAATGACATTTGGTGCAGGGACTGTTCTAAACATGGGAAACACGCGTCACTTTACAGGCATACTATAGACACCCCCCAGGTACGATATTTAAAGGAATATTTCACTTTTTTTTTTTTACTTTAAGCATCATTAAAATCACTGCTCCCGAAAAAACGGCCGTTTTTAAAAGTTTTTTTTGCATTGATACATGTCCCCTGGGGTAGGACCCGGGTCCCCAAACCCTTTTTAGGACAATACCATGCAAATTAGCCTTTAAAATGAGCACTTTTGATTTCGAACGTTCGAGTCCCATAGACGTCAATGGGGTTCTAACGTTCGTGCGAACTTGCGGTCCGTTCGCGGGTTCTGGTGCGAACCGAACCGGGGGGTGTTCGGCTCATCCCTAGTAGGCACCATTCGGGGACATCTGCTCCATGCAGGAGCCATTTGGCACTAAGAGCAGGTCCTGTCTGTGGCATTTGTGGCAGTAGGGCTGGATCTGTTTAAGGATTTATTGAGGGGGTAGGAGACACTGGGTCTGCATGCCTTCTTTCCGTAAATATCATACCTCTGGAGTATCAGGCAGTGAGGTGTGAAGGTAAGGTCTGAATCTGTAGTTAAGGACTGCAGTTAATTTACCTTTCAGATTCAGAATAATTTATTAAACTCAATCTTATTTATTCTCAACGTACCCTCACCTTTGCCTGGTCCCCCACATCTGCTGTTTTCCCTAATTGTACATTCTTTGTCTAATAGATCCCCCACAGGCACACCACTGTTTATTGTGTGGATGAATTTTTTTGGTGGGTGCTTCTTCTTAGGGTGCCCACATGTCCCGAATTGATATGTCTGTCTCTTGTCCTTCATTTCGGAACAATACAGTGTCCTGGAATGAGCACACAGCTAGTGCAGCCACCCTACTAACTACATTTCCGGAACTGGTTGCTAGGGACGCCCCCCCGGCGTTTAGCAACCAGTGACATCACAGTCTCTCAGACAGTGAAGCCGGGAGCGAGGCCCACACCTAGTGCTGCACCGCTGTCTCCACCTACCTTGGCAGTCAGCACCTCCTCCTTCTCCGGCGCTGAGCGGCATGGGGCAGGGACTGGCATGATCTTCTCCACTCACTAGATGGTGTCTCCCTGCCTGCCCGCTGTGTGTTAGTGCCTCCAGGTTGTCCCCTTACATCCTCCAGGGTGTCCCCTTAAAAACCTCCAGGGTGTCTCTAGAGTGCCCCTTTACTTCCTCCAGAGTGCCCGCTTACATTCTCCAGGGTGCCCCCTTACATCCTTCAGAGTGCTCATTACATTCTCCAGGGTGCCCTCTTAGTGCCTCCAGAGTGCCCCTTTACCTCCTCCAGAATGCCCCCTAACATCCTCCAGAGTGCCTCTTAGTACAGTAGTACTAAGTGTTCACTCTGGAGAATGTAAGGGAGCACTCTGAAGGTACTAAAAAGACACTCTGGAGGAGAATGTAAGGGGCACGCTGAAGGATCTAAGAGGTGAACAGCAGTACTAAGGGGGCACTCTGGAGGAGGATGTAAGGGGGTACTATGAAGGTACTAAAAAGGCACTCAGAAAGAGAATGTAAGGTGCACTCCAAAGGATCTAAGGGATGAACAGTAGTACTAAGGGGGCACTCTGGAGCAGGATGTAAGGGGGCACTCTGAAGGTACTAAAAAGGCTGGAGGATGATGTAAGGGGGTACTCTAAAGGTACTAAAAAGGCACTCAGAAGGAGAATGTAAGGGGCACTCTGAAGGATCTAAGGGATGAACAGTAGTATTAAAGGGGCACTCTAGAGGAGGATGTAAGGGGGCACTCTGAAGGTACTAAAAAGGCACTCAGAAGAAGAATGTAAGGGGCACTCCAGAGGATGTAAGAAGGCACTAAGGGGGCACCCTGGAGGATGTAAGGGGGCACTCTGGAGGATGTAAGGAGGCTCTGGCTAAGTTCGTACCACTAGAGTTCCCCCTTACATCTCCCTTACACTCCCTTACATCCTACAGAGTGCCCCTGTAAATCCTTTAGAGTGCTCCTTAGTACAGTAGTACTAAGGGGGCACTCTGGATGCACTAAGGGTGCACTCTGGAGGAGGATGTAAGGGGGGACAGACCTGCTGTACTACCTGCCGTAGTCCCTCTGAAAAGTGATCCACCAAGGTGGTATAGCAGTGGCTGACAGATCAGGAGGTGGTACTGCACTCCTCTCCCTGTACTAACTACCCCCCATCATACACTCCGCACTCCTCTCCTGCAGATACTACCCACCGCCATATACTCAGCACTTCTCCTATGCATACTACCCACCACCATACACTCCGCACTCCTCTCCAACACATACTACCCACCACTATATACTACACACTCATCTCCTGCACATACTACCCACCTCTGAACACTCCACACTCCTCTCCTGCACATACTTCCCACCACCATACACTCCACACTCCTCTCCTACACATAATACCCACAGTCATACACTTTGCACTCCTCTTCTGTACATACCACCCACCGCCATACACTCCAAACTCCTCTCCTGCACATACTACTCACCACCATACACTCTGCACTCACTACTACCCACCTCTGAACACTCCACACTCCTCTGCTGCATATACTACCCACCTCTGAACACTCCATGCTCCTCTCCTGCACATACTGTACCACCCAATGCCATACACTCTGCACTCCTCTCCTGCACATAATACCCACAGCCATACTCTCTGCACTCCTCTCCTGTACATACCACCCAATGTCATACACTCCACATTCCTCTCCTGCACATACTACCCACCGTCGTACAATATTTACCATTACCGCATTTTACCATTACCGCACATCCAATATTTAGCACAATTTAAGCCACACCCACTTTTTGCCGCTACACGTATTGCGTGACACATTGTTGTTTTTCTTGATGTCTAGGGCCCACATTTGATCTTGCAAAATTCTGTCTTGAAAAAAAAATTGCAAAATATATCTCTGAAGATATTTGTGAAAAATTCAAGTATTCCCACTACATATGACATATGTTCTAATAAGGGATTAGATCATTGTGACATGCATGTCCATTGTATTATGTTTGAAGTAATTAGGAGGTTTATGCAGCAAATTATGTATATGCTTGTGTATACAGAGAAGTCTGGTGAAATGTGAGTACCATATTTATCGGTGTATAACACGCACTTTTTTCCCCTTAAAATCAGGGGAAAATCGCGGGTGCGTGTTATACGCCGATCCCCTGCGATCCGGAGCTGCCAGATCTTCAAAATCGCCGACCGCGATTTGAAAATGGGGTCGCCGGCGCCGAAATACACAGAGCTGGTCCTCGGCTCTTCTCGGCCACTTTCGGCTTCACTCGAGCGCCGCCCGAACCTAGCCGAGTGTACTCGGCTAGGTTCGGATAGCTCCACTCACAGTCACGCCCATCTCGGGCGGGACTACGAGTGGAGCCGAAAGTGAACGAGAGCCGCCAAGAAGAGCCGAGGACCGGCTCTGTGTATTTCGGCGCCGGCTGCGCCATTTTCAAATCGCGGTCGGCGATTTTGATTTTGAAGCCCAGGATGGCAGGGGATCACAGGATCGAAGGCTGCACTGGGGCAAGGCTGCACTGGGGCAGGCTGCACTGACAAGGCTGCACTGGGGCAAGGCTGCACTGGGGCAAGGCTGCACTGGGGAAGGCTGCACTGACAAGGCTGCACTGACAAGGCTGCACTGGGGAAGGCTGCACTGACAAGGCTGCACTGACAAGGCTGCACTGGGGAAGGCTGCACTGACAAGACTGCACTGACATGGCTGCACTGACATGGCTGCACTGGGGCAAGGCTGCACTGAGAAGGCTGCAATGATGGGCATTTAAATGTAAGTTTTTTTCCCTTCAACTTCCCTCCTAAAAGTTTTTTTTTCCTTAAAATTCCCTCCTAAATTGGGGTGCGCGTTATACGCCGGTGCGTGTTTTACGCCGATAAATACGGTATTTCTGTGTTTTTATCCGTATTTTCATTTCTATGCATTACTATTGAGAAATTACTGATCCAAAAAGGTTTTTGGAGTTTTCAATTTTGCATGCCTGGAGCACTACTTAAATAACCAATGTGTTTATGTTTGGTTCCTTTAGCGAATTGACTTTAAAACTGTTTTATGTGGTAGTTACCAAGCATTTTTTTTTACGTAAATACTGCATAAAGGGATAGTGAATTGACATTTTCAGTATTGCATGAGATATTTGGGAGAAATATGTCAGGTCACCCACTGAGTGATAGCAGCACATTTTATAAAAATAGGCAGAAGTAGATCCCCCTTCCCCTCTACAAAAATATGAGCATTTCAGTAAATGCTGTAACGTAGAATCAAATGGCATTCAAATGCATCTGATCTACACTGCATTGCTTACTTTTTGTGGTCTATTTCTATTAGTGTTGAGGCTGTTCTAGAGTAGAGGCTGCTATGGAACATTGGATGTTACATTGCCCATATAAATAGTAAATGATCATGTAACTACACTAAGGATAGATATAAATTTGCTAAAATATAAAATACACCTGGTCAGTAAAAGGCTTGGTTTATAATGTAACTGAAAGTGTTTTATGTATTGTAAATGAGCACTTATCAGCATTAGGTGTAATGATATAGTTCAGATGTATCTATGTACTTATGTACATTGTAAGAAAATATTATACTTAATAGAAAGTATATTTGAGTACTGTATGAAGTACTGTATGCATTAATGTTAATTTTAAAAAAATGTATTACCCAGTACGATTTAAATATACTTAATTTAACCTTTTTAAATCCCAGGGCTCTATTTATAGAGAACTAAAAGCTTGATATAGTTCCCTACCATCATTTTTTAAGCAGAGATTTCAAAAGGTATTCATTCCTAGGTGTATGTATATATAATATACAAAATACAACATTTATCAAGTATATTAAATAAAAAAGAAAAAAAACTGTGTAGATGATTTCTAATTTATACTTTAATTGCAATGTTTGATCAATTTGAGCCCAGGTTCGCACAATTTCACTCCTGTATGTCAGTCCCAATTTCGACTGCAATTTCAATTACATCTGGGCAGGTTTCTGCCCAGATGTCAATGTAAATCGCAGCCCGAAATCGCAAAAAGATGTACAGAAACGACTTTTTGAAATTGGTGCGGCGCCGCAAATGCAGCATCGCACTGATTAGGATGGTGCCATTGCTGGCAATTGCCGCCAATTTAACGTCCAATCATACCAATGTGAGCCAGGGCTTAAAGCAGAACTACAGGTTGGAGAAAAATGTTACCCTTGCAATGGGTCCCTTCCGCACTGGTTTAAATGACTATGGAATGATGAATATGGTAAATTACCTTATTCCTTGTTTCCTTGACAGCTATAATGTTTCTCCACTCTCTAATGTTCCCTTGGCGTAGGCTGGCCCTTGACCATCAAAATTACTTTGAAGAGCTGGAACCAGTCTGGCAGTGAGGGGGACAAATGTTCTGAAAAGAAGGAAACCTATGGGGTTGAGGAATGAGGTAAGTATTTACCCTTATTTATATCAGTCCAGACAAAAAAACATGTTACCACTACGCTACTACTTTTTCTCCATTCCAGAGTATAGCATATAAAAGTATGTTCCAAAGAATTTTGTGCCTTTAGTAGGAAATCAAACTTGCTTGTGGCCAATACTGCTCCTATACAGTCATGACCTCATTTATCCCATGCATTGTAGATTTATTCACCAGTGATCCCTCCTCCATTCTCTATCAATAAGTTTAAATAATTGGAATGGGTCTGGAACTGTGAGCAGCAGCTCTTGTTGAAATTTACAGGCACAGAGGGGTCAATTTACTAAAGGCAATAGACTGTGCCCTTTAACTAGATGGTAATTCTGCACTATGGATCCGTGATCTGGTTGCTGCCTCCCCTCAACTCTCCTACCAATAAGTAGAATGTGATCAAAGTGACATGTAAAAATGGGGGGGGGTATAAGTGGTACTGGCAATTATTACTAAACTATCCTTCCTGTGAATAAAGCAATAAATGTCCCTCCTTCGTGGAAAGTCTATCTCCCAGCAAGAAAGCAAGTGTATGCCAAACTTTTTATCCTGCACTCTCACGTGTGAAAATCATTCTCACGTGTAAACAATAAATTATGATCCCCCTCAGGGAATAATGAAGTACTGTAGTGCTGTAATACCTAAAGCTGTGTTCCGGCCTTTTTCTTTTTTTAATTACCCCAGTGATTGTTACCGTTCGTTTATTTAAAACTGGCAATCATTAACAGTGTCTCCTTTTTGTCACTTGTGCAGCATTGACTAGTCATTGTGTTCTCCTTTGGAACAGCATGGCCATCTGGACTGTGGGCATGTGAAGCCCGCTGAGTCTCTCTTCTGGGATTTCTCCCAATCTCACGCATGTGCAGTGTGAGGGAAGTGCACCCTCCTGGCAACAATACAAACAAAACCCTGCACTGTCACTATACATTTCCTTTTCAAAGATGGTGCGAGTCTCCACCTAGCATTGCATCATATCCTGTTTTCAAATGACTCCTGGGATTAATGACACAGCCACAGGAAACGAGGTACCTCGCCGTGGCGAGATAGGGTGGAAGTTCACTGGAAAACCAAAGAAAAAGGTACTAAACAAAGAGAAATAAAATAATAAAATATTCAAAAAGAAGGGGGGGTGGGGCAGCCTATTGAACAAGACCAAGTTGTATTTTTGCCTGGAACTCCGCTTTAAATATGTGCGTAACAAAAGGAGAAAAATATATATGTGAATAACAAATGATCAAAATAAATAACATATGCATAAATATGTTTAAAAATTCATAAGTCCATATAAAGTCCACCAACAACGGGTGTTCGCCTGTTTGCCGAACAACGAACATTATGTGGTGTTATGCGGTGCAAATTCTAAAGCTTCTGGAACACCGTTAAAGTCTATGGGACACTAACATGAAAAATTAAAAGTGCTAATTATGTAAACGAGTGACCCCGCCCCCCTCTGACACCACGGGGAAGCCATGGGTAAGTCTTTGTGGCATCAGAGGGGGCGGGGTCACCCGATTACATCAGGGTAGCCCCGCCCTCAGTTATATAAGAGCTGTCAAAGCGAAGATGCATCAGACAGCGGGAGTATCCCATGGAGATGGGTCAGTCGTGGCTTTTTTTTTTTCCGTCCGTTGGGTGGCATGAACTTACTTCGTGGGACATTTTTATTTTTTTATTTTTTAATAAAGGACTTGTCCCAAGCAGTGTCTTGTCTTTTTTACCATTTTGACACTTTTTTGTGAAATGGTAGGGGTACATTTGTACCCCGTTACCAATTTACACAGGGGGGAGGCCGGGATCTGGGGGTCCTCTTGTTAAAGGGGGCTTCCAGATTCCGATAAGCCCCCCACCCATAGACCCCCACAACCACTGGGCAAGGGTTGTGGGGATGAGGCCCTTGTCAACCCCAAAGCACCCTCTCCATGTTAAGGGCATGTGGCCTGGTATGGTTCAGGAGGGGGAGCACTGTATCATCCCCCCTCTTTTCCTGTGACCTGCCAGGTTGCATGCTCAAATAAGGGTCTGGTATAGATTTTGGAGGACCCCTACGCCATTTTTTTTTATTTTGGCGCAGGGTTCCCCTTAAAATCCATACCAGACATGAAGGGTCTGGTATGGATTTTGGGGGGCCCTACACCATTCTTTAAAAAAATTTGGCGCAGGTTCCCCTTAATTTCTTTTTTAGGGGGACCCCCACACAGTTTTTAAAAAAAAATTGTTTCGAGGTTCCCCTTAATATTCATACCAGACCCAAAGGGGCTGGTAATGGATGGGAGGGATCCCATGCTCTTTTTTTTAATTATCTGTATCTATATTGCCGAGACCCAGACAATTCATTACAGCTGCGATCAGTTTTAAATGACAATTTTTCCTTTAGAAATGTCATTTTGCTGTGGTACTGTTCTAAACACTGGAAAAATGTGCCACTTTACAGGCATACTATAGACACCCCCCAAGCACAATATTTAAAGGAATATTTCATTTTTATTGTTTCACTTTAAGCATTATTAAAATCACTGCTCCCGAAAAAATGGACATTTAAAAAAAAATTTTTGCATTGATACATGTCCCCTGGGGCGGGGCCCAGGTTCCCAAACACTTTTTATGAATAACTTGCATATAAGCCTTTAAAATTAGCACTTTTGATTATTCATGTTTGTGTCCCATAGACTTTAACGGTGTTCATGTGTTTTGCTAAACTTTTTGCCTGTTCGCATGTTCTGCTGTGAACTGAACAGGAGGTTGTTCGGCTCATCCCCACTTACAAGATTGTAGAGATTACAGCGCATCTGAAATGGTATAGGAAGTTCATCCACTCCTGGGGGAAGGCGGTAGGCTCTTTGTTTTTTACTGTCTACAGAGCCCCTTCTAGCTTGTTATGAGCTGGCAGCCACCTAGAGTCAGCCCATCTGTTACCTTCTACACACCTCTTGCTGCAATTGAACTCTCATGCATGTACTCCCCATTATAGAGAGTAGATTAATTGCCCATTTCTCTCTATTTGACCTGACAAAGCGCACATGAACATATGTATACAATATTTCTGTTTTGTTTGCACAATGAAGCATTACCAGATTTACTAAGCTCTGAACAAACTGCACTTGCACATTTGCCTTTGATAAATCAATCCCACAGTGTGCATAAGCTGAAATTATGTCAGTTTTCTGGCAAACCTTATACCGACTGCTGTTCACTTTTACCAATTGATAGAATGTATTTACTGGCAGCCAATAAAGACTTTCGGGCCCTTAATTTTAGGAAATATACCGTGAACACCAGTTACCAGTGTTAGTTTGAAAAAAAATCATTAAAAATATTTTTAAATTTAGCACAAAAAATGTTGATTCAACATTCTGCAAAAAAAAAAAAAAGCAGGGCCCATAGTGGACTTGAATACAGCAGTACTCATAGTGAAAGTGGAATTACTGCAAGCTGGAAGGGGATCTTCTGCAATGCATGAATCTGTCCATCTAACCTGGGAGTTTCCTTAGGAGGAATAGAGTGATGGGCTATCAGAGTGTTGTTCCACCTTTGTTCAGTCACTTGCTGGGGTGGCTCCTAGACCAGGTGGTTTTGTTCTTCTGGAGCATAGTGTACAGGGATAGAGCAACTTGGTTCTGACGAGGGTACCATAATACTAACTGATTAGAATACTTAAATAAACATCTTTCACTTGTGCTTGAATTAATTGGTTATCAATACATAAGCATTACATATTTTATTAAAATGTAAGCACAATATAATAACCCTTCAGCTTTTATGATCTTTAAATGAGGATTTAAAGATCTGAAAATAATTCCAAAAGATTACATTTTTAGAGACTCTAGAATGTTTGTTGCATGATATTCATACAATTGTTTTTTAACTATATGTTCAGTAAAAAGTACACTAAAATAAATTTTAGTGCACTCATCCACAAAATAATTCACTTAAAAATAAAAGACAAGATTGTGTTGAGTAAACACATAAAGAAGATATGTCAAGCCTGTGCACCTTAGAAACCCACAATAATTATGATGCCTAAACTCGTCCAAAGGTAAAAATTTAAATAACTTCACAGTACACCATAAACTGGTTAACCATAAATTATGGTTCTAAAATTATTATTCTCACAACTGATATATTTTACTTGAGCAGTGTTTACCTGAATGTCCTAGGTGAGTGGGTGGGCATATGTGTGTTCATGGGGAGTAGGGTCTTTTAAAGTTTTTTTTAAATATTTGTTCTATTAGATTTATTTTTTATTTAATTATTATTATCACAAAGGGATTGAAAAGCTCCCATGTGATTGAATATTTTACATGACAATACTTTTATGCCACGTACACACGACCGGACTTTACGGACTTTACATAGGCTTCTGGAACAATTCTTGTTTATTTAACTCTGATATATTTCACATTAAAAAAAACGCTTTTAAGAAAGTTTTTTACTCTTTGAAAAAGTGCATTTCTACACAATCATCATAAAACATTGACTCCTGCTGCTATTCGGTATACCAGAGAAGTTGCTGCAGGCAGATATGAGCATTTTCTTAGTCTTTCTCCCCCAGTGATAAGATTGCAACAATATACCGGTAATTGAGCCATTTTTAAAACCAAAAACTGCACAAGCATTACTGTATGATTAACAGGACTACAATATCTCTGAGCCACTGGAGATGATTTATTAAAGGCAAATAGACTATGCACTTTGCAAGTGCAGTTGTTACAGAGCTTAGTAAATGAGGGATAAGTTCTGCTGACTTCCACCATCCAATCATGTGCAAGCAAAAATGCATTTTTTTCCCCTTGCATGTGATTGGGTATTCTTTGCAGAGTGCAGCTTTGCCTCATTTACTAAGCTGTGGAGTAACTGACATTCATTTAAAAATGCTTCTAAAATACTGCATGTGGTATTTTTCTGAAATATGTCTTTTTTATCGCATGAAACCATGCAGTAATTTATCTCATGTGGTATCCAGTGAGATGGATGGTGGAGAAGGATTATAACCCCTCTCAGTTTTTATTGCTAATAAAAAGGTACAGTAAAATGGTTTAAACTGTAGAAATATGCCAACTCACTAAGTCAGTGTGGTACCGATACCTGCAGCATATGCATTAATACAAATAAAAAAGGTGAATAACAGTCAAAGGGAAGCTGTCACAGAACACATGTGGTGTATCAAAAAACAACTAAATTAGGTAAATACAAAATATATTTTTTAAATGTCATATATTAAATGAACATCGTATCAAAAGTCACACACATACAGTATATAAATACCATTCTTCCACTAATAAAAAAAGACAACATTAACAACTTTGACAAAAGACAACTTTTTATTGGTGGAAGAAGCATATTTAAATATGTGTGTGATTTTTTTATACTATTTTCTATCAATATTTGACATATTTTACTTAAAGTAAGTTTTTTTTTTAAATAAGTTTTGATAGGTGTTCTAATACCTATCCACCCTATTAGGCTTTTACTGCTGTCTGTGCCCTCATTAGGGAGATTCAACCCTCTCTATTTGTCCTGTTTACAATTATCATTGAAAGTGAAATTAAAATCCCACATTTTAGCTTGTCCCCAGAAAAGTAGCAGAGGGGAGATTTTCCTTTCCTTTCTTTTTCAAATAATTTATGGAGAATACAACAATACAATTTTACAGTACTGGTTTTAAATTTATGTAAGATTACAAAATATGAGTAAAAGGAACTTCTCAATAATAACTTAGAATAATAATACTTAAGTTATCTTGTAGAAATCAGTAAGAAAATATATTTTCCAGTGTACATAACTGAATTATATGGTTATAACAATTATAACAATTAATAGAGATTTTGTAATTGGAAAAATAAATAAATAAGTAAGTAGATAAATATATATATAAAAAAAAAACAATATATCACAATAGTGAGACATAAAATGCAACTAAATTAGATAAATCGAGTATTAATGAGATGACCTAGAAAGACACCCAAACATCCAGGGCCAAGGTCTGGCTATTTGGCCCGGCATATGCCGGGTGCATGGGTGCCCCTCCAAAGCATCCCCATCAAAGGTATGGTTAGTTTGCATCCGAAAAAGACATAGTTTGCTTAACCAAATAATAATTTAATAGAAATAGATAATTACATATTTTATTATTATACATCACTAAAAATAACATTTAATAAGTGGGAATATGTGGTGGGATCAGCAGGGGTTATGGAGGGAATTTGGGGTATCCAGAGAGAAGCGAGTGTTAAATATTTATGAGAACATGTAATAATATAGACCGTGTAGGTGGTAGATCTCATTAGGGTAAAAGAAGTGAATAGTTCAAATCCGGTGGTAGTATGTGTGTTATCCATGGAAGCCAAAGAGATTCAAATGTGTCCAGTTTATCAAGTATGATTGCCTGCATTTTAGCATGGATCATAGCTTAAGTTACACGTTTTTTTTATATGTCACAAAGCTTATTGGTTTTCCAGGCTTTTGCTATCTATTGTTTTGCAGCTGTTGTGACATATTGTAAAAGTTTAAATTGATGTTGAGTTATGTTTCGTGGCTTATTATTTAGGAGGACTACCAATCGATCCGGTTGTAATGTGGTTTCAAACATTGTAGAGAGAATTTGAAATACTTTTGACCAATATGTTTGGACTATTGGACGAGTCCACCAAATATGCAGATGTGTACCAATGTCGCTGCATCCGTGAAAACAGTAAGGGGGGTATTGGGGAAGGTATTTTGATATACATGCTGGCACTAAATACCACCTGTTAAGAACTTTATAATTTGTTTCTAGGGCAACTATGTTGGGTGTGGCTGATTTTGTAGATTGCCAGATTTGTGACCAATCCAGTGAGTCTGGAGGAAGGTTTAAATCAGCTTCCCATTTGGTAGTATAAGACAGGGGAGAGGAATTTGTTTGTGAAAGTAGTTGAGCATATATGTCAGAGATAAGTCCTCGTCTGTGTGGATCTGACATACATGATTGTTCAAATGAAGTATATTCTGGAGTTGTCAAGTTTGTGGGGATGTTTTGTGATAAGAAGTTTTTAATTTGTAAGAATCTAAATGTTTCATTACTGAGAATGTTGTGTGTCTTGCTTATTGTAGGAAATGAAATAAGTTTATCAGAGTCGTAGAAGTGATGAACTCGTGTAAGACCCACATTTATCCAAGCTTTAAAGGAGGAAGGTAAAGTCCAAGCTGGGTAGAAGGAGGAGTTGTTTAGAAAGGAGAGGAGAGGGTTTAGTGGAGATTGGAGACCAAAACGGAATTTAAGTCTATCCCATATTGAGATAACAGCCATAACAGATTTGATATAGAAAGTGGATCACATTCCACCGATTCTATAGTTACCCAAAGAGGGATTTCTTTAGTGGCATGGTATTTAATAATTTGTTCTAATTGAGAAGCATAATAGTATTTGGAGAAATTTGGAACACCCAAACCTTCACAGGTTCGGGGCATATGTAGGGTATTTTGTGATAATCATGGTTTAAGTTTACCCTAAATAAATTGGGCTGATTTGCGTTGTAGTTATCGGAAAAAATAAGCCGGAACATTTATAGGAAGTACACGGAACAGGTATAGGATTTTAGGCAATATGGACATTTTTACTACTGTGAATCTACCCATCCATGCTAACGGTAAAGAAGACCATTTTCTCAGTAAGGTTGATAATTGAGTTAGCATGGGAGGATAATTTGCAGAGTATAGGTCAGCTGGGTTAGCCGTTAGTGAGATCCCTAAATATGGTATATGTGTTGTTGACCATGTAAATGGAAGGGAGTCTTGTAACTGTTTCTGTAAATCAGGTAATAACAATATATTTAGGGCTTTTGATTTTTGCTGATTTATCTTAAGACCAGATATTTTACTGAATTTTGTAAGAATTTCAATGAGGTTTGGAGCTGTTAGTAGGGGCGAAGTAATAAATACTAAGACGTCATCGGCAAATAAACATAACTTATGTTGGTGACCACCTAATTCAAGTCCTTTTATATTTATATTGGATCTAATAAGTTGAGCTAGGGGCTCAATAGCCAAGGAGAATAGAAGAGGGAATAATGGACATCCCTGCCTGGTTCCTCTTTCAATATTAAAGGGGTCTGAGCGATAACCTGAATAGGTTATATACGCTTTTGGATTATGATAAAGAGAGGAAATCCATCCCTGGAACCCCTCACCAAATCCCCATTTATGACGAATGGCTTTAAGATAAGACCATGTCAGAGTGTCAAACGCCTATTGTATATCGATAGAGAGGAAACAGGCAGGGATTTTGCGAGACCTGGCTATATGAGCCAGTAGGGTAGCACGACGTATGTTATCACCTGCTTGTCTGAAAGGTATGAAACCCGTTTGGTCTTTATGAATTAATGTGCAAATAATTGGATTAAGTCTATTAGATCGAATCTTTGCTAATATTTTTATGTCTACAGTATATTAAGGATTGAGATTGGTCTGTAATTGGACCATGACGTGTCATCTGCATGCGGTTTTGGAATCATGGATATTGAAGCTAGTAGGGATTCCATGTTAAAGGAACATCCTTCTAATAGAGAATTAAATGTGTTTGTCATAAATGGGGCTAGTAGTGTAGTAAGTGTTTATAAAATGTGGCTGAGTATCCATTAGGGCCTGGGCGTTTATGTAATTTTAGGGATTTTATTGCTGATATGACTTCCATATTAGTGATCTGCTTATCTAAAGTTTCTTGTTGGGTAACAGAAAGGGTTGGGAGAAGAATAGAAGATAACAGTGCGTCTAAGTTTGTCGAGTCGAATGTTTGTGTATTTTGGTATAAATCTTTGAGTTTCCTACAGAACTCATTGATAATTTTCTGTGGATTACTAGAAAAATAATTTTTGGTGATTTGTAGCCGAATTGGTTTCGGAATGTGGTCTGCTCTGCATAGAGTTAATGCTAAGAATGTGGTTGGCTTATTAGCTTTCATATATATTGTATGTTTAGTTTTGCGAAGAATCTGTATAGCTGAGTCTGTTAAAAAAAGATCCAGCTCCAACTTTGCTTTATCATAGTTTAGCTTTGTAGTTTGAGAGGGCAAATTTTGGAACATTTCAGTGGCTTTATAATAAGCTTTCTCTAATTTGTTTTGCATTTGCTGTTTCAATTTACATCGGTAAGACGACTGGCTGATACAGACCACTCTAATGGAAGGTTTAAGAGCTTCCCATAGATTCAGTGGATTAGTATCTTTTGGTAAATTATCATTTATAGTCCAGGATCTATGGCTAGGCCTCAGGATTAAGGATGAGAAGGACGTCATGACCGCATTGTGGTCTGACCATGCGCATGGGATGATTAAGGAATTATGTATTTGTGGTAACGTGCCAATGTGGCCAAATTGGTGGTTTATACAAGAAAACGTTTTGTGGGGATGGGAATAGTAAGTGTATTGTTTTCTTCTAGAGTTTTGTTCACGCCAAGAGTCAATAAGAGAATGTTGTTCAAGGTGTTGTCTGAAATTAAGGCGTTGAGGTTGTAGTGGTGTAGGGGATTTGTCTAAAATTGGGTATAAAACTTGATTTGAGTCTCCACACATCATGAGGGTACCTTTTTTATGAGATTCAACTACTGAGAACAAGTGTGAGAGGAAGGAAAGAGGATTTCTGTTGGGAGCATAGTAAAAAAACTATAGTTATTTCATTATCTAAGAGCCCTTGCACACTGGGGCGGTTTGCAGGCGCTATTGCGCTAATAATAGCACCTGCAAACCGCCCCGAAAGTGCCGCTGCTGGCATTCCAATGTGAAAGCCCCGAGGGCTTGCACACTGGAGCGATGCGCTGGCAGGACGGTAAAAAAAGTCCTGCCAGCAGCATCTTCGGAGCGGTGAAGGAGCGGTGTGTATACCGCTCCTTTACCGCTCCTGCCCATTGAAAACAATGGGACGGCGCGGCTATACCGCCGGCAATGCGCCTCTGCAGAGGCGCTTTGCCGTGGTATTTAACCCCTTCTCGGCCGCTAGCGGGGGGTAAAACCGCCCCGCTAGCGGCCGCATACCGGCCGCATACCGGCGGTAAAACGCCGCTAATAATAGCGGCGTTTTACCGCCGACGCCGCCCCCGCCCCAGTGTGCAAGGGCTCTAACAGGAGACCTGTAAGGATTATATAGCGACCCTCAGGATCTTTTTTTTCTCTATGTTGTGTTATGAAATGCAATCAGCACTCCTCTTTGTTTTGTAGTGGCCGAGGTCATATAGACTTGTGGGTATTGGCGACTTATAAATTTAGGGGAAGACTGTGTAGAGAAGTGTGTTTCCATGCAGACATATTACATGTGCAGAAAGTGAAGAAAAAGAATGAAAGGCTTTTGTTCGTTTTGGTGGGGAGTTGAGACCCTGGACATTAAGTGTTAGTACATTTAAAGACATTTTTGAATAAAGGTATTAGGGATTATAATAATTTCTTATTGTGATAATATCCAAGAAGGTTATACTCTAGAGGGGAGAGAAAAAAAAAACACAAAAAAAAAAAAGGGGGGGAGGGGGCAGGAAAGGATGGGTAAAAAGAATAAAAGGGTATTAAATAGGAGAAGTAGAATAAGTAAAATTCCTGTTTTAGAGCTGTAGATGAGAAGTTGTTTTTAAATAAAGAGGAAAATAGCTCCTACTTGGAGCTAGTATCCAAGGGGTGGTGAAATATCACCAACCGGTGGGTACAAATGGTCCAAAGAGAGTCCGGTCAGTAAGTCCGGCTACTCGAGGATCTATTGAGAGGCACAGTGGATGAGGGGAGATTTTACAATAGAGACACTAGTTCTGGTGACCCAAGGGACCCCAAGAGATTCCCTTAATTTTCAGGGATTTCCTCTCTCTTCCTATTTTGGCAATGGGACAGGAAGTGAAGGCAAACCTCCCTAATGGGACACAGATGGCAACATAAAAACTGACAGGGGTTTCAACCCTCTCTTGTTCTATCCATGAAAAAAAGTATGTTGCCTATAGTTCTATTTTAAGGCAAATAGATTGTGCAATTTGCAAGTTGTTCCTGAGCTTAGTACATGAGGTAAAGCTTCACTTTACAAAATAATTGCTTGCACATGATTGGATGATGAACGTCAGCAGAGCTCCCACTCATTTACTAAGCTCTGGAGCAACTTCACTTGAAAAAGTGGAGTCTATTTGCCTTTAGTAAATCAACTTGAGTGTGTATATCTAAATAAGTCCCCATCCCCAGGTCTGACAGCAGTTATACATGGCTTCAATTTCTGCCTAGTCCTGCTGAAGCAGATTAAATTTGAGCCGTGATGAGCACTGTAAGCACCACCCTGCTTGATAAAATTCAATTAAAACATGATTTTAGATGGGCGGAATGTAATTAGCTGAATAGGACTGTATCCTATCAAATGCAGTCACTCTTCAATTATTCAGGCAGCTGTGGATACTGCATTGATCTAAATACAATAGCCAGTAGTGCAGACTCCACCATCCAACCTGTACATATAAATATATTCTTCTACCTTTACTGATAACTGGGTTAAGTGAAGCAATTTTAATCTGGTGATAAATATCACAAAAAGTCCCCATGACAATGTCATTATCGGCATTTCTTTCAAAAGGATATCACCATCTTTTGCTGGGCACAATCCAGACCAGGGACATCATTTCCTTCCTGGACTGAGATAGTGGGTTTGATTCACTAAAGGCACACAGACTGTGCACTTTGTGCTTTGATGATCTTAAAGGGGAACGCCACGCCAAAAAAAAGGGCATGGGTTCCCCCTCCAAGAGCATACCAGGCCCTTTGGTATGGATTTTAAGGGGAACCCCACGCTGAAAAAACTGCCCGGGGGCCCCCAAAAATCTATACCAGACCCTTATCCAAGCACATAGCCCAGCAGGTCAGGAAAGGGGGTGGGGACAAGCAAACACCACCCCTCCTCAACCGTACCAGGCTGCATGCCTTCAACATGGGGGGTGGGTGCTTTGAGGCAGTGGGGCACCAAAGCACCTTATCCCCATGTTGATGAGGACAAGGGCCTCTTCCCGACAACCCTGGCCGTTGGTTGTCGATGTCTGCGGGCGGGGAGCTTATCGGAATCTTGACGCCCCCTTTAATAAGGGGACCCCCAGATCCCGACCCCCCAACCTATGTGAATGAGTATCAGGTACATTGTACCCCTACCCATTCACATAAAAAAAAGTGTCAAGAATTAGCCCCCGACAACCAACGGCCAGGGTTGTCAGGAAGAGGCCCCTGTCCTCATCAACATGGGGACACTGTGCTTTGGGGTGAGGGGGCACAGGGCCCCCCCGACTCAAAGCACACATCCCCCTGTGTTGAGGACAGGTGGCCTGATATGGTTCAGGAGGGGGGCACTCACTCGTCCCCACCCCCTTTCCTGCCAGGCTGTGTGCTCGGATAAGGGTCAGGTATGGATTTTGGGGAAAACCCCATGCACGTTTTTTAGCGTGGGGCTTCCCCTTAAAATCCATACCAGACTGGGCCTGGTATGCTCTTGGAGGGGGAACTCATGCCATTTTTCTTTTTAAATTTGGCATGGCATTCCCCCTAAAGATTCATACACGACAGTGCCTGGTGTTGTTAGGGATCAAAGTCAGATCCCTGCTTATTGAAGTCGGACACATGTCTGACTTCAGGTCGCAGAGCAAAGTCGGGTCCGCAGTCATACGACTGTCGGTGTGTGAAATGGGCCTGAAGCCAGACCCCCTGTGTCTGTATGCCTATTTTATTGACTTAGAAAGTAAAAGTCATTGATTAAACAAGAAAATCAGTAAACCATGATTTTCAAAATGTGAGATCAACAATAGCAGCATCTATTCTTCTAAAAGAAAGGTTTACTTCACTGTTTTTGAGGGTAGGGGATCCTTATAATAGAAATTATAATATCACAAATAATAATAATAAAATAATAATAATAATCATTGAAAAACCTAAACATAATGTGTTTTGCACTATGTAAGGTATATTTCAAATATTTTATTGTTATCCAAGAAATTGGAGTCATTGCAAGCATTGCTGAACACTGCAATCATCATCCAAATCCAATCAAGATGAATTTCAAAAACATCCATATTTGGAGGACTTCTTTCACCTGAATATCAAAACACACACAGCTGAGTAATCTTGACTTTTGTTTTCTTCAGTATTGCGTAGGTGTTTATAGGCTATAGATCATAGAAAGGAAATAATTACTGTAAGTTCACGAAACAGCATTATTTATTTACTTAAGGGCTCATTCACATGGGTGCAGAGGCTTATAGAGCATGAAGCGCCATTTGTTTATGCTTCCAGAGATGCATGGAGCTGCGTGCAGACAGTCTGTGCTAGTCAATAGAGATGCAACAGCTGTAAGGACTCACTCACACATCCATGATAGGCACCTAAGCAGGGACAGGTGCATGGACCAGATGAACTCTGTCAGAGTTCTGGGCCATTCAGCCATCCCTGTTTCCCTGTCAAACTCAGATGTGCGTGTGTGTCTGTACAGCCACTGCAACTCCAATTGTCTAACACAGGCTATCTGCGTGCAGTTCAACCCTGTTCCAGGAAACATAAACAAATGGCTCTTTATGCGGTACAGGCTTCTGTGCCTTTCAATGATTACCCCTAAAAAAACAGTCTAGTGCTTAACCAGTGTGAAACGCGTTAGCTTAGTTTCTGTTTCCCTCTGCTGTGTTATGCTAGGGAGAATTGTACAATACAGTGATTTCAGAAGTGCAGTCTATTGGACCCTTTTATTTTCTATGAAGGCACATCCACAAACTCCTGTTTCTGTTGCTTCACGATTTTCATGTGCATGTGCGCTGTGAGATTTTGTGGATGTACAAACACACTGCCAGGTCCTAACCACTTCTGGGGTGTGTGACTTGGTTTCCAAGAAGGCCGTGTCTGGCCAATCCTAAGGTCATCCATGCCTAGGCTAGTAATCAGGAAGTGGTGGGCCACACAACCATTACATTTATTTCCTTTTACGAAAGTTTGTTTATTAGGGATGTTTATTACTTTGGGTTCTGTATTCACATTCATGTTCAAATTTGCCACAGAGAATTATTTTTTAAACCAGCATGCACTGCATGGCCTTGAAACTATTGTCAGCAGACTTAGAATCCATTGGAGTGTCATTGTATTGAAAGCTGCTGTAGGGAAAGCATAGGGAGGGCTTTTTGTCTTTAATTTTATTTTGTGGTTTATTTGATCTCAGTGATTGCTTTTGGCTCCTGTCCTATCCAGAACAACTTTTTGGGTGCTAAAAATGCTACATTTACTTGTTACTGACCATTTGTTTTTAAAGGTGCCTTTTGTTTGCAGCATGCAGTTGTATCAATTGAAAGAAAAATAAAACTAAGTGCAAAAACAATGTGCACCCAAACCACTACATTTTATACCACTCACACTATCCCCACAGTAAAATAAAAATTAGGCATATGCTAGTTGGCCTTATTTTACCTTAAAACTGCCTTGCAACTGGCCAATTTTATACTGCTGCATCCTCTGAAGTGTGTTAATTCTTGTAGTAGAGCCTTTGCCTGTACTCTTTGGGCTTAATTTACTAAAAAAAATAAAAATAGGTTGTTCTCTTACATTTTATATTTGCAAAATAAGGAAAAATATATTTTATATTTGCAAAATAAGGGAAAATTCTGTTGCAAAGTGAATAGTGAATTTGACTTTAGTACATCAACACTTTGTCTCTAGTGAATTTGGGCCTAGGCTTGCTTATTACAATTGTCTGGCTGCTCTCCAAATGTACACTGTTGTCAAACTAAAGGCAAATAGGCTGTTCACAAGAAAACTTGCCCCAGAGTACAAATGGTCCCAATGTTCGAGTCGAATGTAAGTTCAACTCGAACATCGAATGTTCATAGAACAAACGCACATATGGGGCGCTCACGGGAAGTTCGCCAGCTGCAGAGCGCCCCATATGCACTGCGAGATCGCAGTGCATTGCCAGCTGCTGAGAGGCCAAAGCACGCACCTGACCTGTATGTTTTGGCTAATCACAGCGCGATGTGCTGTGACAGCCATGATTGGCCAAAGGCAGGCAAGTCCACGCCCAACACTATATAAGGCTGCTGCTTACACAGGAGCCATATATAGTGAATGAATAGAGATTAGGCAGATAGTTATTGTAGTGTGCAGTCAGTCAGTGTAGTATATATAATACAGTTCAGAGTATATAGTGCAATTAGTGTCGTATATATAATACAGTTCAGAGTATATAGTGCAGTCCGTGTAGTATATATAATGCAGTTCAGAGTAAATAGTGCAGTCAGTGTAGTATATAAAATACAGTGGAGAGCATATAGTGCAGTCAGTGTATTATACTGTATATAATACAGTGCAGCGTATGTAGTGCCATCGGTATAGTATATATAATATATTGCAGTGTATATATGCAATCATTGTTGTATATATAATACAGTGGAGAATATATAGTGCTGTCAGTGTAGTGTATATAATACAGTGCAGAATATATAATACAGTGTATATAGATGTGGTTAAGGGGAACCGTATGATGAAATTAAGAAAAAAACATCATGGGGTCCCCCCAAAATCCATACCAGGCCCTTTGAGTCTGGTATAGATTTTAAGAGGAACTTCATGCCAAAATAAAAAAAAAAACAGCGTGGGGTCCCCCCAAAATCAACACCAGGCCCTTCGGGTCTGGCATGGATTTTAGGGGGAACTCCACGCTAAAATAAAAAAAAATGGCGTGGGGTCCCCCCAAAAACCATGCCAGACCCTTATCACAGCATGCACTCTGGCAGGCCAAGAAAGAGAGGGGACAAGCGAGCGCCCCCTCCCTGCTGAACCATACCAGGCTGCTTGCTCTCAACATGAGGAGGGTGCTTTGGGTTGCCCCCAAAGCACCTTTCCCCATGTTGATGGTGACAAGGGCCTCTTCTTGAAAACCCTGTCCGGTGGTTGTCGGGGTCTGCAGGTGGGAGGCTTATTGGAATCTGGAAGCTCTCTTTAACAAGGGGACCCCAGATCTTACCCCCCAATGTGAATGGGTGTCGGACGCAGAGCCCCCTTGCCCCAAAGCACCCACCCCCCATGTTGAGGGCATGTGGCCTGGTATGGCTCAGGAGGGGGGGGCGCTCGCTCATCCCCCCCTTTCCTGACCTGCCAGGCTGCATGCTCAGATAAGGGTCTGGTATGCATTTGGGCGGCCCCATGTCAAATTTTTTGGCGTGGAGTTCCCCTTAAAAACCATACCAGACCCGAAAAGCCTTGGGGTTTGGGGGTGTTCGGCCCACCCCTACCCCAGAGCTTAGTAAATGTGGTGAAATCTTTCTTTGAAAAGAATACTTAATCTTGTGCAATGAAAATAAAGAAAATGTTGTTGCTTGCACATGACTGAATGCTGGAAATCAGCAAAGCTGCACCTATTTCAATAGGCTCTGAGGAAGTAAACCTTCTCTTGCAAAGTAAACAGTCTATTTTAGGCATGAGCCAGATGTTCAAGTCAAACATAAGTTTGACTCAAACATCGGGTGTTAGCCGAATTTAGAACTTTATGTGGCATTCCTGGGAAATTCGAGCGCCCACAGAATGCCCTATAATGAACTGCGAGATCGTCAATGCACTGTGAGATGGCAGTGCGTTGACGGCTGCTGATTGGCCAAAGCATGCGCCTGACCTGCATGCTTTGACCAATCACAGTGCGCTCTGCTGTGAGAGCCATGATTGGCCAAAGGCAGGGTGCCTTTGGCCAATCATGGCTCAGGGAGCTAAGTCCATGCCCCACACTATGTAAGGCTGCTTACACGGCGACCATACATAGTGTAATGAATGAGAACAGCAAAATTACATTTCTAAAGGAAAAAATGTCATTTAAAACTGCTCACGGCTGTAATGTATTGCCAGATCCCAGCAATATACATAAAAATCATTGAAAAAAAATGGCGTGGGTTCCCCCCCTCAGAATCCATTACCAGGCCCTTTGGGTCTGGTATGGATATTAAGATGAACCCTGCGCCAATTTTTTTAAAAAAAATGGCATAGGGGTCCCCCTCAAAATCCATACCAGACCCTTCAAAGACAATAAAGGAAACAAAAAAAGCAGGGTGAACATGGAATTCTCATCTGGGACATTAAGTTGTTAAGGAGAGAAGTAATGTCAAAATCACTTGTTTAGGATCATAGGTGGCCTCGAATGAGACTGGGATGTCAACAGAAGCATTGGTTACGGGGTGAGGCACGGTTGGTGTTGTCACAGCCGGATGATTGTTGTCGGCGTGAGTCCAGCGCTGGTGAGGGTGAGGAGGAGAGGCCCCAATTTAGCAGTCTTTTAATGCCTTCTTTAGGGGTGAAGATGGTGGCTGATTGATTTTGGAATGTCACCATCAATGTAGTGGGGAAACCCCACTTGTAGGTGATGTTGCAATCCCGGAGGACTGCAGTGACTGGAGCAAATTCTCTGTTTTTGTGCAGTGCCAGTTGAGATATCTGTGTAAAGCGATATTGAGGAGTAAGGATCTGGCAGAGGAGCACTAGTGCGGGCTGCTGACATTACTTTTTCTTTAACTTGGAAGAAATGAATACGTGCCAGCACATCTCGTGGGACAGTTTCTGGTAGGTAATTTGGATTTGCGATCCTGTGAGCGCAATCTATAGCAAGATCAGCTTGTGATAGTTGGGGAATAAGCTTAAGAAAGAGTTGATGAATGTAGCGGATGAGGTCTGGAGGTTTGATTGTCTCAGGGATGCCTCTGAACTTTATATTATTCCTCCTGGAGCGGTCCTCGAGGTCAGTCACTTTAGCTTGTAAAAATTGAATTTCTTGTGAGTGCTGGTGGTATGCCTCAGATGCTTCATGGTGGGCAATGATATGTTCTGTAACTTGTCTCTCAAGCATACCTGTATGCTATCTGATCCACTCTGGAGTGGAGGGAGGATAAGGATAAGAGGAGCTCATTGCGTAAGTCCTTTTGCAGGGACATTAGCATCAGTTTCAGGGTGTATTCTGAGGCAGGCTGGTCGCTGGCAGGTAGAGCAGCCAGGGATTCCTGTGTACTTTCACTTTCCTCAAGTTCATGCTCGTGCTGTCTTTTGTACAGCGGTGTTTTGGAGGGAGAGAGTGCTGGGGACTGTGCTGCCTGCTTACCTCTATCAGCAGGTGAGTTTTGATAAGGCGAGAAGTCAGGATTGGTGCTGTCAATGTCTTCCAGAATGCATGCTGGACCTTGTGGTGAGTCTGTTGTTGGCACGGGAGGAGGGGGAGGCACTGCATGCCTTTGCCTGTGACTGTGCCTCGCTGTGTTTAGAAGTCCGTGAGGCGACGAGATTTGTATGTGTAGCAGTATTTCTTCTTTGACATACGGCTGTGATCCTCTAAGTTCAAGCTCCTCTCCAGTGTAGGAGAGAAGGGAGAAAGTCTGCTATTGCAGGCGGAGGGTTGCTTATTGTCCCAGGGCTGAGCGGAGCTTATGGGTTAAGTGGTCATCTTGCTCCGTGGCCAGCCACGCTCCCGATAGATCACTTTAATTCCAGCCACCAACTAGTCACCCCTATGTGCAATACGCGCTCACCTCCATGTTGTGACCAAAAGTTCACAATCGCAGTAGGTTAAAGACTAAGGTCAATCCATAGAAATGCTCCTTTGGTCCTCCTCTGTCTCTGGTGGATTAGGTTACCTTACACACCACATCTGCTAAGAACATTGCCAAAGAGCTGTTCATGGTGTTCAGCTGCATTGGGATCCCTAAAGAGGTCCTTACAGACCAGGGCACCCCATTTATGTCACAAATAACTAGGGAGTTGTGCAAGTTATTTAAGGTGATGCAGTTGTGAACCTCTGTGTACCACCCTCAAACTCATGGCTTGGTGGAACGTTTCAATAAAACATTAAAGAGTATGTTAAAAAAGGTTGTTGACAGGGATGGGAAAACCTTGGGGTACACCACTGATAACCTTAGACCATTCAGAGAATCAATAACCACTACTCTCTGAATTCTGTCTTTTAGCCAGTTTTCTATCCATTTACAAACTGATATTTCCAAGCCTGTAGACTTTACCTTACACATTAGCCGTGAGTGGGGAACTGTGTCAAATGCTTTTGCAAAATCTATATATAAGTATACCACGTTCACAGCCACCCCTATGTGCAAGGTTTTACTTACCTCTTCATAAAAAGAAATAAGATTTGTTTGACAACTTCTGTCTTTCATGAACCCAAGCTGTATGTTGCCTAAAATATTTTTTTCCAGCAAAAACTCATCTATGTGGTCTTTTATTAAACTCTCTAGTATCTCCAGTATATATATCACAAATAAACACTGCACTGTTTGTCACTACCTCACTGGATTTGGTATCTGTGCCTTACCCCAGTCGAAAGCTTATGTAGACGAAACGCGTTGGGTTTTGATATGCCTGTTATGCCACAACTTATGTAAGCACTTTTTAATATTTGTTTACATTTGGTTCCTTATTGGTTTAAGGAGCCTAGAATGTTTTTATCTGTAATTTTTTAAATAAAAGTACTTTTTTGAGCAATCTCACACTATGTTGAGATATTTTTTTCATTGAGGGCTACATCCTTTCCTTGTCGTTCGTGGGGACCTGATTTACCCACCATTACACCACTTGTTATTGCTGAGATCCCAATGCAGGAAGACTCTGATGAGATGACCGGTGAGTGACCTGGCCACCCCAATATCAATTTCGGCTGTGGAATTTGATTGGTTCCCCCTGGGACAACCATCTTGGCCTTCCGCCTACAAGCTCGTTTGACTCTCAGCCGTACGGCTAGTGAGTCCATCTGCTCCGGTAAGAGTGTTTCATTTGCTTGCACACGCTTCGGGCACTTGACTAGTACATCACCTCTGAGTTTGTTCCAGCTGTCGATGTCTGATACACGCTGCTGAAGGCTCCGTATGCCAGTCTGTATTCTCCGTTGTAGGCTCCATAAGCCAAATCCTCAAATGATCATATATGCTCATTTCACGAACATTTTGTGACTTTTATACATATCTGCTTTGGTTGCAGTCAGGGGCGTTGCTAGGTCTGAAAAAGATCTGGGGCTATAGCCCATAGCAGCGGTCACCAACCGGGGGGGGGGGGGTGCACGCTGGTGGTAAGCAATTTTTTGCGGGCAAAAGAAGGCTGGTGTTGGCGTTTCAATCTTCATGGCACCATGGTTGATATGGTGTCAGGGTGATCAAAGCGCATTGTTTCTATTGTTATATTGTAATATATAATGAAGTGGTTCAACTCACCATAATGCAGAATCAGTGGGAGCCCTGGGCGTGTCACTTGCCACATCATCTGCCACCATTTGCAGATTGTCACTTGCCACCCATTGCAGATTGTCAATTGCCACCATTTGCAGATTGTCACTTGCCACGTCACCTGCCACCATTAGCAGATTGTCACTTGCCACGTCACCTGCCACCATTAGCAGATTGTCACTTGCCACCATTAGCAGATTGTCACTTGCCACCATTTGCAGATTGTCACTTGCTATGCCAGCCAGTGCCACTAAATGTGCATTCTCGCTGCATTGGTGGCAGGCTGGCAGCACTGGCCCATTTAGTGAGGGCAGGAGAGCGGAGATGCAGGGCGGGCAGTGAGAGATGATGTAATCTCTCTGCTCCCCACCACACCTCCGACATTGAAGAGGCCCATTTAGTGAGGGCAGAAGAGCGTTGATGTGTGGCAGGCAGTGAGAGATGACATCATCTCTCTGCTCCCCACCGCACATCGCTCCCACATTGAAGTCCCGGCTGTGAAAGCGGAAGATTGGTGACGAGTGGGCGGAGAGAGATGATGTCATCTCTGCTTGTCCACCTGCTCGTCTCCAGGGCTGGACTGAGACAAAAATTTGGCCCTGGACTTCATCCAGACTGGCCAACTTTGACAGGTCTCACCCATGCCGGATCTCCCCCTTGCTCCTGTGGTCCCCCTGTGCTTCTCTGGTCCCCCGCATGCTGCTCTGGTCCCCAGCACTGCGCTGGTCCCCCTGTGCTCCTCTGGTCCCCCACGTGCTGTGCTGGTCCCCCTGTGCTCCTCTGGTCCCCCGCGTGCTGTGCTGGTCCCCCTGTGCTCTTCTGGTCCCCCGCATGCTGTGCTGGTCCCCCTGTGCTCCTCTGGTCCCCCGCGTGCTGCGCTGGTCCCCCGCGTGCTGCGCTGGTCCCCCTGTGCTCCTCTGGTCCCCTGTGTGCTGCGTTGGTCCCCCTGTGCTCCTCTGGTCCCCCACGTGCTGTGTTGATTCCCCTGTGCTCCTCTGGTCCCCCGCGTGCTGCGTTCGTCCCCCTGTGCTCCTCTGGTCCCCCGCGTGCTCCTCTGGTCCCCCGCGTGCTGCGCTGGTCCCCCTGTGCTCCTCTGGTCCCCCTGTGCTGCTCTGGTCCTCCGCGTGCTGGTCCCCCTGTGCTCCTCTGGTCCCCTGCATGCTGCGCTGGTCCCCCGCGTGCTGCGCTGGTCTGCCTGTGCTCCTCTGGTCTGCCTGTGCTCCTCTGGTCCGCCTGTGCTCCTCTGGTCCGCCTGTGCTCCTCTGGTCCCCCGCGTGCTGCGCTGGTCCCCCGCATGCTGCGCTGGTCCGCCTGTGCTCCTCTGGTCCGCCTGTGCTCCTCTGGTCCGCCTGTGCTCCTCTGGTCCGCCTGTGCTGCGCTGGTCCCCCGCGTGCTGTGCTGGTCCGCCTGTGCTCCTCTGGTCCCCCGCGTGCTGCGCTGGTCCGTCTGTGCTCCTCTGGTTCACCTGTGCTCCTCTGGTCCGCCTGTGCTCCTCTGGTCCCCCGCGTGCTGCGCTGGTCCGCCTGTGCTCCTCTGGTTCGCCTGTGCTCCTCTGGTCCGCCGCGTGCTGTGTGCTGCACTGGTCCCCTGCATGCTCTGCTGATCCCCCGAATGCTGTTTTGGTCCCACATGTGCTCTGCTGGTCCCCCCCCCCTGCTTTGGTCCCCTTTATTATTATTATTAATCTTTATTATGCATACTTGACACCCAGACGATTATTCTGGTTTGTCCTGCTTAATAATGAACACCACTTTCTGGCCCCACATTTTGTTATTTTATTTGATTCACAATTGGTCTGATTGTTATGTTGGCTGCTCCCGATACCTTAGTTGGCGCAGTATTTTTTCATATACCCATCTGTGCCTGAAAGACTGCTCATCCCAGGGAGCTTTGTACCTGCTACCTTTTCCCCAGATTACATATGGTGGAGGCTGCGACCAGCAGTAGTAATTTACTACTTAAATGGCCAGTACCTAAAGTGGCTAAACATGGAGGAAATCCTCAATCAAATGGTGTTTTCCAACCCTGCACAGCAGCAAACTAATGCTATTATACAGGAGCAATCGCAGAAGCTATTTGAACAGCTAGCCACTGAGGCAAAAGCGGATAGGAAAACCCTGACTAAGGTTGTGGAGATGCTAGCACAGTGGTCACCTGCTAAAATTAATGATGTTGGAGACAAGCCCTCAGTCATCCATGTGGGTCGATTTCTTTCCAAGATAACTGCAGATGATGATCCAGAGGCCTTTCTGCTAACTTTTGAACGCACCGCTGAGAAGGAAGGTTGACCTAAAACCCAGTGGCCAGGACTGGTCACCCTCTTGCTGTTTGGAGAATCGCAGAAGGCCTACTATGATCTGGAGTCGGCAGAAGCAGCAGATTATGAAAAGGTCAAGCAGGAAATTTTGGTGGGACTCTGTGTCACCTTGGCAGTTCGAGCACAGCGGGTCCACAGCTGCCTCTTCCAAGAAGAGAGGCCCATCCAAGATCGCAGATGTTTGACCTAATTTACCTGGTGCGAATGCTCCACTATTTGTGGCCCTGCCGGAGTCCCTGTCTGGGCCACAAAGAGTGGAGCGTGTGGTCATGGACCGATTCCTGAGGTCACTACCAGTTCCCCTGCAGAAGTGGGTGAGTCAAGGAGACTCCAAGTCGGCAAACAACCTAGTGGAGCTTGTGGAGAAATACTTTGCTGCAGAGAGCCTGGTCACCACCCCTACAGCCGCATGGACTTTCCACCCAAAGCCACGGTCTCCCCAGGCAACCTGTAAGACTGTTCCAGGGGAAGTGGGTGGTAAGCATGGCAAGTAGATGGGGGGGGATTTTTGGTGCCTGAAGTTTGGCATCCCAAACAAGGGAAGCCACTGCCCATCAGCAAATCAAACTGGGGCAACATCAGGTGTTTCTGTTGCCAGGAACTGGGGCATGTTGTAGCAAACTGTCCATTGACTGATGAACCTATGCAGTGTGATGTATCTTATAGAAGGCAGTCTATGTTTGCTGCTGTTTCATGAGCTGCAGCGCCAAGTGTAGGAAAACACATGTTCCAAATGACTGTGAATGATAAGCCTATTATAGCATTGCTGGACTCTGGAAGTCTAGTGACTTTGGTTAAAGCTGAGATGGTTGAAACTGTGAATTTTCATGCTAAAAACGTTGCTATGATCTGCGCACATGGGGATACCGGGGAGTATCCTATAGCCACTGTTAACTTTAAAACTGACTTAGGTACGGTGACCCATCCGCTCGGACTTGTGCCCCACTTGGTACACGATGCCATCATTGGTAGGGATTTCCCTAAGTTTTGGAAACTGTGGGATCGTCCCGACCCGGTCGCAGTAACTGACTCAGTGGCAGAGCCAGAACTCCTGGCCAGCATCGACAATGTGGGTTTAGGGGACTCCTCTCAGGGTTCTCCGGGTTTTCCTTTCTCGGTTATGGCGGGGGAACTGGAGGAGCCTGAGGAAGTCCCCACAACCAGTGTGTCAGGGCTGGCTCAGCCCTTCCTTCTCTGAGCTTGCCGCTCAGCTGTCAGCTAATTGCCAGCTCTCATCTCTCTCCACAGTTAACCAGCTGTTGTGGATCTGCTCGTCAGTCCCACCTACTTAAAGATCTCCAGCTCATTTCATTCCTGCCTTCGCCTTGGTCACATCACAAGAAACCATCATTCCTGCATTCCTGTTTAAATACTGGCTTTGCTGACATCCCTTCTGGCTCCTTATCCTGCTTGCTGTTCCTCTACTTGGATCCCTGACTTCTGGCCTGGCTGATTACCCGATCTGGTTACTAAAATCTAGCTTGGCTGATTACCCGATCTGGTTACTAAACTCTGGCTTGGCTGACTATCCGATCCGGTTACTGGACTCTGGCTATGCTTTGACTACGCTTACTCTATTTACCTTTTTATTTTTATTAATAAACAAGTGTGATTTTACTGTATATCTGTCTCAGTCTGGTTCATGGTTTCTGACACAGTGAAGGTGGACAGCCGTCTGCTGACTCTGAGGCTACATTGGAGTTTGCTGACCTTAATGTGCTCTAGGAAAACTTTGGTACCGAGCAGAGAAAAGACCCTACCCTTGCCAGGGCCTGGGAAAATGTTGTAGTGATCAATGATGTACCTGTCAAACCAGGGGACAGGCCCTGTTTTCCTTATTTCAATATCATTGAGGATTTACTGTATTGTGTATGTAAAAAGAATGATGAAATTGTTGAACAGTATCTGTATGGCTAAGCCATACAGATGGGTGGTGTTGGAACTAGCCCATGGGCACTTGATAGGAGGTCATTTAGGGGTTGAGAAAACCATGGAAAGGGTGTTGCTCAGGTTTTACTGGCCCGAAATACAGAAAGATATTGAAAATTGTTGTCAATCCTGTCCTGTGTGTCAAATGCCAGCTCCACTACCCCACTACCCCACTTCTGAAGTCCTTTAGTGGTTTTACCCATTATTGAAGTGCCCTTTGGGAGGATCCCTATGGACCTGGTAGGCCCACTCTCTCAGTCTGCCCGGGGTCATCACATATTTTTCTAATCATGGATTGTGCTACCCGTTACCCCAAGGCAGTTCCTTTATGCACTGCATCTGCTAAGAATATTGCCAAAGAGCTGTTCATGGTGTTCAGTCATGTTGGGATCCCTAAGGAAGTCCTTACAGACCAGGGCATTTATGTCACGAGTAACTAGGGAGTTGTGCAAGTTATTTAAGGTGATATAGTTGCAAACCTCTGTGTACCACCCTCAAACTGATGGCTTGGTGGAACGCTTCAATAAAACATTAAAGAGCATGTTAAAAAAGGTTGTTGACAAGGATGGGAAAAACTGGGACTTCCTGATTCCATACTTTGTTTGCCATCAGGGAGGTTTCCCAGTCCTTTATGGGTAATCTCCATTTGAGTTGCTTTATGGGAGACACCCTCGGGGACTCTTAGACATAGCCAAGGAAACCTGGGAGGGGGAGCAGACACCCCACAAAAGTGTCATTGAGCATTTCGCTCAAATGCAGGTCAGGATTGCAGCAACCATGCCGGTGGTAAAAGAACACTTATTACAGGCCCAAGCAGCCCAACAGAGAATATACAACAGGGGGGTCCAACTCCATGTTTTCTCACATGGTAACAGGGTCCTGGTGTTAGTTGCCACCGTTGAGAGCAATTTCCTGGCTAAGTGTCAGGGTCCCTTTGAAGTAATTGAAAGAGTTGGGGAGGTCAATTACAAAGTATATCAACTAGGTAAAAGGAAGCCTGAACAGATTTACCTTATAAACCTGTTAAAGCCCTGGAAGGACAGACTGACATTAACTGTAAGGTCCCTCCCTGTAATGCCTAAGGGTACTGAGTCCCTTCTGATCCCTGAGGTCATGATTCCAGATACCCTGTTGTATTTCCAAAAACAGGAAGCTAGAGAGTTCCTGATAAGGAATAGAGAGACATTTTCAGAGTTACCTGGCACGACTTCAGCAGTTCAGCATGATATGTTACTGAACCTGGGGTCCGTGTCAAGTTCAAACCGTACCGAATTCCTAAAGCTAGAAGAAAAGACTTCAGTGATTATGTTAAAAGGATGTTGGAGCTAGATGTCATTGAGGAATCCAGTAGTGACTGGTCTAGCCCCATCGTGTTAGTCCCAAACCGGATGGCACTTGGAGGTACTGTAATGATTTCAGAAAGCTTAATGCAGTGTTAATGTTTGACATGTACCCAATGCCCAGGGTAGACAAACTTATAAACCGACTTGGCAAGGCCCTCTATCTGACCACTTTGGACTTGAGAAAAGGTTATTGGCAAATACCCCTGACTGGTAGCGCCAAAGAGAAGACTGCATTTGTGACTCCGGAGGGTTCCTTTCAATATAAAAAATTTCCTTTTGGGTTGCAAAATGCTCCTGTGACATTTCAGAGGACCATGGACAGGACCCTAAGACCCCACTGACGATATGCAGCAGCCTATCTGGAAGATATAGTGGTAAATAGGGATGGGCCGAACACCCCCCAGTTCAGTTCGCACCAGAACATACCGAACAGGCAAAAAATTTGGCAGAACACACGAACACCGTTAAAGTCTATGGGACACGAACATAAATAATCAAAAATGCTCATTCTAAAGGCTTATATTCAAGTTATTGTCATAAAAAGTGTTTGGGGACCCAGGTCCTGCCCCAGGGGACATGTATCAATGCAAAAAAAGTTTTAAAAACGGCCATTTTTTCAGGAGCAGTGATTTTAATAATGTTTAAAGTGATACAATAAAAGTGAAATATTCCTTTAAATTTCGTACCTGGGGGGTGTCTATAGTATGCCTGTAAAGTGGCGCATTTTTCCCATGTTTAGAACAGTCCCTGCACAAAATGACATTTCTAAAGGGAAAAAAGTATATTAAAAGTAGACTGGATATTAAGTGCGGTGCTGCGCTAATCCAAAAATACTTTAAAAATCGTGCTGTGAAACTCTCAATCTGAGTGAGTATAGGGCTAGCCTTGTGAAGGCGTGGGATACACTAAAAGTGAACTTGCTGATATGCAAAGAAAAACAAAGTGCAGAGTGCAGTGGGGTATGTATACTCTCTAAAGTTATATATCAGTATATCTTAATCGACTAGTGCATATAAACTTAAAAAATGAATACATCCAGTATAACAATAATAAAAATACAAAACATTCAGTGTAAACCAGTATTGTGCTGTGCATCCGAGCATACCTCAAGACATACTAAATAATCTAAAGTGTCCAGGGCAAACGGAGCCAGTGATGAGTCTCTAAATTTAACTCATATAAATATAAGGTAACACGGAGCGATACAAAAAATCCAAAAAGTGACATGTGCAATAAAATCAGTGTCTTCAATAGCAAATCAGTCCATATAGTGCCAATCGGTGAAATAATGCATACAACAAGATTTCTCCATAGACCAATCAATCAGATAGGTGGAAACCGTGAAGTGTATAGACCAGAAAGGGATAGTAGATCCTCTTCATGCACCAATCCTACACTGATAAGCAGTGGCCCCTTACCTCATTATACTGAGGTCACAGCATAAATCAAAACCGCTGATATCAGCTCCTTTATATGTGGGTCCTGGATCCTGGACTAGATCTCCATATGTCTCAGACCCTCAGGGGGCGAGGCGGCCATAGATAAAGAAAAGGGTATGCCACATAGTGTAGTAGTTTGAACCAAAGTCAATTTATTAAAAATAAGCGGTACTCACATAGCACACAACAAAGATCGCAAAACTCCAACGAGCGGCAAGCTTGTACGCATCTGTCAGTGGAAAGTGCCTGTCCCGTCCCTACGCGTGACGTCATACACTTTGTGACTTTTTTTTTTTAATGTCGCAGGTTCCCCTTAATATCCATACCAGAGCTGAAGGGCCTGGTATGGAATTTGGGGGGGACCCCCACGCAATTTTTTTTTCTAAATTTTGGTTTGGGGTTCCCCTTAATATTCATACCAGACCCAAAGGGCCTGGTAATGGACTGGGGGGATCACATGCCATTTTTTTCAATGACTTTTATCTGTATTGCCAATAGGAATGAGCCAAACACCCCCTGGTTTGGTTCGCACCAGAACCTGCGAACGGACTGAAAATTCTCACGAACGTTAGAACCCCATTGACGTCTATGGGACTTGAACGTTCAAAATCAAAAGTGCTAATTTTAAAGGCTAATTTGCATGGTATTGTCCTAAAAAGGGTTTGGGGACCCGGGTCCTGCCCCAGGGGACATGTATCAATGCAAAAAAAGTTTTAAAAAAGGCTGTTTTTTCGGGAGCAGTGATTTTAATGATGCTTAAAGTAAAAAAAGTGAAATATTCCTTTAAATATCGTACCTGGGGGTGTCTATAGTATGCCTGTAAAGTGGCGCGTGTTTCCCGTGCTTAGAACAGTCCCTGCACAAAATGACATTTTTAAAGGAATAAAAGTCATTTAAAACTGCTTGCGGCTTTAATGTAATGTCGGGTCCTGGCAATATGGATGAAAATCAGTGAGACAAACGCCATGGGTAAGGGGAACCCCGCACCCAAATTAAAAAAAGGAAAGGTGTGGGGCCACCAAGCCCTATATACTCTGAACAGCAGTATACAGGCGGTGCAAACAAGACAGGGACTGTAGGTTTGTTGTTAAGTAGAATCTGTTTGTAATTTTGAACTGGTACATTTTTAACATGTTTAGCTCCAGCAAAAAAATCTATTTTAAGCTTTTTGGAAAATATAGGGAAGGGTTATCACCCCTGTGACACTTGTTTTGCTGTCTGTGCTCCTATTAAGAAGATTTCACCTCACTTTTTGTCCCAATGACAAATGTTTTTTGAACATTTGGGGTTTTTAGTGAAACAAGGATTGGTGATAAAGCATCAGTGGAAAGGAGAAACGTTTTTTCCATATTAACTCTTATGCCGCGTACACACGGTCGGACTTTTCACCTACAAAAGTCCGACAGCCTGTCCGACATACTTCCGGCGTACCTTCGGCGGACTTGCGGCAGACTTTCTTACGAACGGACTTGCCCACACACGACCACACAAAAGTACGACAGCTTAGTACGCGGTGACGTACACCAAGTCCGATGAGACTATAAAACGGAAGTTCAATAGCCCGTACGACACCCTTTGGGCTCCTTCTGCTAATCTCGTGTTTATCTCGTGTTAGTAGAAGTTTGGTGAGAGACGATTCGCGCTTGTGAGACTCGTATTTTTCAGTTCGTTTTAACTGTTGTTCAGTCTGTGCTTGTGAGGTTTGTATCTGCTTTTCAGTGCGTTTGGTCAGTTGGCATTGAGAAATCTTTGTTTTATTGGCCGCTCGTTCCTGATTTTCAGGTCGTTCTTCACAGGCCTTGCTGTTCTTCAGTGCGTTCTGTTTAGTGCGTTCTGACCAGCCGACCGTTTTGAAGCCATGTTACCTGTACGTACTCGTCGTAGAGCTCGTGCATTGTATGTGCTTGGTGCTGTAGTTTATTCTTCAGCCCAAGACCAGTCCATGAACAGGGCGAGGAGGAGTTCATGGACCAAGAATTGGTTGCTTCAGCGTGACCAGTTCTGTCACATGCCTTTGCTCCGTGAGATCCGTGAGAATAATCCTGAGGATTTCAGGAACTTTCTCCGGATGACGGACCCCGTTTTTGACCGTTTGGTGGCTTTGCTGACCCCCTATATCAGCAGGCAGGATACCTGCATGAGGCAAGCCATCACTCCGGAGCAGAGGCTGGTCGCTACCTTGCGGTATTTGGCCACAGGGAGAAGCCTGCAGGACCTTAAGTTCTCGACAGGCATCTCCCCCCAGGCTCTGGGGATCATTATCCCAGAGACCTGTTCTGCCATCATACAGGTCCTGCAGAAGGACTATATTAAGGTAAGATATTTTTCTTTTATTAGCATCACATGTTCTTTTATGTAATCTTTGATAATGTAATGTATTTCTTGCTTCAAACACTACTTACCATCATTGCAATATAGTGTGAATGTCCCCTTTTTATCCTCACACATGCTGGAATTTTTTCCTGTTATTTTTTGTCATGCATGTATATTTTCCTTCAATAACCTTCCCAGCATGAAGTGATGGGAACATATCCACCTAGTCTACTCATTTTGAATGTATTTTGTTGGAGTGTATTTAGTGTGCTTATAATTAGCAATTAGCTAGATTTCACAACCCCCCCCCACCTGAACTCACTCCAAATAGTGTGCTGCTAATTAGCAATTAGCTAGATTTCACAACCCCCCCCCCACCTGAACTCACTCCAAATAGTGTGCTGCTAATTAGCAATTAGCTAGATTTCACAACCCCCCCCACCTGAACTCACTCCAAATAGTGTGCTGCTAATTAGCAATTAGCTAGATTTCACAACCCCCCCCCCCACCTGAACTCACTCCAAATAGTGTGCTGCTAATTAGCAATTAGCTAGATTTCACAACCCCCCCCCACCTGAACTCACTCCAAATAGTGTGCTGCTAATTAGCAATTAGCTAGATTTCACAACCCCCCCCCCACCTGAACTCACTCCAAATAGTGTGCTGCTAATTAGCAATTAGCTAGATTTCACAACCCCCCCCCCCACCTGAACTCACTCCAAATAGTGTGCTGCTAATTAGCAATTAGCTAGATTTCACAACCCCCCCCCCACCTGAACTCACTCCAAATAGTGTGCTGCTAATTAGCAATTAGCTAGATTTCACAACCCCCCCACCCCACCCTCGTTAAAATTTGCTTGAATGTTCTGTGGTGTTGATTTGTCTAAAGCAAATCTATGTTGCACTTTGCAAAATGCATGTGCACTCTACAAGTGCATTTGTTCCAGTGCTTTAGTAAATGAGCAGAAGCTCTGCTGATTTCCATCATCAAATCATATGCAAGCCTCAAAGTGTTTTCATTAATTGCCCTTGCCTGTGATTGTGTACTCCTTGCAACATGAATGCCTTTTTACATTACCTCATTTACTGTAAGCTGGTTAGCAACTGCACCTGCAGAGTGCGACAACTGCAGTCTTGTAGCCTTTTTAGTCCCTAAATTCCTGCGTGTCGTTAAAGTAATTTTTTTTAGGGATTTCACAACCCCCTAAAATGTAATCAATGTTCCATCAGAGGGGGTGAGCAATCTGATAAGTGTGCCTTTCCATATTAGTTATTCCAGAAGAATTAAATTATTGAATGTTATACTGATGCTGGGGAATAATGTTTTTAATTGTCTAATTTTCTTGCAATGTTAGCTTCCAAATTAATTGATTTTGGTTTTCTTGTTTGATTCCCCAGTTTCCTTCAACGCCACAGGAATGACAGACTGTGGCATCCCATTTTGCCAGCCGTTGGGACTTTCCCAATTGTGGAGGGGCTATAGATGGGAAACATGTCCACATTGTGCCACCACCCCATTTGGGGTCATATTATTTTAATTATAAGGGGTTCCACAGTATTGTTTTAATGGCGGTGGTGTCGGCACACTATGATTTTTTATATGTGGACGTGGGGAAGAATGGTCGGATGTCGGATGGAGGAGTATTTGCCCAGACGGAGTTCTGCCAGCGTCTCCAGAGTGGTGGCCTGGGATTGCCACCTGATGAGGATAACGTGGAAGGACTCCCCTTTGTCTTCATTGCCGATGAAGCCTTCGCTCTCAGCAAGCACCTCATGAGGCCATTCCCCCAAAGAACCCTCACCCCGGAGAGGAGGGTTTTTAATTACCGGCTGGCCAGAGCTAGAAGAGTGGTTGAGAATGCGTTTGGAATTCTGGCCAGCCGGTTCCGCCTGTTTCAAACAGCCATTAAT